>JAJKFI010000002.1:49185250-49232953 GCA_029204185.1 Lerista edwardsae | reverse complement strand
GCACAGATCCAAGTCGCCCCGTTTGGGCTGCCATGTTACACAGAAGACGGGAAATGGATTCCCCTTTCCCAGGGGTACGCTGCAACCCTGGGCTGGATATGGGGCTGGACCGTTGGCCAGGGTGGGCCCATAACCTCTTACTTATCTCCGCAGCGAAAAAGGCAAAAACAGCAGCTGGGCCAGCTCTGCTCCCGGAGCCAAGGACAGAGAAGTCAACACAACGAGGCACTTCTCACCACAGTGTACTGAAATATTTGCAGTGCGTAAGCATCCAGCAAGTAGTCCACAGTTTGTTCACACAGCACTTCACAAACCGGCAGCGCATCCCACTGCACATCCACAAATACCCACGCCCACCTGTAGCAACTGCCCCTACCTTTATGGGCAGGCAGGGCCAATGGGATTCTGTTGCCAGGCAGGCTGGCCTCATCAGCTGCAGCTGTGTCCCCCAGCAGCAGCGGTGTTATGCTGCCGGAACGCTGGGCGGGACATCCGTGTGATCGACAGCCCGCCCATTGCGTTCCGGAGCGTTACGCCGCTTGCGTAACCAATTACGCCGCTTGCGTATGTTACGCAAACAGCGGAACGCTGCGGAACGCGACAGGCGGGCTGTCGATCACCCGGATGTCCCGCCCAGCATTCCGGCAGCATAACACCGCTGCCCAGCAGGCAATTAGGTTTCACCTGTGGAGGGCCTCAGCTGCCGCTGCAGACCAGACATTCCCAAGGCTTGCCTGAGGCTTTCCCCTGCGGCCTCCAGCCCACAGCTCACAAACCTTGATATTCTTCCAGCTCAGGTTAGGACTGTGCTGTAAGAAACCCTCCTTGGCAAGAGAGGGCATGGGTGTTTAGTTTAGTTGACATTCATGGGTTTGTCCTGTAAGGTCACCTTTCTTCCCTACTGTAAACCAAGGACAGCATGAATCAGGACAATCTGGCACTGCATAGATGTTGAAAACACAATTGTGTCCGTTCCTTAGGCAGATTCCAGAAGCTTGACTGTGCATTCCCATGTAATCAATGTTGAAACCACCCACTGTGCTCTACGGAAGGTGAACGTCAGTTGCGTTTGGGCAGGCAGCCAATGCTGCACAAACCAACAGTGATGCATCGGCACTGAGATGGTCTTTGTCGAGATGCACCATGGAAGCAAAACAAACAAGAGATTGATCCGTGGAATGGGAGGCTTAGGTGAAGAATGACCTGGACTCTTGCCTTCTTGTTTAGCAGCCCAATCCTATCCAGGCCTTAAGGTGGTACATTTTGCAATCAGTCAGACTAAGTCCCTGGGGAAATGCTGTACAAGCTGCTCCACCTGTTGGAGGGCCACACTGTAGCTGCCAGTGTAAACTCCCAAAGGGCCACATAGAGGCAACATGGGCTGACTAAACTGCTGCCATGCTTTGCCAGCTCTGGTAAGTCAGCAGCAGGGGTGGATCTGGCAAAATGTGGGCTGGATCTCAGTGGCAGCTGCATGAGCCGAACCCTAACCACCCACCCCAGCCTGGACTCCCCCATAGCACATAGCATGTGACCAGTGTCATCACATTGGGCCCCGTGCTTCAGGGGGGCCGGCACTAGCAGGGTGAGTATATTGCCTGCTGCAGCTGCTGGAATCTCTTTGGGCTGGAAGTCAGTGGGGCGAGCAGAGCAGTTTTACCCTGGGGCCTCCCACCTGCCCCTGAACAGCCCAAAATGGGTCACCTGGAAGCAGTTGGTGGTGACGTTATCATACAACCACCAACCATTTCCGCATGCCATGCTTTGCACATGGCACCAACAGCGCTATTCTTGGCACAGGGAGGGTGGGGGTCCCTGCAGGAATGCCCTGCTTTGGGCCCCGTTGCTGCTAAAGCTGGCCCTGATAGCTTGAGCTCTGTCCGTGGTGCTGCATGCTCTGGGTTGTCATAGGACAGTGATGGCGAACCTTTCAGGCTCGGTGTGTCAAAACTTAGGAAAATGCTTAACATGACACTGCTGGTGTGCCAACCCTCCCTTCCAAACAAAAGAAAAACAATCCTTTATGTTCATTTATTTGAACAAAAAAAATACATATGTGGTGCTATGTATTATATAAAGAAACATCAAATAATTACAAAAATGAAAAATGAGCAAAACAAACTCTGTATTGGCGATTGCTGGTGTGTCACGCCAAACGTTGCGGTGTGTCACCTTTGACACGCGTGTCATAGGTTCGCCATCACTGTCATAGGATAAGGTTGGGCTGTAAGTACATGGAAAGAATAAACTCTTTCAAAAGGCCAATTAAGGAATTCTGCAATCTGAAAGAGGAAAAATAAGCACTTTGCACTAGACTTATTTTGAAAATGGGCTTGTCTCTTAAAAAAAAAACTTCATTTTCTTATTGATTGCTACTTAAACTAAGCTTTGTGAGTTAAGTTCTTGCTGAATTTGGAGAGAGCGAGCGAGAGATTATGATTTTGACACCAAAGAGAATGTTTCTCTCACTTAAGTACAGGTTGTAAGAAAAGCCATGTGTTATTACATGCTGTTTAATTTAGTATGGAAAATAATGAATTGTTAATAGGGAACACTCATTAAATACTCATAAGCCGCTTTATTTATCCGATAAATGATTAGATTTTTTCATCTCGTAACATTAACGAATGCTGTTAATTCGGTTTATTGTGGAACAGCTGAAATTACATTAATGCTGTTATTTTGTCTTGAGCTCGCTTTTGTTTGCAATGTAGCTCATATACCCCATCTTTATAGGCTGCTTTTGTGCAAGACTGCCGGAATTAAAAGCCTAAACAAATGCTTTCCACCGGTCTCCACCAGTATTTTCTAAATTTGCTTTCTCTAGCCCTGAGCTCTGTTCTCACAGGCTTCCATGGTGTGACCAAAGTTTCCATCCATTCGCTGAAAGCTTGCATGCATTAAACATGAAATTACATGGAAAAGTTGCCATTTCTGCATAGGCAGACTTACAACCTGCAAGAGGAGTTGTGGTTTATGATCATTATATAGGTATCCTATGCCACCTGATGGGAGAGAGCAAACACTGTTTTCATGAACAATGTGAGGAGGTACAAATTATGCATGGGATGGGTAGAGAGAATAGAGGGATGTTCTTTTCCCTTTCTCACAACACCAGAACCAGGGGACATCCACAAAAATTGAGTGTTGGGAGAGTTAGAACAGATATACTTTTTTTTTTAACCCAGTGGGCAATTAGTCTGTGGAACTCCTTGCCACAGGAGGTGGTGATGGCATTTAGCCTAGGTGTCATTAAAAGGGGACAAGACAGATTTTTGGCTGAAAAGTCAATCGCGGGCTACAGGCCATGATGGGTGGTGCCACTTCCTTATTTAGAAATAAGGAAATACAGGAAGCTTATTTGTGAAATACAGGAAACTGGACTATATGGGCCTTGACCTGATCCAGAGGGGCTCTTCTTATGTTCTTAGGTACTGACTAAACAGAAGGCATTAAAAAAAACTTAATGCACATCTGCCCCATATTTTTAATGGGGACCAGATGTAAACATTTCATGCCTTTGATTCTTCTAGGTCAGACATTGGGGCTTTCAGACAATGCTGTCCATAAGAAGCACCCTGCAGGATCAGACAAGAGATCCATCTTCCAGTCCAACTTTCTGTACCCAAAGATGGCCAATGGTTGTCTTCGGAAGACCAGCCTATAGCACTACATAGGCAGGACCATTTTCCCAGTCTCTCAGAATTCTTGTCACAGTGTTACTTCAAGGGTGCAATCCTAAGCAGTGCTGGAACAGGCAGCGCCACTCAGGAGGCAGCAGGAGCCTCCCCGGTGCAAGGACACGTTTGTGCCCTTCCACCAGTGCAGGCTCTAGCCTCCCCACTGGGTTCCCCAGATCTGCACCCACAAATTCATGGGCGCAGGTCCAAGGAAGCTGCACAGCCCAAACGATGTCAGTTTCTGCCTCTTTCTCCAAGAACAAAGTTATGCAGCCAGAACGTAAACAATTGTTCAAAGTTATTTTATTGCCGAAGATTAAGAGTGCAATCCTACCCAGCGTTGGATGGGCAAGGCAGGCGGGCCAGCACCAAATCCAAGGCTGGGTTGGGGAGGCTGGAGCCTTCCCGCGGCAAGGGCATGTTCACGCCCTTACCGTAAGGGAGGCTCCTGCCTCCGCGATGCACTAAAGAGCAGGCGCAGTGCCAACTCCGGAGCCCACCCATGTCCCGCCCTCCCCCCCCGCCAATCCTGGTCCCAGCCTGACACGGAGCAAGGGCGGCTTGGCGTGGGTGCAACGGGACTGGTGCTGCCTGCCGCACCAGTCCCATTGCGCAAGTGCTGACGCGGGAGTGCCAATTGGCGCCACCGCGTCGGCGCTAACGTCGTGGCAACGCTATGACGTAGCGCCAACGCAACGGGCAGCATTGAATTGCTCTGTGAGAATGCGTGTGCAATGATCAGCTAAGACTGCAATCCTATGCAAACGTACTTGGTGTAAACCCCACTGATCTCCCTGGGACGCCTGAGTACGCATGAATGGGATTGCAACAAATCCCTGAAATGTCCCATCCGTCAACTGCAAGAGCAGCCCAAAAATGAAGGATATGCAAACCAAGGCATGACGGATCACACCCTGCCTAGCGAGAATACAAGTGCAGGACGCCCACCCATCCGTTAGTGCAAACTGCTAATGCTATGGAGACAGCATCTGTCAGTACCTGTATATCATTCCTGTTGCCGCTTTGACAGTTTGTTGTGGTGACAGTCCGTGTAGAAGCAGAAACTTCTCCAGTAACTTCTGTTCTGCTTGGCCTCTTAATCCTCCAGAGCAGCACTTGTCTGGAAAGCAAGTCTTAGGAACCATCCTTTGTCCTTTAACTTTCAAAGGCGCTTCATTAGATTTCTGTGCAATTGTTTTGGAGGGTGGGACATCTGTGTAGACCGGCTTATACAGATGCATCCTCCGAAATAAGAGCCAAAACCAAAAGTCTGCTCCTCAGATTTCAGATCTCCTCTGGCTTCCTGGCTTCCCTTCCATCACCGTGAGTAGAAGACGGTATTTGCCAGGAAGCCAACAAATGCAGCCCAGTACGTATTTCCAAGTCACACTGCTATTTTCTGGCTTCTTTTAATGCCCAATATGGACCTTGGTATGTTTTAGTGTAACTCTGACTTTCCAAGGTCATGTATTGAATACAAGGGGTTGGACACTGCCATGGGAACAGAATGCCAAGCCTCTTTCTCATGCAATTATATTTAGGTAAAGAAAAAATACATTTGTTTGGAAGTCAGCCCAAGGCTAATATTTGTGTGCTCCCTGTGAGTTATTTAAAGCATTGGGTTATATGGATTGGGTGGAAAAATATTCTGGAATGGTACTAAATACATACACAGTTGTTACGTATTTGTAGTAAGGGACCCATATATCATTTCCTCAAGGGAGCTCTTAACTTGTAGGAATATGGTGCTTTCACGGTACTCAAAATATAATATTTCTGGAAATGATGAAATTCGGCACTGCCAACACTACATTGATTACAACTGGGGTGCAGGGCTTGTGAAATCAATAGTTAACATCATGTCACTTTGACATTAATCCCAATTGTAGCCTTTAAAAATTGGAATAGAATTCTTTAGAGGCTAAGTAAAGCACATGTATACATACACAGAGTGCAATCCTAACCTGGAGTTAGGCCAGCAAAGTTTGGCTGGCATAAGAGCCACCATAAAATACCTTACGTTTGGACCACTCTCTGAGTCAAGGAGGATGACTCCAAGAGTGGTCCAAATATACTTTACGGTGGTCCTTGTGCCAGCCAAACTTTGTGGCCTAACTGTGCTGGCCGAACTCCAGGTTAGGATTGTGTTCACACACTCACTCACTCACTCACTCACACACACACACACATCCTGAGAAAAGAAACATTCACAAGGTGTAATCCTAACCAACTATCCAGGACAGTGTAAGGGCAACACAGCTCTGAAGTAAGGGAACAAACATTCCTGTACCTTGAGGAGGCCTCGGTGTCTGTCCCCAACTTCCCCCATTGTCTGTCCCCCATTGGCACAGCTTTGTCAGTGCTGGAAAGTTGGTTAGGATTGTGCCCACAGCCTTTACAACAAGAAAAATGCTACACCCAGCAAGGCACCTAATGCTACACCATCACAGTAACAGCCCCTAACACAGTGGTGGGATTCAGGGGGTTCGCCCAGGTTCCATAGAACCGGTTGTTAAATGGCCAGGCCCCGCCCCTCACTTGCCTCAGCTGGCTTCGGGTTTTTTTTAGCTCCGGCTATGATGTCATAGAACCGGTTGTTAATTCATTTGAATTGCAGCACTGCCCTAACAGTAACAGCAAACATTTACTGTTAGTTCTTTGCAGACTCTAGTTGCTTTCTCCCCTTGCCACTGCAATCATTACCTCCCAAACAAAAAGCAAAATGAGCCCATCTGGAGCAAAACTATCCTTCTCTCAATCCTTACATGGAAATTAGAAATCATGCAATTGAGTCTTCAAAGATGCACGCTAGCATATTGCAAAGATGCACGATAAACTCAAGCAAGATGCTTTCCACATTTGTAAAAAAAACAAAAAGCCCAGATGATGTGACAGATTTTTATGACACTTCTTCCAAGTATTTAAAGCGGTTCACATTCACTTCTCAGAATTTTTGCAGCAATAGTGCAAGATATTCCCTAGATGGCCCCCAGAATAGCCCCAATTTTTAAGGGTTCCCTTTTTTGAATGCTTATCTGCTTATCTTAATCCTAACAGGACACCTGAAAGCCCATTTCTGTAGCATGAACAGCCCAGAAGTTATAACCTCATCTCAAGAAAGTTCACTTCTGGAGAGCTCCCTTGTCATAACCACGCCATCCCTAACCCTAAGTCACTAATCCATCCAGAGGAATGTGCTTAGATAATCAACCCATTCGATGATGTCTCAGGGGATCAGCTAATCCGTAAATCTTTCAAAAGCAGATCAGCCAAGATTGATCGGCAGAGAGAACATGTTTTGGAAAAGATTATAATTCTGCGTAGCAGAGAAAAATGTGGTTTCTGGCCAGGATGTTTGGCTCGTTCTGGCTCTGCAAGCAATAGTTGACCCATGACCTGTGGAATTCTCATGACCTTGGCAGTGCCAGTTGTTACAGTGCTTCATCAGGGTCTTATGTCCAGATTTAAGCAATTCACAGTTATAACTTATAAGGTCAAGCCTATTTTTAACATCTGCTTTGGAAACCTGATATGCGTTTCCATAACAGTCAGAAAGTACTATGCACTATCCATTAGCAAGCATAACTGGAAAGATCCAATATGCAGGGGACAATGCACTACAATTTAAACTTGCATTATTTGCATTCTTTTTATATATTTTATGATCCTAGGGATTAATTTGTTGTATTTTTAATATTGTTTTTATTGTCTTTTAATACTGTTTTTAATTGTTTTTTACTGTGTTTTTAACCTTGTAAATGCCGCCTTGAGGGCCTTGTGGCGGAAAGGCGGGATACAAATCAAATAAATAAATAAATAATAAATAATAAGGAACAGGGCACTCCTTCCAAATTGGATGAAATTGCATTTCATGACCATGGAAGAGCACTGGGAATGAGAGACCGTATAAGAGAATGATGGAAAGTATTTCAGTTTTGAAGCCAAAGGGAATGGTTGTATTGTATCTATCAGGGCTCTTGGAGGCCTGGATACCTGGATACCACCAGAGAACTGCAGGCCCAGGGCTGGGTAATTACTGATTGAGAACACCTGTGTGTGTGGGGGGGGGGGAATACATGCAGAATGGCATGATTCCCAGCTAGTGCTCTGATTGGCTCAGCAGTAGAATAAAGGAAGCCAATGGGAGTAGTTGGTCCTGCATTGTATCCTCAAGACAGCCCTCAGTCCAGATGAACTAGGAATGAGAGATGATCTGCAAGTAGACTGAGGGAGAAGGCAAGCACAAAGGGGGTTACATATTGGCCCTTTCCTAGCAAGTTGTTAGCAATAAGTCCCTGACTGCCAAATCCTGAGCTGCCCAGTTCCCAGAGGAACCAAAATGGCTACTGCTGCATCCTGTAGCAGCCTTGGGAGTCTCCTCGGGGGGAAGGGGATGTGTGTGCCCTTCCCCTATGGAAAGCCCTGGTCCTTGCAATGGGGTTACTCCAGGCTCTACCAGCTATTTTGCCGGTGGAGACTGGAATAGATTTGTGTCGGGTGTCCAATCCCACATGGGAGTTCAGTATGTGGCGGGTTAAGGCTGCCACCAGTCCCACCCACCCCCAGGGCTACTTCTTCCCCACCAGTTCCACCTTCCCCTGCTTTCCCCATGGTCCTCTTCTCACCGACCCATGGTAGCACTTACCACAGTTGGTAGAACAGCAGACACTCCTTGGTGCGGAGGCTCTGTGCCCTAGGCGCAGGCATGCACAGAACTGGTGTTGGGGATTTGGCGGTGCCGCAAACATGCTTCATGGCATGTTTGAAACACCAGAGCTGGTGGGAACAGCTTACCACCAGCTTTAAGATTTGGGCCCCGAGTTTCACTGTATGCTGTATCCTTGTATGCTGTCCGTAAACATAAAATGGTCAGGGTATTTGTCCATCTCACTTAGGGCGCAATCCTAACTTGCGCTGGAATGGGAAGGCCAGCAGGCCTGTGCAGTATCCAGCACAAGTTGGAACTGCCTGGAGCTTCCCTGGGCCAAGGGCATGCTTGTGCCCTTATCCCAGGGTAGGCACCAGCTGCCCCAATGGGCTCCTCAGATCAGTGCCTGGTGTTTGGGGCACCAGGTGTTTGGGGCATCAAATTGGGGCAGCATGGCCTGGGGACGGGAGCTTAGATGCAGCCCCCCCAGCCCGCCCACCCCCTCCCCAGAAACACCCTCCCTCGAGCCGCCCAGAAACGCTCTTACTCCAGCCAAACTCAGCTGGCGCAAAAGTGGCATCAGCTTCGGCCAGCATTGCTGGGCTGACACTGCTTCCAGCGTTGGCCCTGCAGATGCAGCGCTAGCGTCCAAAATGGCCGTCTTGCGCCAGTGCTGCCGCCGTTGGGCCGACGCTAGCAGCTAGCATTGGTTCAACACGGGGCCTTGGATTCCACCCTCAGTACTGCTCAAGCTTTCCCACCAACAGGTTGTCAGGCAGACATTCTCCCCAGCCTTACTGGGCAGTCACATCTATGCCTGGTGGTGTCCCAGAAGGCTCTGCAACAGGATGCTGGGCATAGATGCAGCTGCCCAGAGCATCCTTGCCAGCTGATTGGCTAAGGAATGGAGCGGCACTTCCTCAGAACTGTACTTAGAATGGGGATTTTTGGTGCACAGCGGTTTGCTGGTTTGGCAACCACTGTATAGAGGGTTAGGTCTGAGCACTGCATTACATTTGCCTTTGCCTTTGCCTTTTCTCCTCTGCTGTGTAGTAGAGCTTTGCAGCTTACCTTTTCATTAGGACTCCCCTTTTACCTGAGTAAGATCTCAGGTGAGGATGAGTGTTACTAATTAGAAACTGAAGGAGCCCTCATTAGGGGGAGGGTAACATCTCCAGAGAGAATAGATTTCCTGGCTTCCTTCTTTTGGACTATTCTGGGGCAGAGTTAAATAACGCCTGGAGTTGTGAGTTGGAGATAATAAGAACTTGTGTTTGAATTTTGACTAGTCAAAAAGATAGCGTTGGTAAAGGTTTTAGAGTATTTAAATCTGTGTTATTGGATTATAAATTTATAATCTGTTATAAATTTTTATTAAATTAAATTAAGATTTGAAGCTCGTTGCAATTGTATTCTTGTTTATAACATATATTAAGGCCTGGGGAAAAGCCCTCTTTTTCTTAGTGCACAATCCTATTCTGGAGCGAGGCCAGCAAAGTTTAACTGGCGCAAGATCTACCGTAAAGCGCATTTGGACCACTCTCTGAATCAGGGAGGATGGCGCACATCTGTGTGCTGGCCCCAGTTGTCCAAACATACTTTACGGTGGCCCTTGTGCTAACTGTGCCAGCCTAACTACAGGTTAGGATTGCGCCCTTGTTTAATTTCATGGGAGTTTTTCATGGAATTCTCTGGTTATATATTTTTCTGTCTTGGGGTAGTGTTTTTTGTTTGTTTGTTTGTTTGTTTTGGATGGGTGGAATTGTCATTTGCTTGCTTTAACCAAAATTATTGCAAGGAGAAGATTTGGCCCAGGGAACCTGTCTAATATTTTTGCTTTCTCTGGGCTGTAGTCAATGGAACTACCATTGGGGAAAAAAAAAACACCTCTACTTGGCCATGACAGTTCCTGTCCTATTTTCCTCCAGGTGGCTGTGCAATGGCTGACAGTGGCACTTTTGGCAACATAGGTTTCCCCTCTTGGCCTCACTCCCAGGAACCAACTGGGGATGGAGAGGATCTGCCAGGGATAAGACACAGCATGTTGTTGGAGCTGTTCATTAGGTTTAGTCAAGAGGGTTAAAGCCTCCATTTGCCTGAAGATAAGATCCGAAGGTTGCCAGTTCAAGATGATCAGAAGCTTCCGTGAGCAGCAGACCTTGAGAATTGCGACTGATAAGAGCTAAGCTGTCTCCAGCTGCCTGTGAGAGAGGAGTTGTGCTGGGCCAGCTGCTTCTTTTGTGGGAGCAGAGAAACCATCTATCAGCCAGCAGGAAGGCAATTGTGTGGCCATAAAGAAAGAATAAACCACGAAAGTTCCATCTGTATGTTGTTGTAGTTCTTGAAAGACAGAACTTCTTTGTAATTTGTGAAAAACCCTTGGGGGTTTAGAGAAATAAAGCCTGCCTATGTAAACCGCCTTGAATTAAAGTCAGAGAAGCAATCTAATGACCAAAGAAAGGCGGTATATAAATACTAGCATTATTATTATTATTATTATTATTATTATTATTATTATTATTATTATTATTATTATTATTATTGTGGTTTCTATGTTCTGTTGCTCCATGGAGGAGCTGCATCTGAAAGTGAAGCACGCACACAAGCAGGGTTCCCAATGCAGCCTTCCCAGCAGGACTGTTGTGCGTACACAAGCACTCCGACACCAGCCATGGAGCAGGTGCTGGTGTAATCGGGCAGAGCTGCAGGATGTGTTGTCTGCCAGTGGGTGCCCAAAGCTGTGTCACCCTGGCTGGATGGAGAGGGTCTGTGACTGTACCCAAGGCCTGCATGGCCCCACCGATCACATCGTGGAAGCTGCTGGCATTCCTCAGGGGCCTCTCCCAGTTTGCAGTGTCCTCACTGAAGAGGCAGCAGCCTGAAGCGGCAAGAAGCGTGGGAGAGACACAGAGCAGCAGCAGCATTCTCTCCCATGTTGGCAGGTCTGCCCCTGTGTTGGGGCAGCCTGAAGGGAGAAGTGGGGCTGGAGGGATGGTGGAGGAGACACAGTTCAAAGGCAGAAAGGCATTACCAACGGAAGCATTCTCAAGTCTTTTCTGTTTTGGTATGTCTGCACCTGTGGAGTGGCAGCCTGCGGGGAGAAAGAATGGTGGTGGAGACACTGGGGCAGCAAGACACTGACAGCAGTGTCAGCATTCTCAGCTGTCTCTCCTGGCTTGGTGGGTCTTCACCTGTGGAGTTGCAGCCGGAAGGGAGAAGGAGGAGTGGAGGAGACACAGAGGCAGCAAGATGTTGACAGCAGCAGCAACACTCTCACTTGACTTCTGGCTTGGTGGATCCTCACCTATAAGGCAGCAGCCTACAGGGAGTTTTTTTTTTGGGGGGGGAGCCTAGAACAACAAGGCATTGATAACAGCAGCAGATTCTCACCAGTCTCTCTTGGCTTGGGGACACAATCCTATGCTTGCCACTTTGAGTTAGATCCCACTGGCTTCAATTCAGCTAAGTCTGGGGAAGTGTGAATAGGTTTGTGCCCTGGGAGGGTGTTGTGCAGCAAGGGGAGTTAGCAGCACTGCTGAGGGATGGAGACACTTGTTTCCAGGCAGGGACTGCCTGCTTGAAGTCTGTGAAGGAAGATGCTCTTACTTTGGGAGGAATGCACCAGGGGTGTTGCTTTGAGGGGGTATGACTGCTAGTGTCCTTACCTGTTCTTCCTGGGGGGCTTCAGGGAACTTCTGTGGGAGACCCCAGTGCAGCCCTAACACAGCTCCTGTCCAACCAGGGATTGGGGAGAGTGCAAGTATCCCCCCACCCACCTTACCTGTGTGGAGCTGCTGGGAAAGATCACCTACAAAGAAAGACTGAGAAGACAAGTGTTGGCGCTCTGTCTCTGAGCATATGCCCTGTGTTTTTGTGCAAGGTGGGTGCTTGGTGCAAAGCGCAGTTGTTGTTTTTGCAGACTGGGGAGTTTGTGCACCAAGTGCCCCCTTCCACCAAATTCCCTCCTCCCCACTGTGAGGGCTGGGTGATATAGCCCCATGCCATGTGTGCATGGTGTGTGTGTGTGTGTGTGTGTGTGTGTGTGTGAGAGAGAGAGAGAGAGAGAGAGAGAGAGAGAGAGAGAGAGAGAGAGAGAGAGAGAGCTGGGCTTGTAGGCTGAGGTGGGTGTGGATAAATTGGCTGCCAGAGTTGTGCTGTGTCCTATACTCCAGTGGTTCTCAAACGTTTTGAATCAGGACCCACTTTTTAGAATGGCACTCGTGTTGGGACCCACTGGAAGTGATGTCATATTGCATTTTGTGCCAGCATTTCTCATGGATAGGATTGGGAAATAAAGTGGCTCTTGCTTCAGTGAGTTTTAATGCAAGTGTAAGACCCATTTTTACCAAATGGCATGTTTGTGCATCACTTATCATAGAATCATAGAGTAGAATCATAGAGTTGGAAGGGACCTACAAGGTCATCTAGTCCAACCCCCTGCCTGTAGCAGGAAATCCTCCTAGAGCATCTCCTAGAGGTGCCTGTCAAGCCTCTGCTTGTAGGTCTCCAGTGAGGGAGAATCTACCACCTCCCTCGGAAATCTATTCCACTGTCAAACTGCTCTTATTGTCAAGACCTTCTTCCTAATGTCCAGCTGGAATCTCCTCTCTTGCATTGTACCCACTGGACCTAGTTCTACTGTCAAAGGCAGATGAGAACAAGCTTGTCCCTTCTTCCTTATGACAGCCCTTCAGATGTTTGAAGAGTGCTATCAAATCCCCTCTCAGTCTTCTCTTCTCCAAGCTAAACATACCAAGTTCCCTCATAGGACTTGTTTTCCAGACCCCTGATCACCTTCGCTGCTCTTCTCTGAACCTGCTCCAGTTTGGCTGCATCTTTTTTGAACTGAGATGGTTCTCAAACATTTTAGACCAGGACCCACTTTTTAGAATGGCACTCATGTCAGGACTCAACGGAAGTGATGTCATTAACCTGGAAGTGATGTCACAGCAAGAAGTGACATCATCATGCAGGAAGTGCTGTCAGTGTAACTTAATAAAATGACACTCCTGAAATGCAAATTGACATCTTAGGCTGCAGCAATTGTATAATAATGAAACATTCCTGACAGAAAGCAAAATGAAGGAAAAATATGTAAAAGCACTGGACTAAAATCAATTAAAAAAACACCCTCACTTGAAAATTCAAACTGTTAACATTCACAAAAAGAATCTAGCAAGAGGAAGATCTGCAGCTTCCAGGATGGCTGCTCCCAGCTTTCTGTGACCCACCTCACATCATGTTGTGACCCACCAACTGAGTCCTGACCCACAGTTTGAATAACACTGCATTAAAAAAAAATACTGGCCTTGCCCCTAAGGTTTTGTCCAATCAGATGGCTCATTTTAAGTTGTGTTTTTCCAAAGTAGCATAGCTTGTATCTCAGTTTCCCCGAACAATACTTTCAGTTTCTGTTTCCTGGGCTGCCCTGTTAACCTTTCTGCCTAAAGTGAAACAACCTAACAAGAAAGCTTCCCCCCTCCTCTGGCAAGTAAAGGTTGCAGTAGCATCCCTAGAGGAGGCAGGGCGCTATGGGCTCCAAGGTGCCTTGCAGTGTAAACTGCTCCTCTCCCTTGCTGTCATAGTTATTCCAGGCTGCAGAAGCAAAGAGGAGGAAATGCCCTCATGTTGCTTCTGCCACCCAGAACGGCTACAACCGTGAGGGAGAGGAGAGGTTTGCATAGCAAGGTAAGGGGCATCTTACAAAACTTAGTGCCCCGCCCCCTTCTAGGGACACTACTGCACAATTGTGCACCACTATCTAAACATATCACAAATACAAAATGGTGGAAACAAGTAAATTCTTTCACAGTTGCTCTCCAAGTGCTGCAAGACTCTGGGCACAATCATAACTGGAATTTGGCCAGCGCAGTTAGACCAGCAAAGTTTGGACAGCACAAAGGACACTGTCAAGCAGTGGTGTCATCTAAATGATTTAAGAACAGGTACTCACTTTTGATTGGCACGTGTCGGGACCCGCCCACCGGAAATGACGTCATAAGCCAGAAGTGATGTCGTGGCAGGAAGTGACATGAAAAAAGCCCTTTTTGAGGCCTCAGATGATTTTAAACTGATCCAACAGTTGCAACAGTATTCCACAGCACCCCCAGAACATGTTAAGGAGGCCTGGCATCATGTTAAAACCCCAGAGCGACTCATTTTTCAGTGGCAAGGAAAGGAAAGGCTCCGCTCGCTGCCTGCCTGCCTGCCTGGCTCTGAGAACATGCAGGCAACTCAAACATGCAGGAAATTCAAACGTTGCAGAGGGCGGAGTTGACGAGTGGGCGGGCGAATGGGTGGGGCCAGCTGTAATCCTAGAAACCGGTACTCGCGTACCCCCGCGTACCCCCTGCATGACATCACTGCTGTCAAGTATGTTTGGACCACTCTCGGAGTCAGAGGCCAACACACAGATGTGCGCCATCCTTCCTGACTCTGAGAGTGGTCCGTACACGCTTTACAGTGGCCCTTGTGCAGGCCAAACATTGCTGGCCTAATTGTAGGTTAGGATTGTTCTCTCTGTTGGTTTGCTGAGGCAGATTGCTCCCACTCTTACAAAATATATTTAAACCAATTTTCATTTTGGGTGCAATCTGCTTGCATGGGAGTCGGGGGGCAAAATTCCCACCAATGCTAGCAAGAATCCATTGCCATTTTAAGCATGCTTTCTTTTTTCTGTTTTGTGTGAATCTCTCACTGTGTGTCACAAGCACTGATTGCACAGATGATGTTTGTGCACATGATTTGAGAAAAAAGACTTCAAGGCAAGTTGCACATTGCACAATGTCCCATAATGCCTAGTCTTCAGGCATCCTGTTCAGAGAGGTTGAGAGGAGGTCCCCTCTCAAGCTGTGTTTCAAATCACCTTGAATTATTCCTCAGAACACCTCTGTCAGGTCTTCTCAAGACATACCCGCATCACATGTTATGGAATGCGACAGTGAGGAGATGTTTGTTTGCTCCACCTCTGTGGCAGCTGGATTGACACTTGGTAGGCATTGGAACCATTGGTAGGCATTGAGCTTGCGTAGCTCAATGTAGCTGTGAGCTATGCCATGTAGGGTTACCCAAGATGGACAGGTCATAGTAGAGAGTTCTGATTAAACGTGGTCCACAGGAGAAGGAAATGGCAACCCACTCCAGTACCCTTGCCAAGAAAACCCCATGTACCACAGTATTAAAAGGCTAAAAGATAAGACCCTGAAAGATGAGCCCCTCAGGTCAGAAGGCATCCATTATGCTACTGGGGAAGAGCAGAAGGCGACTTCCGGAAGCTAGTGGAAGACAGAGAAGCCTGGCATGCTGTGGTCCATGGGGTCGTGAAGAGTCGGACACGACTTAGCGACTGAACAACAACAACAGGCATTGGACCAGGCCACGAATTAAGCGTGCTTAGGTTCAAGCCACATGTTCATAGGACATGCGAACAGCTACAGGAAAACAATTCCAGCCAAGTCTGTGGCACATGATAGCGAGGACAATTTACTCCTTTCCTTGAGTGGTTTCCCTCTGAAAATTGCCCCTTGAAGCTGCAAGTTATTTCCAGAGTGTAATAGTCAGGGAGAAATTATTTTTGACGGGGAAATGGTGGAAGGGGATGAGTCTCCCTCCCCACCCACCCCCATACCCTGCAGTCCAGTTTGGACCCACTCCATAGCAGTTTTTCCATAAAAAGAGGCACCAACAGTAGGAATCAGGCCTCTTTACCATGTACAGGCATGCCCCAGTATCAGTGGTGGGATTCAGTAAGCCCCGCCCACTCGCTTACCTCAGCTGGCTTTGGGTTTTTTTTTGCTCCGGCTATGATGTCATAGAACCGGTTGTTAATTTATTTGAATCCCACCACTGCCCGGTATCCACTGGGATTCTGTTCCAAACCCCATTGTGGATACCTGAAACTGTGGATACTGGGGACACCCTTTTAAAGATAGGGGAACATCAGTGGTTTTGCTGCAACAAGGTAAAGAAGAGAGATTTGTTTAATGTTCCCCTATCTTTTTAATAGGCATCCCAGTATCCATGGTATCTGTGGATAACTGAAACTGTGGATACTGAATCTGTGGATACTGGGGCATGCCTATTTTTTCCACAAGTGCAAGGCAGCCCTTTCCTTCCCTGAAACCAATGGGCTTAAACACACCAACTATGTGAGGGATTGGGACCCCAGAGCAAGTTTCCTTAGAGATAATTAGTTGGGCCTGTGTGCAGGCAACATCAAAAGGCACAATCCCTTTGCTTCAGACACACAACACTTTAAAGGCAACTCTTTTAAGGTTGTCACTCACTCTTTCAAACAATATGCATTTATATTTTGCAAAAGTTCATGCACAGACACCTAACAAGAAATACACTTTGAATACACCGGGTGGCTGGTTTGCCTTTTTTTTCCTGCATTTTATCTCTGAACTATACAAGAGCAAGGAATCTTGCAAAAACAGCACAACCTAATATGACTACAGTCCTGCAAGCCTCATGTCCTCTGCGTAGCCCTCATCTGTGAGAAATCACTTCTGATCAAGCCACAAGCAAACAGGCAAAGTTGTCAATTTGTCACATAGGCAACAGAGCTAAAGAACACAAGAGAGCGATTGCAAGGGGTTTTTCTGATTGCTACCAACCACCACAAAAACCTGATCTCTTGGGGGGAAAGCATCAAAGTATTACTGCAGGAAGGTTCGGATACGCATGATCATTTCACATTGCAGTCCCAAGGAGGACACACTCCAACGAGCTTACCTGTGTGGCATCCCACTCGTGTAGGCTACAGTGTATTCGTAGGACAATTCACAGGTCCGTAGGTACAAGTTCATTTCCAGTTCACGCAGGATGGCCAGCTTTCGGACCCTCTGCTGCATCTGCCCCAAAGCAGCGCGCCTGTTCTCCCTTTCCGGGGAGACCTTTGGAAAGTTGCATGGCTTCCTGGACTCTGGGTTTTTCTTTCTCACTGTCCCAGTGGTGCGGGCTGCGAACATCCTGGTGATTTGTCTGTGCAACAAGCCACCAGCACCTGGGACTTAAGTCGCTGGCCTGAAGTCATATAAACTGATTTTTTTTCCAGCTGGCACTTTCATCCTTCTATAACCTTACCCTGATCACAAAGCTGTAATCAGATACATGTCTACAGGGCTTAAACCAGAAAGCAGAGCTGTAACCTTTCCATAAGCACATCTGGTAGAAGCTGCCTACCTTTCAAACTACTGCGCCAGAACTTTAATTTCTTGTGAGGGGCTCACCTGCCTTGGGATTCTTGCTCCTCAATCCCAAGAAGCAGGATATGGTTTTTTTCAGTGGCGCCACTCTGTGCATGCTCAGAGGCACTTCTCATTAATGCTACCTCACATTTTCCACAACTTAAAAAGGGATTCTAAACCTGGTGAGCCCCTGATGCAAATCAAGGCCAGAACTGCACAAGACAGCAAATTCTCAACATTTAAACATAGAGGAATTAAAAAGATAATGATATAAAATGCTACTTAATTCGGTCAGATCCTGCAAAAAAGAATCTCAGGATGGCATACATACGTCTCTTCCCTCATTCAAATTAGCTTCACAACAACCCAGCAAAGTAGGCTAGGCCAGTGTTATTCAAACTGTGGGTTGGGATCCACTTGATGGGTTGTTACCTGATGTCAGGTGGGCTGGGGAAACCTGGGAGCAGCCATCTTGAAAACTGCAGACCTGACTCTTGTTATATTCCTTTAGTGACTGTTAACAATTTGTATTTTCAAGTGAAGCTTTTTTTGTTTTGTTTTTAGTTCAATGCTTTTACATCATGTTTTGTCCTCATCTTGCTTTCTGTCAGGGATGTTCCATGGTTGTATTGCTGCAGTCCAAGAATGCAAATTTGCATTTCAGGAGTGTCAATACGCTCACTGCACTGGTGCGGGGGCCCCCAAAGCACAGGGCCCGATGTGATGGCATTGGTCACATTGGCTTAAGGCCGGCCCTGAGTTAGCTGGTCATAAAAGCAACATGTCATTTGCAAACTTGCTTGCTCTATGAAATCATAAGAAAGGCTTTCTTTAAAACCTTTTTAGTCCTTTGTAATAGTGAAGAAAATACATCTTTTAAAAAACTCATTCTATTTGCTCTTCTAAAAGGAAGAGGAAGCATCTTCCAATTTAGTCAGACATCAAAAATACCTTAAAATATAGGCGTAAACACAACAAACAGAGGATGCATTCTAGAAGATGAAGAAGTCCAGCCAATGAAAGCCAATGCTTGCGTGAATCGCATCGGTTCAGTTCAGTTCAAAAGCTCTCCTTGAAAAGCAGATGTGGTGTTCCTATTTGTCTAAAATAATATTATATATAATATAATATAATATATATTTATATATAATATATATAACATAATATAATATATAATAATATAAAGTAAGTTTATATATGGAGAACAGCCATCAAAAATAAATGCGAACATAACTTTAAATCAATTCAGAGTTGTAACCCAAAGACATTATAGCTTAATCAGACTTGCTTAATGCAAGAGCCAAGCTGGTCAGACTTGCTTAATGCAAGAGCCACATACCATAAACTTCAGATATTTGAGAGTCACCGTATTTAAGAACCATTTAAATTCTTAAATATATTTACCCATCATGAACCTTAAACTGGTTTGTTTGTTTTTTAATTCAGGTAAAAAATCAGTCTATACCCGGTAAATAATTATATAGCTTGAAAATTATTTATTTACCTTTTATATTAATTGTGATGCAAAAAGGTGCTCAGCCAACAGATTTCCTCAAGCCGCACAGTCTGTGTCAAAGAGCTGCATGTGGCTCCCGAACCACAGTTTGGCCATCCCATGACAGCCCAGCAAGGTGCATATTGTGTCCCAGTGCAAACTGGAGGCACACAGCTAGCTTTCAAAGGCAGGGGAGGCTTTAAAAGACAGGGAGCTGCACTTAAAAACATTAACTAAACGCACATGGCTCGTTTCAATCGGAAAGAGCAATTGTTTGCCTTATAATAGGCCATTATCAAGGCAGATGTTTCCCTAACGCATCTATTGAGGTAGGTAATGCAATCGCGAGGGTAATCATTCAGGTGACAATACCCTCTCAGCCACCCCAGGTAATCTCAAACCAGCCTATGAAAAATGTAGACTTAAGGGGCAGTGTAATGACTTTGCTCCCGGACTAGTGATCTAGTGCTCTTTAAATATTGATAACAGAAGCCTACAACCGTATTTCCATAACCAGTTCAGTTTACTCACCATCGGCAGATCAAAAACAACAAGAAAAAAGTCTTGCGGCACCTTTAAACTGCCATAGAGGACAGCCTTCTTCATTGGATGTATGAAGTGCTGTCCTCGGGTGACAGCAGATTCTATATAAAGCAAGGGCTATAGCCAAGCAAAGTTTATCATGACTAAGCACTATTGACATTAATGAGACAAGTGAGTTGTGACTAAGGAAGATCTATTCATTTCAATGAGGCTTAATCATGACTACCTTTCTCAGGACACTCATCATTTAATATAGGTTACACATACAGGTTTAGAGAAAATAATTGTCAATGATGGGGACAAACCAATCAATCCACAGTATTTATATGCCACTTTCCAACACGATGTTCACAAAGCGGTTTACAGGCAAATAATAAAGTTAAATGGTTCCCTGTCCCAAAAGGGCTCACAATCTTAAAAAAAATGCAGAACACCACCAGCAACAGCCACTAGAAAAGACACTGCGCAGGGGTGAAGAGGGACAATTACTCTCCCCCTGCTAAATCTAAGAGAACATCACTTGAAAAAGTGCCTCTAGCCCAGTTAGCATTAGGACAACCGTGAAATGAAAGAGGTTACAGATAACGGATGACACTACAGGTGCCATCAGCAAGCACACCAACAAGCCCTGTCCCCAGTGCAGACATATTCCAATAGCTCCACCTCCTCTGCCCTTACTAAGAGGCAGCTTTGTGCATACCTGGAAAGAGGAGCTCCCAGCTATTTCAAATGCCGTGTGCCAGTTGGTAGGCAGCTATTATATTAGCATTGCAGTTGCAATAGGTAGTTACCAACCTCTGTGAATGGTGACTGGTACCTTGAAGAAGTCGACAGCGTGACTAATCCCCATAAGAAGCCAAGTTCAGTACTTAACAGTGCCATAGACTACAGCAGGGGTCTCTTTTCTACGGCCTGGGAGCCAAATCAGGCCCACCACCAGATTTTATCTGGCCAGCAGCAACTTCAAATATTTGGTTTAAGTTTTTAAAGGTTTTAAAGTATTTTAGTGTGCAATCCTATACCTGCGTTCCGCTGGCGCTATGCTCTTGACGTGCCGTCAAGGGCATCAGCGTCGGTGCTGTGGTGCTGGAGCGGCGCAAACAGCAGTGCCGACACTCAGGCGTCGCCACAACTGTCAACAACGCTGGCCTTGTGCCGGTTGAGCGTTGGTGATGCTCAGTTGGTGCAGGGCCTCCACGAGGGCATGCCAGAGGGGTTCCAGAGGTGTGCCGGGGACGTAACTGGGTGGCGCAGTGGGCGGCGACTGAAAGAGCGACGCAGGATGGCTGTAGTGCCAAATCCTAAAGCCTGTCCCCAGCCCGGACGGCCCCAATTCGGGCCACTCCTGTGCACATTGACCTGTGCCTGCAAAACAGCAGGCGCAGATCCGAGCAGGCCCATAGAGATGACTGGGGCTTACACGGGTGCAAGGGAAAAACCTCCCCTTGTCCTGCACATTGCTGCTGCTGCCTCCTAATGGGCTTTAGGATATAGTCCGGTGCACTTAGGGTTTAAGGTCCAAGTAAGTGTAAGAGAAGCGTTCTCTGCAGGATTTGACAGTACTAGGTGTGCGTATTGCATGGGAAAAAGTTCCGGAACATCCGAGGATGCGAAGTGGGCCAATCACAGGATGCCATTCTAAGAATGGGCCAAAATGCATGGAAAAGTCCTATACCCAAACGTCGCCCGTCCCAAGCTCGGAAAAGTTCCAACAACAGGTATGACAGCTGTTTTACTCAGAGCTGGGTGTGCTTACTGCAGGACAGAAAGTCCGGGAACTTTGGAGTACCCGGAGTGGGCCATTTCCCCCAGGGCCAAGTCTGTACATGGGCCAAAATGCATGCAAAACCATGAAACGTCAGACTTGGCCCTGGGGGAAATGGCCCACTCCGGGTACTCCAAAGTTCCCGGACTTTCTGTCCTGCAGGAAGCACACCCAGCTCTGAGTAAAACAGCTGTCATACCTGTTGTTGGAACTTTTCCGAGCTTGGGACGGGCGACGTTTGGGTATAGGACTTTTCCATGCATTTTGGCCCATTCTTAGAATGGCATCCTGTGATTGGCCCACTTCGCATCCTCGGATGTTCCGGAACTTTTTCCCATGCAATACGCACACCTAGTACTGTCAAATCCTGCAGAGAACGCTTCTCTTACACTTACTTGGAGCTTAGACCCTCTTAAGAGCTAAGTGCACCGGACTAATACAGCCCTGCTATGTCGCCCTTACTTAGGATTGGGCTGCCCATCTGTGTTATAAAGTTCTATTATATTAAGAAGCTTGTAAGATTTGAAGCTCATTGCAATTGTATTCTTATGTACGGCACATAGTAAGGTTTGGGGGAAACCCATCTTTTTCTTAGAGTGCAATCCTAACCTGGATTTAGGCTGGCACAGTTAGGCCAGCAGGCTGGTAGTTTGGCTGGCACAAGGGCCACCGTAAAGCGTACTTGGACCACTCTTGGAGTCAGGGAGGATGGCGCATGTCTTTGGATGCCTGCACTGTATCCAGAGCAAGTTGGGAGCTGCCTGGAGCCTCCACAGGGCAAGGACACATTTGTGCCCTTTCCCAGGGGTAGGCGCCAGGCGGCCCAGTGGGCTACCCGGATCTGCGCCTGCTATTTAACAGCAAGTCGTGCAGCCCAAATTGGGGCTGTGCTTCCTGGGGATGGGAGCTTGGATGTAGCTTAACAGCTGCATCCCAACTCTACCCCCTCCTTGGGGGTGTAATTTGCTCCCAGCAAACAACTTTGGGCATATTTACAAGCTGATCATCTCTATTTTCTTCTATTCCTGTTCTTGCATTCCTACAGTCTTGTATTAATTTGCACTGATCTGAAATAATTAAAGTGATTTTAAAATATTATTAATAAAAGTCGGTTCCACTCTGTTCCTTGTCTCCCTTTACTCTCTGAGAAACAACCGCGTGAGGGAAAGGGAGTGAGCTCACAGACCCTGTGCTGGATTTGGGAATCCGTATCTATTCCTAGTCCAGTAGGTGTTTTCAAGCCAGTCAGCTGAAAGCCAGGCAAAAGCAAGCTCATTAATTCTGGGCTTTCTCAGTTCTCATGGAGATCTGCGGTTTCATCAGCGCTGAGTTTATGCACAATCTGACACAACAGAGCGAAGTCTTGCAGTGACCCAGAACAAACAACAGCTGTGCTTGCTTTCATGGCAAGCATCTCATTTGCCCAGGGTTTGCCAAACTAGGAGTCAAAATAATGCTTGGGCTGCCCTCTGCTGGTGTGCAGAGCCCACGTGGAATTTTGCTGTTAGATTACAGCAGAGGTACTCAAACTTTTTAGCACTGGGACCCACTTTTTAAAATGACCATCTGTCCAGGACACACTGGAAGTGATGTCATTACACTGGATTATTCTCTCTCTCTCTCTCTCTCTCTCTCTCTCTCTCTCTCTCTCTCCCCACCCTCCCACCCTGGCATCCTCCGGGGTTCATTTCTGGACCCCACCACGAATACCTGAAACTGTGGATACTGAAACCTTCCCCCTTTTTAAAGGGGAACATCAGTGGTTTTCCTGCAACAAGGTAAAAAGAGAGAGATTTGTTTACTGTTCCCCTATCTTTTTAATAGGCATACCAGCAGCGATGGGATCTACAAATGAACAAGGGGAACGCTGGGCGGGACTTATGCAGGGCTTCCGCGTGATTGGCTGCCCGTCCGTAGCGTTTCGCAGCTGTCCTGGCCTCGGGGGGGGCTGCCCCAGTTAGCGGGCCCCCCACTCCTCGCCCAGGCACCCAGCGCGACTCTCACCTGTCCCCCGTGGTGAGCAGGAGGCCCCCAAGGCCAGGGTAGCCGCAGAACGCTATGGACAGACTGCCACTCAAGCAGAAGTCCCGCCTAAGTCCCGCCCAGCGTTCCCCTTGTTCATTTGTAGATCCCATCGCTGCATACCAGTATCCACGGTATCTGTGGGTAATTGAAACTGTGGAGATTTATCTAACGTGCCCTCCTTATCCATGGGTTTGGGATCTGTGGATTTGACCCAATACAGGTTCCAGCCCATGTCAAGAGGGCCCCACTGTACCTCTTAGACACAACCAGAAGAGTCTTCTGCTCGAAACCTAGAGGTAGTTTGAGGCATGGGGAGGCTACGTGTGACCTCCCAGAGCCTCAGGACACCTCCCAGACACAAGGCCTTCAGAGGTCCTCTGATGGCTCCAATGCAGATTATCCACAGGTCACCAGTATCTGCAGAGGGTCCAGGAACAGATCCCCCATGGGTACCGAAGGCCAACTGTATCTATATCTATAATGCACCCGACAAGCAGGGCTGTAGCCAGCTTTCTTTGCTCCGTAGGGCAGCCCCTCAATTCCCCAGGAGCAGTGGTATAAACTCAGGGCTGGCCGGACCATGAGGCTGGCCAAAATGTTTGAATCTAGCAGTGGATCAGGGAGGCAGCAAAATTCATGGCTGCTTTGTTGCTGTCCCACTTAGCTGTTGTTCCTCGTCCTGGAACCTTCCGGGAATTCCGCATCAGCTCTGAACACAGTCGTGGCAGAAGTGAAAAAAGGCTCAGGCACTAAGAGTGGGTTACAACTGCTCCATGCCCACGAGGAGGGTGCAGGAAAAGGTACTGCAGGGGTGGAAGCTACAGTTTTAATTTTGAAGCTAAGGCTCTACCGATGCAGGGTAAAATTGCATTCGCCTTCTTTGCAGCTGCAGCAACACTGCTGGCTCGTATTCATCTTGTGATCCACTGCAAGATCCCTCTCACATTGTTGTGTTGCCAAGCCAGGTACCTCCCATTCTATACCTGTGCCTTTGGTTACGTTTGCCTAAGTGCGGAACCTTGCATGTACTCTTCCCAGGTGATCAGTCCCAGCTTCCATTTCCTACACATACCTTTTTAATTCTTCAAGTCGTCACTAAGATTCTTGAGCCACTGTACTGGCTTTTTGAGGTGTCTCCCCCTTTTCATTCAAATTCTTTTTGATTGTGCCTGTAGTAGCTGCTTCTTCAGGAACTCCTGTTCGTCTTGGGCCCCTTTTCCCATTACAGGCCCCTTTTCCTGTACCCATGGAATCCCTCCTATCATTTCTCTGAGCTTCCTGAAATCCAAAGTACACATTACACTGTATATGGGTCAGAGGCATACCAAGGCGAAACCACGCCCATGGCATGCAATGTCATGACGTCATGATGTTGTAACGTCCTGATGTTGTGGGGTGTGGTTTCTGTCTGCCATGTCAGCTAACATGGTGGGAAGAAGCCAAGCCCCTGCCTCCTTGTTTTGCCCGGATGGTGGCCAGGAGACACCAGCGCCTCCCCGGTTCGCAGAGTCGAAGGAGTGTGGCATCTCCTGGCCACCGCTCAGGCAAAACCCAAGCCGCGACTGAGGGAAGCCGCATGCCTCCCCAGCTCTGCGAGCTGGGGGGGGTGCACGGCTTCCCTCAGCCGCGGCTCAGGTGTCTTCTTGGGCGCTGTGTGGGGAGGCTAAGGGCCATTGGCGCCCCCTGGCAAATGGCGCCCATGGCTCTTGCCACCCCATGCAACATCCTAGATATGCCACTGATATGGGTTGATTATCCCTTATCTGGATTGCTTGGGATGGAACGTTTTGGATTTTTCTGGATTTTGGAATAATTGCAAAATATAATAAAATTCCTCTTGCTCTTTTCATTGTTATTCCTTTGGTTGTCTGCTGGCCTCTTTGACATTTTTCAGCAATGATACACAGAGAATAGGACTTATAGATAGTACATGGGAATGAGCACAAGACCTTTCTATAGAAAGTTTAAAAAAGTATCCCACAAAGATATCTGGATTTCGGAATAGACTGAATTTAGGATGTCTGGCTAAGGGATCATCTACCTGTATTCCCATTTTTCTCCATAAGGTTGAGAATTTCAGGAGTTCATGATCACTTTCCTCTAAAGTTCCTACTACTTTGAACTCATTGACCAATTCCTCCTTTGATTATCTCTGCCATTCGGGATGGGCTGAGAGGGGAGCTTGGGCAGCCCTACACTATTGGGCTAACCCCGTGCAATCTACACTCAACGCCAGCTTCAGATGTTGTGAAGATCACTCTGATGCCAGTGATGAGAGTTGGGCTTCAGCAATGCACACTTGACTGGATGGTACTGTTTCATCACCAGGCAATGGTAAGTGGATTCAGGGTGGGAGAAGCAGGGGGGAGACAGGATGGAACAGGGTGGAGGTGGGGCAGAACATGGAAGTGGACTGGGCCCAAGATAGGGTGAAACTCTGCTGCTGTATACTATGCCCCCACCCCAGCTGGGAAACCTGACATGGGTCTCCTCATTTCTGCGCCCGCTCAATCGCAAATGAAAAACTGCTTCCCTGGCCCCACAAGGTACAGCAGTGGTAGCCATTTTGGTGTTGCTGTAGCCCCAGGTGCTAGGGAAGCATAGGATTGGGACCTTATTATGGTCTCTCTTGTGATGTATTTTTACTGTACTGTTGTGATTGTAAAAGGAGACAAGGCAGATTTCTGGAGGACAAATGCATCTCAGGCTACAGGCCATGATGGGTTATACAAACTCCATACTTCAGCAGTAAGCTACTTTAGAATGCCTGATGCAGGGGAGTGGTAACAAGATGCAGGTATCTTGCTGTCTTGTGTGCTCTCTAAGGCATCTGGTGGGTCACTGTGAGATACTGGAAGCTGGACTAGATGGGCTTTTGTGGGGCTGTTTCTATGTTCCTATGAGTACATGTCTGAAGAGGAGCGTCTGGTTCTGGTGGCTGTCAAGGAGAAATGGAGAATCTTGACTGGCCCTCAGTGTGTCTTCCTCAGAATTTACCTCAGAATGCCAGATACAAGGGAGTGGCAACAAGATGCAGGTATCTTGTTGTCTTGTGTGCTCCCTGAAGCAGCTGGTGGGCCACTGTGAGATATAGGAAGTTGGACAAGTTGGGCCTTTGGCCTCATCCAGTGGGGCTCTTCTTGTGCTCGTAGGTATTGTTTGCTCTCTACTATTTTGTCACTTTTATTAGCTACTTTGGGACTGAAGCAAACATCAGCATACAAATGTAAAAAAAAAAATCTGAGAACAGTGTTTTGAAGGGCGCTAATCAAGTACCAACGTTCTCTGCAACATGTGCAGTCCCACTGCTGGGGGCATCAACATGACTTTGGCGGCCCTGGAATTACACCAGGCAAACAAAGCCAAGTTGTTGCCGTGGCAGCAAGATCATGTGCAATTACTCCGAGAAAACAAAGTGAGGCTGCTGGCTTGCCGCCTCCGTCCATGCCGTGCACTTAATCAGTTTGCTTCAGCCAAAGATGTTGCTCAAGGCTTGTTAACAGCTTTCAGAGCCCTGCTCCATGCCCTGAATTATCTTGGTTTTGCTACATGGTTTTCACTATTGCGAGAGAAAAGCGATAAGAACATGGATAGATAAGATGTAGGTTAGGCACCGAGGGGGAAACAGCGGAGCTCTCCAATATTAAAGTGAAACAAACAGCGTGTTGGTGTTGCAGCCCCAGTCCCAAAGGAGCACTGCCTTATTAACCGTAACAGCTTGAACTGGTATTGCCTTTCTCCCTTGTGAAAAGTGACTCTGTATTATTCCTGCACAAATGGCGCTGAACAAATTCAATAGACAGCATCTGGCTCCAATCATCTCCCGGCAATCTTCTCTTACGGAGGAGAGCTGACTTCCCATGGTTGTGGTTGGAATTAGGGGGAGGAGAGGAGAGGGAAAGGGGAGACAACTAAGAGCAAATGGAGAAGGGGGAGTAGGAAAAATAACATCAACTTCTCCTCCTCCTCCTCCTCCTCCTCCTCCTCCTCCTCCTCCTCCTCTCTCTCTCTCAATCTCTCTCTCAATCTCTCTCTCAATCTCAATCTCTTTCTCTCAATCTCAATCTCTCTCTGTCTCTGCCTGGGCGGCCATCCTTTACACAGTTGCCGGCTAACACGTTCTATTGAAGACAATGGGACTTACTTTTGAAAAGATAGACTAGGACCCACTTTTTAGAATTGCACTTGTGTCGGGACCAGCGGTGTCATGCTGCCGGTACGCTGGGCGGGAGGAACGGGTGAGTGGCAGCCCGCCCATTGCGTCACGCTCCGTTTCACCGTCTTCTCCGCCCCCGTTCCTCCCCGTTCTCATCCGTTCCTCCCGCCCAGCGTACTGGCAGCATAACACCGCTGGTCGGGACCCATCAGAAGTGATGTCATTAACCTGGAAGTGATGTCATAGCCAGAAGTAACATAATCAAACAAGATGTGCCATCATTGTGACATAATACAATGACATTCCTGGAATGCAAACTGGCATTCTTAGACTGTAGCAATTGCATAACCATGAAATATCCTTGACAGAAAGCAAGATTAGGACAAAATATGATGTGAAAGCACTGAACTAAAAACTAATTTAAAAAAAAAAACCTCATTTGAAAATTCAAACTATTACCACTCACAAAAGCAAGAGTAAAGTCTACAGCTTCCAAGATGGCTGCTCCCAGCTTTCCGCGACCCATCTGACATCAGGTCACAACCCATCAAGTGGGTCCCGACCCACAGTTTGCATTCCAGTTTGCAAACCAGGAGTGCCATTTTATTATGTCACAATGACAGCACTCCCTGCTTGAAGATGTTGCTTTCGGATATGACATCACTTCCAGATTAATGACATCACTTCCTGTGGGTCCTGGCACAAATTCCATTCTAAAAAGTGGGTCCTGGTCTAAAAAGGTTTGAGAACCACTGCGCTAGGTCAATATCAGCAGTGGACAAAGACAATGGCATGCAAAAGTATTAATACTTGGCTAAACTGAAATAGCTAAACTGAAGGCTGCAGCCCAATATCAAATTCTAAGATGCACTGAACTTAGTGGGAATTACATCTGTGTAAATATGCTTAGGATTGCACTGTCAAAATGTTAACAATACAAATACATATAGCCAGTGGTGTCATCTAAATTATTTAAGAACAGGTACTCACTTTTGATGGGCACGTGTCGGGACCCGCCCACCGGAAGTGACGTCATAAGCCGGAAGTGAGGTCGTGGCAGGAAGGGACATAAGAAAGCCCTTTTTGAGGCCTCAGACAATTTTAAACTGATCCAACAGTTGCAACAGTATTCCACAGCACCCCCAGAACATGTTAAGGAGGTCTGGCATCATGTTAAAGTGACCCAACAGTTCCAAAACCCCAGAGCAGCTCATTTTTCAGTGGCAAGGCAAGGCAAGGCTCCGCTCACTGCCTGCCTGCCTGCCTGGCTCTGAGAACGTGCAGGCAACTCAAACGTGCAGGAAATTCAAACGTTGCAGGGGGCGGAGTCGACAGGTGGGCGGGTGAATGGGCGGGGCCAGCCGTAATCCTAGGAACCGGTACTCGCGTACCCCCGCGTACCCCCTGCATGACATCACTGCACATAGCGCTAGTTAACATTCATCATAAACCTTAACTAAACAAGAACAACCGGAGTAGGATTCTCTGCTGCCCACCTGAAAATCTACTGCATAGGTTCTTGCATTAATCTATGGCTGGAATGGATACAAAGCCTCCAACGGAAACGACAAGGGCAATTTGGCCTAAGTGATAATAAGAACTGCAAATGCCAAACCACGACAGACCTCCTGCAGTCTCTCAAAGTGCACTATTTATCCACTTTGGTTATACTCACAGGGCCATAAATAAGCTCCCTCATCTAATTTTCAGAGCCTGGTGGAGAGCAAGATATTCATAACCCAGGGGGCCTCGCTCTATCAAGCTGACTTCCAACTGAGTCATTTTCCGGACTGGGAATGCAGATTGCCCAAAGAGCGATTGACTTGCTTCTGAATCTGAAGTCTGAGAGTTCATCCTGAGCATCTTGATTTGAGGACATCACAACTAATCCTAAAATAATGTCAGGGGATGGGGAGCAGACAGTGTATTACTTTTGCAGGCTTTTTGATTTAGGGCCTGCCCCATGCGGTGTCTCGGAACATGCAGCACAGTATGGTGGGTGAGCCGTTTAGCTTCTTAAATAGCAACTAACCTGCATCCCAGTTCCAGATATTGGGTTTGTTTACAAGTCAACAGCCCAATCCTAACCTGCATTGGAAAAGGCAGGCAGGCTGGCCTGCGCTGCATCCTCTGCAGGGTAGACGGCATCAGGAGTTCACCATGAGGCAAGGGGACATTTCGCCCCTTATCCCAGGGTAAGCCCCAGGCAGCCCTGTGGGGCTGCTTGAATCTTCACCAGCAAAATTGCTGGTGCAAATCCAAGCTCCCAGATCAGGTTTGGCCGGATCCATGCTCTCAGCCCTCCATCCCTCAGCCCTCCCCCCCTTATTCCAACCCTCTCCCGCCTTCCTCAAGCCCTTGCGCTGGCTGCACTCTTCCTCCGTGGCGTGTTCAATGTGGCTTCCGTTGCACAGCTGAGCAGAGCAATCCTGCGTCGACGCTACGCACTTAGTGCCGAAGCAGGGGCGCCAAGTGGCACCCCCGTGTCAGCGCTAAGGCCACCACTAAGATCAGTGCACCCGCGCCACGCCTCCTTTGCGCCAGCCAAAGTTGGCTGGCATAGGGGAGGCACCAGGCTGGCACAAGGGAGGGAGTGGATGGGGAGGGCGTAACAGGGTGGGCTGTGGGTGGGTTGTGGGCGGGCCAGCAGGTGGGCCGGCCCAGGAGGGGGGCGGGCCTCAGATTCTGCCTTATGGCAGAATCCTAAGCCTGTTCGCAAGGCCCCGATTCAGGCCTCATGGTCTCCTCAGATCTGCGCCTGCTATGCTGCAGGCGCAGATCCGAGGAGTGCATGGGGGAGGCTGGCTCCTCCCCTACAATAAGGGCACAAATGTGCCCTTGCGCCGGGGAGGCTCCAGCTTCCCCTATACGGCCCGTCGGCCTCACCATTCCAGCACAGCTCAGGATTCACGCAATGTAATATTCAACTGATGTAACATACTGTCTTAACTCTGGAAATGCCTTCAGCTTACTTTGGTATTTCTTTTTTATGAAGGCATGAGAAGAAAAAGCTCTCTCCCCTGGCCCTATACCCTTGTTTAGATAGCTGGCATGTTTCGTTTGCAAATGCCGCAAGAGTAAAAGAGGTTTCGTGCTGCAACCCTATGTACATTAGCCTGGGAGTAAGCTCCACTCAAGCTATGGAGAACCTAGACAACTTAATAAAAAGCCGAGACATCACCCTGCCAACAAAGGTTTGCATAGTCAAAGCGATGGTTTTCCCAGTAGCAATGTATGGCTGTGAGAGCTGGACCATACGAAAGACAGAGCGCCGAAGAATAGATGCTTTTGAATTATAGTGTTGGAGAAGACTCTTGAGAGTCCCCTGGGCTGCAAGGAGATCCAATCGGTCAATCCTCCAGGAAGTTAAGCCTGATTGCTCCCTGGAAGGACAAATCCTCAAGCTGAAGCTCCAATACTTTGGCCACCTCATGAGAAGAGAGGACTCTTTAGAAAAGACCCTCATGCTGGAAAAGATCGAAGGCAAAAGAAGAAGGGGGTGGCAGAGGATGAGATGGTTAGATACTGTCACCGAAGCAATGAACACGAAATTGGGTGAACTCCGGAAGCTAGTGGAAGACAGGGAGGCCTGGCGTTCTGTGGTCCATGGGGTCGCGAAGGGTCGGACACGACTTAGCGACTGAACAACAACAAAGCTCCACTCAACACAGAGGGGTTTACTTCTGAATAGCCCTGCATAGGATTGCATTGTCACAGGGCCAGCTCTAGGAATGGAGGCCCGAATGCAGGGCATTCCTATGGGGCCCCACCCTCCCCACGGGCCCCCCACTCACCAAGAAAAGCACTTGTGGTGCCGCACACGGCACATGGAAATGGTTGGTGGTGATATGATGACATCATGGCCAGCTGCTTCCAGGAGGCCCATTTTGGACCATTCAGAGACAGGGGAAGTTGGGAGGGCCCAAGATAAAGCTGCTCTGCTATCTTCACTGATCTATAGCCCATAGAAATCCCGGCTTCTGAAGCAGGCTATATTCTCGTTGTGCTGGTGCGGGGGGCCCCCAAAGTGCAGGGCCCAATGTGACAACATTGGTCACACTGGCATAAGGACGGCCCTGCAGTGCCAAATATACATTCTTAACTTCTGCATTGTGGTTCCAGTCCTAGACATGAAAGGACTCCCGCTCCTTGTAAGCCGAGTTGCACCATGACAAATGTGTGTTCAGTACCACCGTATTCTTTAACTCCCCGATTCTGCTCCAGTTCAAACTCTAACTCTGGAAAATGCTTTGATAGCTTGTTCTTTGAACTTTGAGCCAACTTGGATAGATGTCATCTTGCTGAATAATATCAAACTCTTTTGCTTGCAGTGTACTCTAGAAATTGATTACAGCTGCAACTATTTACGATTATACATTTTTCCCCTCAAGTTAAACGATCTTTGAAAGTTTTACCAAGAAAATGCATCTAAAAAAAACCAGGAAAATGGAATGTTACTCATACAGTTGATAGCTGAGGGCTGGATAGTTGGATAATTTATTTAGAACCTATGGTCATCTCATAAGAACGTAAGAAGAGCTATGCTGGTTCAGGCCAAAGGCCCATCTAGTCCAGCTTCCTGTATTTCACAGTGGCCCACCAGATGCCTCAGGGAGCACACGAGACGACGAGATGCCTGCATCCTGTTGCCACTCCCCTGCATCTGCCATTCTGAAGTAGCCAATTTCTAACAACTCATTATGGCCTGTAGCCCATGATGGACTTTTCCTCCAGAAATCTGTCCAATCTCCTTTTAAAGGCACCTAGGCCAGATGCCATCACCACCTCCTGCGGCAAGGAGTTCCACAGATTAATTGCCCACTGGGTAAAGAAGGCTATTCAGAGATTATGATCTTGTGTGAGGAGCCACATCCAATCTCCGTTCTTCAAGCGTGGTGCTCTAGCCCTTTAAAATAGTACTTGGTATGATTTCTCATACCTGCCCTTTGGTTTCCCAGCAAAGAACTGTATTGCATCGTTTCCCATCCAAGTCTTCTGGCCAGAGACAGAAACAAATCAATGATGCACGAATCATGCAGTGAGTAGAGAAGGTTCACTAACGCAGTACTTTGGCAATGCCCTTTTTGTACACTGCAGAATGTAATACTGTACTATCTACATGTTATTGGTGAGGTTCTTGGCATTTAGTATATTTTGCTTTATGTTGCCTTTTTTCTACAATGATAGGTTAAAGATAGCCTAAGGCCCTGAAGAGAAGATCAGGTCCTCTTCAAAATTGGGCAGGAGGTGTGGACTGATGGTTGAGCAGCTGGTACTGCCTGAAGCTAATCAAAAGAATCTGTGGTCTATTTTTGGATGGGAGACAGATGCCAGGCTGTGACAAGCTGCAGTACCTGTTGTGGCAGAACGGAGTCACTGTGGAGCTGATGAGCCAGAACGGGAATGTTGTGAGAAGGCCAGCCGGCAAAAGAATGAGTACGACCTTGAGGACCTGTCCAAGCTGGTCTTACAATCACTTGCTGAAGCTTGCTGTCACACGGTCAGAGGAGAGAACCACACTGTGAAGGCTACATCTGGGATTGAGGATTCGGTGAATTGCAGAATACTGTATAGTTGTAAAAACCCCATTGAAAAATGGTGGCTTAGACTAGCCTGCCCATGTAAGCCACCTTGGGCATTTGTTTCGGCATGGAAAAGGTGGGGTATAAATTCTTCAAAATAAAATAAAAATAAAATAAATAAGATTGCAGCTCAGCCTTCCCAGAATGACCCTCTCTTTTAATCCAAGTGTTTTCTGGGACAACTTTTGCATCTGATGATTGTGGCAGCTGGTCTCACTACAAGAAGGAAAGCTATGGGTGTGGTGACATTATCCATCCCCGGTTCTTGCCTGAGCATCGAACCATGTAACAAACAGCAGAGCTAGTAAATAAATCTCTCGATGGCCCGTGGAATTAGAGAAGTAGAGTAAGCTCATTAAAGCCACTCAGTTGATTATTACAGCAATTTACAATGTGTTGTGCTGTGGCTCCCATTGGGAGAGCTTGTGGTTTGCTGAAAGACCAGTGCAATCAGCAGCAATGCAGGGGAAGGGAGGAAAGAAGGAAGAAAGGAGAATGAGCATGGAGTAGATGCAGGAGATTTGCGTGCATTCGCAAGATGTGCACACCAGTAAGTCCTGAAAACAGTATATATGTATAACCCTGCATGTGCATCCAGATTGAAAGAAGTAAGCTCCTTTCATAGGAACTTTGAAAGTCATTAATAGATGCAACAGGCAGCTTCTGTGCATTGGCCCAATTCTCTATATTGGGTGTGATTGAGTTATCCAGTCACACCTGAGGCAGAAAGAAGGTAGAATTATTGCTTCTGGATGAAGCTAAAATGGAGTAAGCCATATAATGGGAGAGGCCAATACCGCAATAACTTTGCATACAGGAGGTTCAAAATTAATCCCTGGTACAGGGAAAGATTCCTGTCTGAAATCATGGAGAGCTGCTGCCCGTCAGCGTTGACCATACAGTGTAGACAAGACCACATTTTCAGTATGGAAAGTGGCTCGATTTAGGGCAGCTTCATATGTTCCTATGAAGGAGGCCTGAGCACTGACTCATACAGAGATACAGCAGGGATCCCCCAATGTGAAACTTTATGGTTTCACAGGCTTTTTTGCATTTCCTTATTAATAACACAGTTTTACTGTGGCACGCTAGTATGTCCTGGGGCACAGTCTGGGAATTCACCATTTCCTTCAAATGCTGGTTTTAGTTTCTTGCTAATAGCATTAAAGAGTGCAATCGTATGCATGTTTACTGCTCCCAAGTAAGCGTGGATAATACTGCAGCCTAAATTACTATGACCTGGGGCTTGAAATCATGCAGATGAACTCTGCCTGCATTCAGTGCTGCCTTTTGCAGATGAGAGTCAAATGCAGGGACATACAGACAGGCACGTTGGCATGTAGGGTATAACTACTGATAAGCTCCTCTCCTCCCCCCATGAACACAGGAGCACAACAAACAGCCCCAACCAACCAGAAACTTGCACCTGGAACGAGCACAGAAGAGTCCATGGTCTAACATACCCGCCCTCCTTTAATGAGACAGGCAGCCCAATCCCAGACTGTGCTGGAACGGGCAGGCTGGTTGGCCTGCGTATCCAGTGCAGTATAGGAGGCAACGGGAGGCCATCTCTGGGTGTCTGCCTGGACATTGGAGGACTGTGGGGAGGGGAGGGGTCCCATGCATTGCAAAGCCCTGCTTGCATATCCGCAATAACAGCCTTGAATGCCTTTGGGGAGAGGTCCATGGTGTTTCAAAAAGAAAAAGAAAGGAAAAGAGCTGCAGCTGAAGGCAGCTTGAAGATACCCTGCGCTTGCCCCAGATGGCTCACAGAAGCAGGACCCTAGAAGGGTATTAACCCGGTATGTATCCACCTTCGGTTAGGCCATGGCTTGACTCCATTTGATAAAACATGGATCCAGAGTGTGGGAAAGAGCTGAAACTACATGCCTATCTCCAGTGGTGTCATTCAAATGATTTAGGAACAGGAACTCACTTTGATTGGCACTTGTCGGGAACCCGGAACCAGCCACGGAGCCCGTTAGGATTCCTGTTCTGGTCCGTTCCCCCTGAATGACATCACTGTCTTCGCCCCCCTAGGAATCCGGAGTCGCTCCCTTTAACCCTCTGAGTGCCGGCCAACCAAGAAGAAAAGCTCTTTGCAGAGGAATTGGGAGGGGGGAGGAGGGAGAGTGAAGTGTGCGGAGTCAGCCCTAATTTTAACTAGTGGAACTGAGTTCCCCCGTGTTCCCCCTGCATGACATCACTGCCTATCTCCTTTGTGTTTGCAAAAGGTGTGAGGTCATAGCTGGGGTCAGGAATGCAAATCTAATCGAGAAGGTTCCATTCAGCTAGTAATGCAATCAGGAGAAACCGACCTTTATCCTGATAGGATAATTAATTGTGCCAGAGGGGTATAGAAATACCCAGGTTTGGGGGATATAACAGCACACCCACCATCGAGACCATCCGGGTTAATACCCATCAAGACCATGAACCCCCTTGGGTGTACATTAGGCCTCCAAATGTTTCCAACCCTGTAGGACAGCAATAGGTCTCAGGTGGATACATAACTGGAGTAGGCGAGTGCGTCTCCAGCAAAGGTGGATACATACCGGGTTAATACTCCCTAGAAGCAGGGTCACTGCTGTCCTTTGCCCGGGTTCCACTGAGCTCAAGGACAAGTGTCAAGTCGCTGGGTGCACCTGAGGTCAAGAAACAAACCTGGGCCTCTTGAGGCTGCACAGAACTGTCAGCAAATCTCCCTCGTGTACACTGAAGGCACAGGGCCAAAGCAGATGCACATCCCTATGCTCTGAAACAGTCTTAACCTGACCTAACAGCTTTCTTTAATGATGCATCACAAACAAGAGCTGCATTTTCCACCTGCTTCCAAAGCCACTTATGTTTTTTTTATTATTATTCTGGTTCATAATTTATTAGCAGCACAAAAAGGTATGGAGGGCATTTGTGCAGGTCTTGCACCTTGGCATTGCTAATTGCTAATTGGGTGCTGTGCGTGTTTAGTCGCTTGGGTTTACTGCCCCCCCCCCAAGCCCCATCCCTTGGATCGCAGCAAGATGGGACTGCATGGTAAGCACTTTAAACTAAGTAACCCTCTGCACACATACCGACAGCCACTCACATAAAGTCTCTGTTAATAGCACAAGGAAATAGCCTTCAAATCCCTGGAAAAGCCATCATTTGTCCACCTGCTATATTGAGAGTGCTGAAGAGCCACAGATAGAAGTAGTGTATGGTAGTGGTTACAATGCCAAACTTGGGAGCCCAGATCTCCGCTTAGCCATAACATGGGTGATCTTGGATTGGCCGTGACCTTTCAGCCTACCATTTTTTGCAGGGTCCCAAGTTCACAGCCAAGGTCTGCAGACTATTAGGGTACACAGCTGTCCTAACCTGGAGTTAGGCCAGCACAGTTAGTCAGGCAAAGGTTGGCTGGCACAAGAGACATCATAAAGCAGTGGTATTCAAACTGTGGGTTGGGACCCACTTTGTGGGTCGCTACCTGATGTCAGGTGGGTCACAGAAAGCTGGGAGCAGCCATCTTGGAAACTGCAGACCTTACTCTTGCTATATTCCTTTTGTGAGTTTGAATTTTCTTGTGAGGGTTTTTTAAAAATTTTGGTTTTAATTCATTGCTTTTACATAGTATTTTGTCCTAATCTCATTTTCTGTCAGGGATGTTTCATAGCTGTACAGCTGCTACAGTCTAAGAATGTCAATTTGCATTTCAGGAGTGTCATTTTATTACCTTAAAATGACAGCTCTTCCTGCTTGATGATGTCACTTCCTGCCACAACAGCACTTCCAGGTTAATGACATCACTTCCGGTGGGTCCCAACACGAGTGCCATTCTAAAAAGTGGGTCCTGGTGTAAAACGTTTGAATACCACTGCCGTAAAGTATGTCTATGTTATAGTGGAAAGCAACCAAAATGTGTGCAAAAAAAGAGCAAGGGAATTAATGGACCAAATGGATCTAGACACATTTTAATAGAAAATTGCATACATGTAAGCCTACAAGTACAGGGACGTGGTGGCGCTGTGGGTTAAACCGCTGTTTTGCTGAGCTTTCTGACCAGAAGGTTGGGAATTCAAGACCACGCAATGGAGTGAGCTCCCGTTGCTTGTCCCAGCTCCTGCCAACCTAGCAGTTTGAAAGCATGTAAAAATGCAAGTAAATAAATAGGTACCACTTTGGTGGGAAGGTAACGGCGTTCCGTGCACTACAGCGTATAGTCACGCTGGCCACATGAACGTGGAAGCTTGTCCTTGGACAAACGCCGGCTCTTCAGCTTAGAAACGGAGATGAGCACCGCCCCCTACAGTCAGTCACAACTAGACCATTCGGTGGTGGGGAAACCTTTACCTTTAGGCCTACACGTAAACAAACAAAATGTGTAGAATACCTTTGAAAAGTAAATACAGCAGGCCATACAAAGTAAATACAAAGTTCCATTCCAAGAACCCTCACAGATAAGGAAAACTGCGGATGAACAAATCCATGTTTTTTGTCCCTCTCACCCTCTGAACTTTGACTGGAGCTGGGCTCTGGTCAGGTCTGGAGGGTTTTCTGAGGCTCGCAGAGACCATATGCAATCATGCACAACCTCTATGGCCCTCAGTATGTCCAAAATGGGCAAAAAAATCGCACAACTTCCAGCTTTCACTGAAAACTGGAAGTGATATTTTTATTGCCCTATAAGGCATTATGAAGTCCAGACATTCCAATCAATTTTGGGCATCCTGATGCCCTCAGAGGCTGTGTGTGCCCCCCCCCGGGATGCTCAAATCCACAGATGCCAAACCAGCAGATAACGAGAGCCTACCATAGTTTCAAAACCACTTGTTTTCATGACTGAAATGAGTTGGTAAAAACATTGTTTTCTTTTTTGTTCAGAAAAGAGATTCAAAATGTCCATTGCAATGTGTTGTTGTGAATATTTGTTGTTGTGTATATTCTGTCAATCTAGTTGCCCGATCCTATCCCCCACTATCCTACACAATGCAATCGTTCTGCTGAAGCATGCACTGCAGGATATACAGTAGATCCCGTCTATCAGAGGGGTTAGGGATTGGTCATGGAGGGCACTGCTGAGGGCCTATACCCAATAGAAGCCCCATCTGCCAATAAACTTCGGGGAGGTCTGGGTCTGACACACCATCCAGGCATGTACAGCTTGTATGCACAGGAGGCCCTGTGCATAAAGGTCCATCTGAGTTCCACAATGTCAGTGGGTGTGATCTCCGCACCTGGACTGTACCATCTTTGCGCATGACTCCACCAGACTAAGAAAAACATGGGTTTGTCGGTTTGTGGGTTTGTTTGAAGAATTTATATCCTGCCTTTTTCCCCACACTCAAGGGCACTCAAGGCGGCTTACAGAATAAATACTAATTAATTTATATACTAATTAAATTAAATTAATTCTAAAAAACATTGAACATAAAAACAATTACGGGCCCAATACTATCCAACTTCCCAGTGCTGTTGCAGCCGCAATGAAGCCCTAAGGCAGCGACGGGATCTACAAACGACCTGGGGGAACGCTGGGCAGGATGTAGGCGGTACATCTGGGTAATTGGCTGCCCGTCCACTGCGTTCTGCAGCTGTCCTGGCCTGGGGGGGGCTGCCCTGGTTAGCGTGCCCCACCACTGCTCGCCCAGGTACCTGGCGCGACCCTCACCCATCTTCTGCAGCGAGCAGGAGCCCCCCCCCCCCCAGGCCAGGACAGCTGCGGATCGTCGCGGACGGGCTGCCAATCACCCGGATGTACCGCCTACATCCCGCCCAGCATTCCCCCAGGTCGTTTGTAGATCCCGTCGCTGCCCTAAGGTAAGGGGAAAAGTGTTCCCTTACCTTGAGGCGGTTGCTGTGCCTGCCCCCCATTGCAGGATGAAGCACATGGCAAGGCTGCCTTGGTGCTGAAAAGTTGGATAGAACTGAGCCCACAAACTCTAGAAGAGACCAGAGATGGGTCAGAGATGGGTGGCCCAATAGATATTGGTTGCCATAGGATTCCATGTCAGTTAACTGGTTCCTGCCTGTAAATCAGAATAAAGCAGACTTCCAAGAAAATCCTGCTCCTTTGGCTCTTCCTTAGTCATTGTCCAGCTCTGGGAAAAACACACACACACACACACACACACACACACACACACACACAGAATGCCCCTGGGACAATGCACAGGTGAACAAGAGCATGATTCCAGCTGCCAGACAATCTGCTATGCCTGATTAAGCCATTGCGGACAAAAGCCCGTTATAAGCAAATCAATAATTCTATAGCTTGTCTCATAGAAGAGAGCAAGGGAGCATGTAATGCGAAGCACATAACAAATGAGACGCACACAGTGCTGTTAGGTATCTCAGTAAACACTGTTTCACTTCCCTGTAATAATATCCACAAAAACAGAAATAAATGGAACTGGGAAAGCAGCCAGCGAATATTAACTATGTCCATCCATTGCGTGGGGGAGAAGCAGGGCTGGGATGATGGAATGCTCTATTCCAGCAAAGGCAAAGCTGTTACAATTTACTGCCCTATTTCTCCCTTTTTTTCTGGCAAAAACCTTGACACAATATTCACCAATAAATTCACTGTCCTCATTTTTGGGGGCTGAATGCATTTTCAATTTTCCTCTCATGTATCTTGAACAGCATCCAATTTGCACATTCATTTTTGGGGGATTCTCCTCCTGTCCTCATCAGCTTTTCTTTGCCTGGAAAAATTGGCCTCAGGGACCAGCTCCAAAGAAGCACAAATTGCTGGCCTGTTCCTAATGGGGCTGCACAGGCATTCTCACTCAGCTCATGAAACACAGGTCAACAATTTGCACTTGCGACAGCCAAGGAATACGATCAATTCACCTTGTGCACAGCCAGTCTGAGCCCCAAGGCTGCATTCCTAAATCCATCCAAACAACTCAGTTAAGCTTTTGTTACTTTAATACCAAGGGTTTTAAATTCTCAATGGTTTGGACCAACAGATAACTGATTCCATCTGACTGCATGTGAAACTGCCCACCCTTTGAGACCAACTGAAGAGCCTCTTGGCTGGATTCCGTATTAGCTGCAGTGCATTTTTCAGGACCAGGAACAGAACCTCCTCTGTAGTTTCCCCAAGCAGTGGCTCTTCCTCCCTTGTGGGGTCTGCCTGCCCTCCAGAGCTGTAACGTCCTATCCCAGCGCCATGGGGAAGTGACATCATGACTCTGCCCACTTAAGCCCCTCCCTTGCAGTGACGTCATGGGTTCTCCCCAGAGGAGGGGTGGGCATGTGAAGAGGCAGCACCACCTCCTTTGGGGACAGCCTCCTGCCTTTGCGCAAAGGCACCTGTTGCTTGCAGTACAAAGACAGTCACTTCCCTAGCTAGGGCAGAGCCTGGGGCCAATCCTGCACCCCCTTTTAGCTCAGCACCCAGTGCAGCTGCCCCTCAGGCTCCGCTCTAGTTATGGCTCTGCTGTCCTCCTCGTTTATCAGTTTCCTTGTGATCATGAACAGGATCCCTTTTCACTGGAGCTATGGTGGGCAGCCCAGTCCTAACGCTGCTGGAACAGGCCGGCCAGCTGGCCTGCACTGAATCCAGTGCAGGTTAAGGAAGCAGCTGAAGGTAAGAGGATATTTTCCTTAGGGATGCCCCAACCACCCCATGGGACTACTCGGATCTGCACCCGTGAAATAGCTGGTGCCAATTTAAGCAGCCCCCTGGAGGGTCGACCAGGCCAGGGCCAGGGGTTAGGATCTAGCCTAAGTGCCAGATTCTGGCTCCACTTGTTTCCCTGGGCCAGCCAACCAGGGGGCTGCCCTCTCTCTGCCCCATTCCGCCTTCCTTACTCTCTCCCCCACCCTTCCAACACCAGTGATGTCATGTAGCCAGGACGCTCCGGAACGCCGTTCCGGTTGTTCCGTGTAGGGCTGGCTCCGCCCACTGCAGTCATCGCTGCCATGCGCCCCTGCAATACGTGAATGGGGCTGGCCACACCTGCGCCCTGCATGCCTGCAGCTGGAGGTTTCAGCCAGGCAGGCAGGCAGGCAGGCAGGCAGCGGACCGCGGGGGAAGCGAGGACGCGCAGAGGAACTGCCAATCAACCGTGCGTCCCGGTAGCTACTTTCTGCATTCCGGTTGTTAGCGCAGGTAGATTCCACCACTGCAACAACCCCCCCCCATGCCAGCCTCCAAAAAAAAAAAAAGCTGCACCAGCTGGTTATAACCTTGTTTCAAAGGTTTGAAAAGGATCTTGAAAGTAGTGAGCTGGTAGAATAAAAATAGGGAGGAAGCAGGACTTCCCAAAAAATAACTTTCAGTGCTAGCTTTTTGCCACTATAAATCAGGCTTCCAGTGTCCCAAGCAACCACGTTACCATGCATGTCTGCCTTGACCCATACAGTTAGCTGCCACACATCAAGGTGAAAATGGAGGCACTTCAAGGGATGGTTACAGCAATATCAAATCGGGCTCAAGAAAATGAGAATAGAACCTCCACTGCAATAGTAAGTGCTATTGAAGCACCACGTTAACATAAAACACCATGCGAAGCAGTTGTAAAGAATTTGGTTTATTGCAAAATATGACAGGCACTCTTATGCAATTAGTTGATGCTGAGTTATGTTGAGATTGTTACTCTTTACGAGGAAATGTACCTGCTGCATTGGGTTAAGCTGTCGTCTTACTACAGTGGGAATCGTAGGGTTGGATCCTGTGAACCATGTGTGGACTTCCACTCATGGGATGGGGCTGTTCCTGCCTCCTCTTTCCTGTTACAGCCCCTTGAACCTAGCAAAAAGCCACTCCGAAGGACCAGAGCACCTTCTGTAATGGCATTTTATGTGGTGTGAGGTGCTACTGGTTGGGACGGTTGGTGGAAGCCAGAGGTCTCTACCTCCCTTGTGTGAATGGAGGTTCCTTTCTGCTCACACATGTCACTGTGGCATATAAGACAATGTAAATACAGTCAATCCTCATTATCCGCTAAAGTTAGGTTCCTGGAAATCCTTACAGGTAGCAAATTTGCAGATAACGAACCATTGTTCCTATGGGATCAATGGGGTTCGGTGCAAAGAGTACCTTGTCTGCCATCAGAAGAATCCAGCAGTGACCTTCAGGAAGCCAGCAGAGTGCAGCAGGAAATGCCAAGAGATCTCTAAATGCTGCAGAGACCTTCCAGAGGCTGCAGGGATCTTCAGAATGGCACCTTCCACCAGCATGGACCCCTGAAACATGCCCAGCGGATGCTTCTGCCACCCATTTTAAAGGGGTCAGTGCTGGTCACAGGTGCCATTCTGAAGGTTCCGGCAGCCTTTGGAAGGTCTCTGCAGTGGATAACAAGGACAGAGGCGCAGATAATGAGGAAAGTAGCAATATTGCCCCTCACAGATAAGTGAGGTCGCAGATAGCGAGGTTGCATATAAAGAGGACTGACTGTAGCTATGAAAATAAAAAGCTCCAGAAAGAGTGCCTTGCATTATTTTGTCAGCAAGCAATTAGATATGCTTTAGCTGTGCTATTCCCCAAGAAGCAGAAGATGCAACTTCCATAGGAACCAGATATCTGCTTTCTCTCAGAACAGAGGAGGAAAAATTGCCAGGGAACTAGTGGAACGGTGACAGGCAAAAACGACAAAGGTCTATTCTTCGACTACAGTGGCGACAGTTCCAGTGACTTCACAAGAAGCAGAGGTGGGGGGTGCACTCTTGTCGTTGGTGGCTGCTTTGCCACCCACTATTTCTTCTGTATTCCTCAGAGGCTTCAACAAAATAATGTAACACTTGGGCACAAAGATGCACCCCAGCAACCCAAAGCTGGAGGCCAAAATGGCAAATATCTCCACCGCCACTTTGAACTTCCCTCTGGTGCTCAAGTAAGCTGGCACAAAGGAGATCCAGACGATGAAGAAGACCAGCATTCCAAAGGTGACAAACTTGGCTTCATTGAAGTTATTGGGGAGCTTGCGAGCAATGAAGGCGGTGATGAAACACAGGATGGCGAGGAAGGCGTCAAAGCCAAACATCACGCACAGGAACAAGATGGAGCCCTCGTCGCATTCAAAGATGATCTTCACGTTGAGGAACTGGGTGTTTTTGTTCATGCGGGGGGGCTGGAGGATGAGGTAGGCGCAGACGATGCCCACTTCTGTGAGGATGGAGTTGAGGACGATGATTTTTTGGAAGATGGGCTTCATGGACATTCGGACTTTCTCGGCAACCTTGGAGTTTCGGGCCAAGTGGGTCAGGAAAAGTGTGACCGTCTTTCCTAAGACGCAACCCAGGCAAACACTGAAACCCAAGGCAAGGGTGACTTGGCGGGACTGACACGACCAGTCTTCTGGCTTCCCAATAAAAAGGATAGAGGTCATTAATGTTGTTACCAGAGAAAACTGGATGAGGAAGCTCAGCTCTCGGTCGTTGGCTTTCACCAGTGCCGTGTTCCTAAACTTGATGTAGACGCCAGTAATGGACAGGACGATGCAAGCACCAAATACAGAAAGAGCAATCAATGTCATGCCTAAAGCTTCTTCGTATGCCAGGAATTCCACCTCCTTAAGTACACAAGCACTTCGTTGCTCATTGGACCAGTAATCCTCCTGACATGGAGTGCATTCTCTTGCATCTGGATAGGAGACAACCAGAAAAATATGTTTCAATGCCATAAACAGTCTTGGAATATAATAGATGCAGTGAGAACAATGTGAATCCTAAGCAGTTGTAGAGCACCACTGGTAACTACAAAGAATTCTCACACGTCAGGGATGCAAAGAAAGGCTTCCAGATCAGAGAATGGTATTTCCAGACCATTCACAACCCAGCATTATTTTGGGATTAAAAATTAAGCTTTGGTCAGACTATTAGAAACCCATTTTCTACCATTGGTGCCATTGCAAACAAGTGCAAATTTATCTTGACCAGGTACAAACTTGTAACATACCTACTTTGATCCCTTGCCTAAATTGAAAAAAGTGGTTTTGGAAAATTGGAGGATTGATTAGTGTCCTTTGGGTGCTAGAGGTCCCGTTCAGTGGTGTCATTCAAATGATTTAGTCCGTTCTGGTCCGTTCCCCCTGAATGACATCACTGCCTTCGCCCCCCTAGGAATCCGGAGTCGCTCCTTTTAACCCTCTGAGTGCCAGCCAACCAAGAAGAAAAGCTCTTTGCAGAGGAATTGGGAGGGGGGAGGGGGAAGAGTGAAGTGGGCGGAGTCAGCCCTAATTTTAACTAGTGGAACTGAGTTCCCCCACGTTCCCCCTGCATGACATCACTGGTCCCGTTCCTTAACATTTGTGAGCATCGCATCTCTATTTACACTCAGACATTATAGCATTCATGCATAGTAATTACCAGTGGTGTGGTGCTAAATTTTGAAGTGCTAGAGCTGGTCAGACATCTTCATATAACCCAACCCATTACAACTATAACTAATTCAACTTCAAATTTCTTCACTGAGGGTTTTTTCTCTCTCCTGCTATTTATTTCTGCTTGAAACATCTTATTTTTTTCATTTAAAGATCTCTAGCTTATTTTCACCCCAAACTCTTGGAGTGAGTACAATTAGATTTAAAGTAGCAATATAAAAGTTGAAATAATGTTTTTCAAAACCATCCTGATACAAATGGTGGTGGGATAGCTTATGTGTGTTCACTCACAAGAAAGGCCCACAGTGTTCAGTAGGAGTTACACCCAGAAAAATATGCATGGGATTGTAACTTTAACTAGGGCCGGCCTTGACTCAGAGAGTGGTCCAAACCAGAGGCGGATCTACAGGGAGGGCAAAGCTCTGAGTGTTGCAAGAAGCCTTACCCTGTCATGTAAATCCCTCCTCTCCCTTGCTGCTGTAGCCAGTAAGCAACGCCAAGATGTTGCTTTTCCCTGTGAGGATTGGCTAGAACGGTGCAGGAGAGGAGTGATTTCCACTGCAAGGTAAGGCTTCTTGCAAAACTTAGAGCTCTGCCCTCCCTTAGATCTGCCTCTGGTCCAAACATACTTTATGGGGTTCCTTGTGCCAACCAAACTGGGCTGTCCTAACTGTGCCTAACTCCAGGTTAGGATTGCACTCTGAATTTTCTTCTGCAAACTGGGCAAAGGCATTTGAAAAGTTTTTGTTTGTTTCAAAAACGTTTCTCAGCCCACTCACTGGTGGGTCCCAATCCACATTTGGTGGGCCACTGTGAGATCTATATGGGCCTTTGGCCTAATCCAGCAGGACTCTTCTTATATTCTAAAGGTAAAAAGCAAAAGTTTCCCCACGACCGAGTGGTCTAGTCGTGACCGACTGTAGGGGGCAGTGCTCATCTCCGTTTCTAAGCCTGTAGAGCCAGCGATTGTCCAGGGACAAGCTTCCGTGGTCATGTGGCTGGCATGACTCTGCTGTAGCGCACAGAACGCCGTTACCTTCCACTGAAGTGGTACCTATTTATCTACTCGTATTTTTTACGTTCTTTTGAACTGCTAGGTTGGCAGGAGCTGGGACAAGCAGCGGGAGCTCACTCCATCGCGTGGTCTCAAACTCCCAACCTTCTGCTCAGAAAGCCCAGCAGCAGCGGTTTAACCTGCAGCGCCACCACGTCCCCTCTTATATTCTAGAGCTGTAGCATTTTTTATTGACTGGCTTGATTAATCAATTAAAATATCCTGATTGGCTAATAAGTGCCCCCTGTTCTCTAGCCATTCTTTCTTGTATTGGCTAAAATGCATATAGACAATTGTACCTGTTATGCTACTTATCTGTCCTTCCGCACATCTTATACAGTCATAACAGCATGGCGGCTTTCCTTGCTGGATCCCTTTCCGATAACCAGGCTGGCAATTGTTATTGCAGGCAGAGCGTGGACGCTGAAAGACACAGAATATATTTATTGTAGTTCTAGCCTGTCTTTCTCCAAGGAGCTAAAGACAGTGTATATTGCCCGTCCCCCATGCTATCCTCACAACAGTGTTGTGGCTAAGGGGGTGTGAACCACACTGGGTCCGCAGACCACATCTGGTGACACCCTTGGGGGTATGTGATACCACTATTGGCTAAAAATTGTGAAGGTCTTGGTATTTTCAAATACTACCATCATGTTATATATCATTCAACAGGTAATTTAATGCAGAATGCAATTAAACATATCACATTGATATACCTACATTCTATGAAACATTACAGTCAAATAGCCAGAAAACACAACAGCCTTATGTAACAAAAAGTAGATTTCGTTAACTCAAAACTGACCAATGAGACTGATTGTCCTGAGAGCAAATGAGGTGCTATTATGACATAACAGAGAGTGAATAAGGGGTTAATATGATTCAGCTCTCATTTCCATGTATCAGAGCTAGTATTGGAACTCTTATTTAGTTGTATGAGTATCATCAGGTTGGCCACTGGATTTGTGTGGGTTACTGATTTGTTGGGTGACCTGTACTGTAATATGAATGAATGAATGAATGAATGAATGAATGAATGAATGAATGAAGTTAATCGGGATTACACCAACCTTAGTGATGCTACTAAGATTTAGCCAAGAGGGTTAATGCCTCCGTTTGCCCGAAGATAACACCTGAAGATCTCAAGGTCGTGAGCTCGGGACTGCCGGAAGTCTCTGCGAGCAGCAGACCTTGTAAACTGCGGCTGATTACAAGCTGAGTTTCAGCTGCCTCGTGGGAGGAGGAGTGTGCTGAAATCAGCTGCATCTCTGGTGGCAGCAGGGAAGCCTCTTATCAGCCAGCAGATGACAGACGGGTGGCTAAAGAAAGAAGGCTAAATCCAGAAAGAAAGATCTGTAGGAGTGTTGTTCTTGGAAGATAGAACATTCTGTAAATTGTAAAAACCTTCAGGTTTGTGAGAAAGTCTGCCTATGTAAACCGCCTTGAGTTCAATCATTAGAGAAATCTAGTGATCTTAAGAAGGGCGGTATATAAATAAATGTATTATTATTATTATTATTATTATTATTATTATTATTATTATTATTACTGCATTTAAGGTTGTGTATATGATATTTTTTTGCCAACCTAGCAGTTTGAAAGCATGTAAAAATGCGAGTGGATAAATAGGTACCACTTCGGTGGGAAGGTAACGGCGTTCTGTGCGACTTGGCGTATAGTCATGCCGGCCACATGACCACGGAAGCTTGTCCTCGGACAAAGCGCCGGCTCTTCAGCTTAGAAACGGAGATGAGCACCGCCCCCTACAGTTGGTCACAACTAGACCATTTGATAGTGGGGTAGCCTTTACCTTTATATGATATTGTAATTAATTCTGTATGGTCCGGTATGGGAGATGGTCCATCTTGGACTCCCACGCCGGATGATGAAAACCATAGTGACGCCACATTCTCACAACTTAAAACGTAATTTGTGCTGAGACAGAGAGACTGTCTCAAAGTCACATCTAGTGAGCTTCCTGGGTGAGTGAGTATTTGAACCCTGGGCTTCCCCAGCCATAATCCAGTACTCTAACCACTGACTCTCACCACATCACCACATAGTGGTAGATCATAGACCACTCTTCTAGTACAAAGCAGGGCTGTGAAGTCAGAATTGGGATTTTGGGTGGAGTCAGATGAAGAACCGGAGATTTTGTGTACTGATTGGACAGCTCTGCTACAAAGAAAATGAACCTGTTTCTGCCATGAGAGAGAGAGAGAGAGAGAGAGAGAGAGAGAGAGAGAGAGAGAGAG
>JAJKFI010000002.1:49169022-49185240 GCA_029204185.1 Lerista edwardsae | reverse complement strand
GAGAGAGAGAGAGAGAGAGAGAGAGAGAGAGAGAGAGAGAGAGAGAGCAAGCACAGATCTGTTCAATGGTCTGCTTACATTGTAGAACAGGGGTCTCAAACCTTTTAGCCAGAGGGCTGCATCAAATATGGTGACAAGGGCCAGAAAAATAAATTGAAATATAAAATTGAAATAAATATTAGAGACACAGCTTGAATGAACGAATCAATGAATGGGCCCAAAGTTCCAGGATTACATCAAGCACCAACACACACCACACTTTAAGGGACTCCCATTCCCCCACTCCACAAGCAGCCTCCTTATATGTGCTGGAGTAAATATCTCAAAATCAGCAGATCACTGGAAAGGAAACGCCCAGAGCATGCTCTGAGGGCCAGGGTGGCCATCTAAGTAGTGTTACCACATACTAACCAGGACAGAGTGCTGGTCTATACCTTTAACTAGTCCAGAAGAGGGAATGTTGGCAGGTGCAGCTTTGGAAACCCTTCCATGGGTTTCCAAACTCCCTCTTCTATTCAATGGTTCAAGGTACAGGCACTATGCCCCAGTTTGTATCTGGTAACCCAACATTGAAGGCTTTCAGTGGCTCTAAAAGCCTCACTTCCAGGTCTTTGGGAAAACCAGGGTCAATTTTCTGCCTTCTGAAGACATTCTGAGCGCCAAAGAGGCTCGAGCCCTTGAAATACCCTCTGCACACAACCAGAATGCAGCTTGAATGGTGCAGCCCATTCCAGTAAGGTCAGGGGGGACAGAGGCTCATAGGGAACCTGAGGCTCGCCGCGGGCCAAATAGAGGCTCCCCGAGGGCCACACTTGCGGTGAGCTCTCACTTGCGGTGAGAACTCTCACTTGCGGTGAGCTAATCAGCTCCACAGCAACTCTGTTCTGCCACCACAGGTACTGCAGCTTGTCACCGCCTGGCATCCGTCTCCCATCCAAAAGCAAACCACAGACTTTCCTGCTTAGCTTCAGGCAGTACCGGCAGCTCAACCATCAGTCCACACCTCCTGCCCTATCATTATCATTAATGATAATGGTTATCATTATTGTGTAGCCAGGACATCCTTTATAGGGCCTGTTGAAGGAGGTTCTTTGCAAGGTTCCACAGAGCAGCTCCCCATAATCTCAGAAATGGTATATAGGGGGGGATACTGGGAGGAGAAAGGAACCTCTGCACAACCTGGAAGTGGGCAGAAGATATGCTCTGCTCTGCCCCTGAGCTACGAGCACTGCATTCCAAATCTGAGCTCAGATTTCCCAGCACCACAGGAAACTTTGTGGCAGCAAAAGAGCGTTTAGCCATTCTATGTATCATTCACCTCCAAATGCGCTTACAAGGGAGTAAGCCTTAACAAAACAAAAAAAGGGGGCTTACATTTGAGTAAACATGTACACAGGATTGTGCTGTCAGTCTTGCAAACTCACCATTTGTGATTGTGTTGTATGTGTGCAGTTTGCCGACATCCACTGGGCAGTTGTTTTTTATGAGAAAATACAGTCAAATTCTGTCTGTCTCTTTCAACATTTTATTTTGAAAGCTTTGCTTATAATAAGTCCATAGCAATTATGGACATATGCAACCGTAATAATAATCACCAAAAGGAAAGATAAATGTCAAATCAGTGGTCATAATAGCACAAAATGCTAAACTAGATACAGGCCCTGAGAAACAATTCACTTACTGTGCGTGTTGGAGTGTTCCAATATATTGTGTCGTTATTTATGTAAAATTCATCACTGGCTTCCGAAATAGCGCTATAGGTTCCAACTCTCACAAAGGCAATTTCATCAGTGCCGTTCATCTGCCAATTGATTATATCGTAAGGAGTGAACACATCTCCCTTATCACTGATGTCTACATCCTCATCAAGAACCTTGAATTCCATCTCATTCTTCATGTAGTACATTAGCTATGAAGCAAAAGGTGAAAGTAAGCATGTATCAAAAAGGTAAGTATATAGGGCTGCCATGTTCAAAGATATCTAGACATTATTAGTGAAGGATGCTGTGGCCAGATTGATGATGGGGGAAAATATCATTCCTATCCTGCAAGAGTTAAACTGATGTCTCATCAGTTGCTGGGTCAAGTTTTACCTTTACAATTTGAGCCTTTTGACACTTTACAGCACAATCATATCCTGCACTGGTGAAGCCAGACTACGCTAGCCTATGCTATATCCAGTGCAGGTGATGATCAGACTGGAGGTCATCTAAGGGTAAGGGGTTATTTTTCTTCAATGGGCTACTTGGAACAGTGCCAACTATTTAGCAGGCACAAATCCGAGAGGCCTGGTGCAATGGCAGCCCAGCCAGGTGGGTATTAGGATATAGCGTGCATTGCCGCCTACCAATCCCACACCCTTCTGGGTCTGATCCTCCCCCATTACATAAGAACATAAGAAGAGCCCCACTGGATCAGGCCAAAGGCCCATCTAGTCCAGCTTCCTGTGTCTCACAGTGGCCCACTAGGTACCTCAGGAAGCACACAAGGCAACAAGATACTTGTATCTCGCTGCCACTCCCTTGCATCTGGCATTCTGAGGTAAATTTCTAAGGTAAAAATTCTGAGGTAAATATGAGGTAGATAGAATTTGCTATCCTGTCTGTGGAGAGGGAGCTATAATAACTAGCAGTCCAATCTGGGCCTTAAGAACATAAGAAGAGTCCTGCTGGATCAGGCCAAGGGCCCATCTAGTTCAGCTTTCTGTATCTTACAGTGGCCCAACAGGTGCCTAAGGGAGCTCAGTAGATAACAAGATGCTTGCATCCTGTTGCCACTCTCTTTCACCTGGCATTCTGAAGTAGCCTACTACTAACATAAGGAGGTTGCACAATCCATGATGGCCTACAGCCCACGATGGACTTTTCCTCCAGAAATCTGTCCAATCCCCTTTTAAAGGCATCTTCTGCCCTCCTTTGCCAAAAAACCACTCCCCTCTGGTTTGCCCTCCTGCCACCCTCTCCAACCTCCTGTGCCTTGCGGCGCAATCTTTCCTCCTCCTCCTCCAGCCAGCGCATGGATTGACTCTGGTGCTGGCACATCCTTGTGCTGGCACTGCCAGCCCTTGGGTTGGCGCAAATATGCCTTATGACACAAATGTGCCTTACGCCTGTACTGGCACAAGTACATGTGGGGAACTTTGGTGATGGGAACCATGGTTAAAGAGCACTTGGCACACAAAGGGAACACTTTGTATGAACCAACATGTCCCTCACAATATGTATGGCAGGTTCAAGGATTTTGGATAGCTGGATATGCCATGACGTCACAGACTTGAAGCCGTGGATTTACTAAAATGGCTGACTGAATCATTGCCGCGAACAACGAGGTTTGCCGCTGGAAGGGCTCGCTCGCTCGCTCGGCGTGCGTGTGAAAGTTAATTTTATGGGGGGTGAGTGAGTGTAGAAGTTTAAAAAAAAACTCTTAATAGCCTAGAAGTAAAAAAAGAATTACTCTCCTATTGACAACTACTTGTGTTATGAAGAGATTTTAATGTAATATAATTACGCGGAATTAAACCTTGGAATTGCATATTAACTCATAATATGGTTACCACTGATGTTTCTCCACGATCACACGTTGTTATTTTGGTAAGTTTTTACTTCAGCAGTAAACGATTCAGCCCTAAACATCATGCGAAAACCCATTGGAAATCATTGGAATGAGCAATGTTTTGGACATACTGTCATGGCCGCTAAGGAGTCAATGCGTTCCCATTCATTCTAAAGGAAGGGCGTAGCCCTGGGCAGGTTAGCATGTTAACACGGATGCTTTCAGAGTTCTGACTGCAGGGTCTCTGCTCCAGGTGGTCTCCAAATGCAAACACCCAACTCTACCTCAGTACCCCAACAGGCTCAGCAGTATACAGAAAACAGCCTCCATATTGGGGTGTGTGTGAAGCAGCAATACAGCTAAAATACGGACTGCAACTCTCCCAAGGACCTCAGTGTAGAATAGGATAGCCTGCTCTGACGTTATTGCTGGAGAAGTCCAGTCCCACTCCCCAAACTGTTGTTTTTTTTCATACACAACACCAAACTATTCATATCTCTAGGATTGCTTTCAATAATTTTTCCAGGAGATTAATGCTGATTCCTGGAGACTCTCAAGCCAGTCCTGGAGGAGTGGCAAATGTAGGACAGCATTTAAGGCAGCGTTTCCCACTGGTGGGTTGCTAATTGATGTGCGGTGGGTAACAAACCCATGTGCTGGGCTGTGACATGATGCTTGCTATAGTTCCACAATGCCTTCTTTGGAGACCGCTTCTGGGTTGTGCCAGGCCCATGACCTACTTCATTGGCCTTTCCAGGCCACAGAATGCCCCATGGAAGTGACCAGAAGCCCCACACCTCAGACTGCTTCTTGGACACAACCGGAAGTGACTTTTGGTTCACATCTGTGACTTCTGGTTGTATCTGGGAGGCCTGCGGCCAGTGGTGTCATTCAAATGTTTTAGGAACAGGAACTCACTTTTGATTGGCACTTGTCAGGAACCCGGAAGCAGCCACAGAGCCCATTAGGATCCGGAACGCCTGTTCTGGTCCGTTCCCCCTGAATGACATCACTGCCTGCGGCCCACTCCATTGGCCTCCCTTCCCTCAGAACACCTCCTGCTACCAGAAGTCACGGACGCAAACCAAGAGTCGTTTCCCGTTGCATCCAGGAGGTATTCTGAGATGTGGCGAGACCAATGGAGTGGGTTGTGATCCTGCAGCAATCTCCAGAGGGCCCATCACAGCCTCCAAGTAAGTAACTGTGGTGCTGCAACCATGCCACCACTGGGACTTCGGCGTCTGCAGGGGGTCCTGGAACCAAATACAGAGGACCCGTTGTATTTCAATTGTGGTTGAATCCAAGATTTAGCTGTGATGTATTATGTTTTCTAAACCACAGTTAAAACTCAACTCTGGGTTTGAATGAGCCATGGAGCTGTAGTTCAAAATGAACAATGATGTCAACAGACTCAAGAGGAGGAGGAGGAGGCAAGAAGAGGGAGGAGGGAGTTAGGGTGTGTTGTGCAGAGGCGGATCTACAAGGAGGGCAAAGCTCTAAGTGTTGCAAGAAGCCTTACCCTGTCATGTAAATCCCTCCTCTCCCTTGCTGCTGTAGCCAGTAAGCAACGCCAAGATATTGCTGTTCCCTGTGAGGATTGGCTAAAACGGTGCAGGAGAGGAGTGATTTCCACTGCAAGATCCTTACAAAAAGGTCCTTCTTGCAAAACTTAGAGCTTTGCCCTCCCTTAGATCTGCCTCTGGTGTTGTGTTCATGACATTTGGGTTTATATATGCGTCTAAACCTGCCCAAAGTGTGCCAAAAATGCAAGTTCATTCATGACACAGGCAAGATTTGAGCTGGGGGATTCCTGATTTATAGTTCAGCTCCTGTGCTAGATCATCTCTCAGATTTTTATTATTTATTTATTAGATTTTTACCCCGCCTTTATGCCTGAAGGCACTCAAGGCGGCATTACATAAAAATATAAAATTTAACATTAAAAAACAATATAAAAGAATATTAAAACAATATAGTAAACAAAATTAAAACACAACAATAAAGTTTAAAAAGCCAAAACCCTGTGGATCATAAATATAAAATATAACACACCAGCCAGCCAGCCTGTCAACAGTTAAAAGCTTTTTGGAATAAAAAGGTCTTCAGCCCCCGCAGAAATGTTAATAAAGAGGGAGCAATTCTAAGGGGAGGGTGTTCCAGAGTTGGGGGGCCACCACCCAGAAGGCCCTCTTCCTGGCCGCCGCCCCTCTCACCTCTCCTGGTGGCGGCACAGTCAAAAGGGCCCCCCCCAGATGATCTAAGAGTACGGGTTGGATTATATGGAAGAAGGCGGTCCCTCAAATACCCCGGGCCCAAGCCATAAAGGGCTTTAAAAGTCAAAACTAGCACTTTGAATTGGGCTCGGAAGAGAACGGGCAGGCTCGACAGAGTCAAACCGACGTGCCCCAGCGACCACCCGAGCCGCCGCGTTCTGTACTAATTGTAATTTCCGGACCGTCTTCAAAGGCAGCCCCACGTAGAGTGCACTGCAATAATCTAATCTAGATGTAATGTCACTAGGGCGTGGGTCACTGTGGCCAGGTCCGCACAGCTCAGGTACGGCCGCAGCTGGCGAATCAGCCGAAGCTGAGCAAAGGCTCCCCTGGCCATAGCCGCCACCTGGGACTCCAGGTGTAGCCGTGGATCCAGGAGAACCCCCAAGCTGCGAACCTGCTCTTTCAGAGGAAGTGCGACCCCATTCAGAGCAGGACGATAGTCCAATACCCGAGCTGTGGATTTCCGAACCAAAAGCACCTCTGTCTTATCCGGATTTAATTTCAGCTTGTTCGCCCACATCCAGCCCCCAACCGCCTCCAGACAGCGGATCCAGGACCTCAACAGCCTCCTCAGAATCAGGGGGAAAGGAGAGATAAAGTTGGGTGTCATCAGCATATTGATGGCACCCCACTCCAAACCCCCGGATGACCTCTCCCAGCGGTTTCATGTAGATGTTAAACAGCATGGGGGATAAGATGGAACCTTGCGGCACCCCAAACCTAAGAGGTTTGTAAGAGGTTTGTAAGGGCACCCCAAATGTAAGGGTCCGGAGGAATTGTTACATAGAATCTGAATGGTGATCACGTATGATGGGTTGGGGACTAAAAGGGGAGTTTGGGGAATGTAGAAAATGCTCGCGTACTCTTTCCTGGCATTTGCCTATCACACCTCTTGAATGGCACCTCCCTGTTCTCCCTCTGGCTCTGTTCTCTGCCTCTCACACAATACCAGAACCTGGAGACATCCTCTAAAGCTGAGTGTTAGGAGAGTTAGAACAAACAACAGAAAATATTTCTTTACCCATGGTGTAATTAGTCTGTGGAACTCCTTGCCACAAGATGTGGTGATGGTGTCTGACCTGCATGCCTTTAAAAGAGGATTGGACAAATTTATGGAGGAAAACTCCATCACAGGTTACAAGCTATGATGGGTATGTCCAGTCTGAGATTAGCTGATTGCTCATCATGGGGGCCGGGTAGTAATCCAAACTGGCCATGGATGGCAGGGTTTTTTGTTTTGTTTTGTTTTTGCCTACCCCAGACTGGGGAGGGAAGGATGGGTGTTCAGTGGGTTTCATGATTTACACTTGTGTTTAATAAAGTTAAACCCCAACCTCATTCTGGTGTCTCCCTTGTGGGTGGTGCCAGAGTAATAGGCCACCTTAGAATGCCAGGAGCAGGGGAGTGGCAGCAAGATACAAGCATCTGGTTGTCTTGCATACTCCTTGAGGCATCTGGTGGGCCACTGTGAGATACAGGAAGCTGGACTAGATGGGCCTTTGGCCTGATCCAGCAGGGCTCTTCTTATGTTCTTATCCAAGTCCAGATTGGATTTCAAATTATTATAGCTCCCTCCCCACAGACCAGATAGCAAATTCTGTTTTATTTACCTCATATTTACCTCAGAATTTTGCCTCAGAATGCCAGATGCAAGGGAGTGGCAGTGAGATACAACAAGTATCTTGTTGCCTTGTGTGCTCCCTGAGGCATCTGGTGGGCCACTGTGAGATAAAGAAAGCTGGACAAGATGGGCCCTTGGCCTGATCCAGCAAAGCTGTTCTTATGTTCTCATGTTTTGACATTCACATCCCAGTGTACTCGTATGGGAAAAAAACCTCACAGTAACCTCTTCAGTAGGGACGTGGTGGCGCAGTGGGTTAAACCTCTGCTGCTGGGCTTTCCGACCAGAAGGTTGGGAGTTCAAGACTGCGCGACGGAGTGAGCTCCCATTGCTTGTCCCAGCTCCTGCCAACCTAGCAGTTCGAAAGCACCTAAATGCAAGAAGAATAAATAGGGACCACTTTCGTGGGAAGGTAACAGCGTTCCATGCGCTACGGCATAGAGTCATGCCGGCCACATGACCATGGAAGCTTGTTCTCGGACAAACGCCGGCTCTACAGGCTTTGAAACGGAGATGAGCACCGCCCCCTACAGTCGGTCACGACTAGACCATTCGGTCGTGGGGAAACCTTTACCTAACCTCTTCGGTATATGCAACCACTCCTCAATAGGTACTTACCTGCCAGGGCTCAAACTCATCTATTTGAGCACAGTGGTTGTCAGGAACAAAGGGTCCTTTTCCTGGTATACACATGCGCAGTTTGTCAAGACCATGTGCAACCGCAAAAACAGCCTTATAGACATTATATGTTATTCTCAGTTCTGAAATATCCAGGTAGGTATTATTAAGATCTTCCAGTTTCTCCTCTCCAGTGCACAGGGTATCAGAAGAAAAATCAACTATGTTTTCATGGCCCGTTACATTTTTTCGGTTGTCTGTATTGTATGATATGTTGCTGTTGGGCCAAGTACAGTTGAAAGCAGACTGCCAAAATTCAATAGCCAGGTCATCATCTGGATCTTTTCCTGGGTGTATGTCTAGGAGGAATTCTTTGAGCCCCGGTATTTCACCCTGTTTCACTCCAAAACCAATGGCCCCACCGAGGAGTGGAAAATATTCTGGCTTAGCGATTAAGGCGGATGTGACCCAGGCCTCGCTTGCTATCCAGGTCATGCCAGTGATATTGCTGATCATCATCTCTTCCACTAAAGGATGGAAGTCAATATCAGAGGAGTAGACCACAATGACAGTGGCGTTGCTGCCTTTTATAACACCAACTACATCTTGTAATTTTGTGCGGGAATATATTTTGGGAATGGTTTCTGAGAAAGCAATGCAGGTTGGGCCAACCTCAACCTTCTCTTTAAACGCTTTCACCCCGTATTTGCCATAATCGTCATCCGCTGCTATCGTTCCGACCCATCTCCAGCCAAAATGGTGAACTAAGTCCGCCATTCCCTTTGACTGCTGAGCATCACTTGGGATGGTGCGAAGGTAGGTGGGGAACTGATATTTATCCGAGAGAAGGGAAGAAGAGGAGGCATAGCCAACCTAAAACAAAGAAAACAAATTAAAATACACCGTGAAGATAAATATTGCTAGCCCGTTTTCTCATCATGATTTTAGCAATCCTTTGCCACTTTTTTTGTTTGCTCAGAGAAGAAATGAAGATTTTTTTAAACCATCAGGTAATTAATCTGTGGAGCAACTTGCCACAGGAAGTGGTGATGGCATCCAGCCTTGGTGCCTTTAAAGGGGACTAGACAGATTTCTGAAGGAAAAGTCTATTGCATGCAACAGGCCACGATGGGTGGTGCAACCTCCTTATTTTAGAAGTAGGTTACCTCAGAATGCCAGGTGCAGGGGAGTGGCAACGAGATGCAGGCATCTTGTCTTGTGTGCTTCCTGAGGCATCTGGTGGGCCACTGCTCACAGGAAGCTGGACTAGATGGGCCTTTGGCCTGATCAAGTGGGGCTCTTCTTATGTTCTTATGTACAGTGTGCTTGAGTAGCCAAACTTTCTAGAAGCCAGAAAGGGAACAGCAGGCAGGACAAAGGTTGGGGGCTCAGAGGGTTCTGAAGAGACAGAATGCTTGGGCCTAATAGCAAGGGAGCTAATGGTTAGAAAGGCCAAAGAAACAGCAGAGGGATCAAAAATAATAACACAGGGAGAGAAGCTACTGTGTTTTTGTTGGAAGGGGACGTGGAGAGGTGAGGAGAGCTGATTTTTGTAAAGATCTACCAGATGCCATCTAGAAGCCTCCACTACGCTGAAGCTCAAGTCTGCAGAAACAAGGGAAGGCCTTATAAGCAACAATTTTCATCCAGTGGCACACCCTCGAGAGGGGTGGGGCACTAAGTTTTCAAGGCACCTTACCTTGCCATGTAAACAGTTCCTCTCCCTCATCATCGTAGCCATTCTGAGCTGCGGAAGCAACGAGGAGGAGACGCCTCCTTGTTGCTTCCGGCCCCCAAAATGGCTATGACAGCTATGGCTACTGGTATGCCGCAAATGGTCTGCAGATGTGCCACTGGAGTTTCGGGGAAGGTCATTTATTAGTAGGGCGGTTGGGGGATGTGAGCCTTCCAACAACCTAATGGTGTACTTTGTCAGTTGATTAAAAAAAAAAACTGCTACTGTGTTGACAATTCTAGCCCCTTGTCAGAGGCGTATCTACAGGGATGGCAAAACTCTAAGTTTTGCAAGAAGCCTTACTCTGTCATGTAAATCCCTCCTCTCCCTTGCTGCTGTAGCCAGTAAGCAACGCCAAGATGTTGCTGTTCCCTGTGAGGATTGGCTAAAATGGTGCAGGAGAGGAGTGATTTCCACTGCAAGGTAAGGCTTCTTGCAAAACTTAGAGCTTTGCCATCCCTGTAGAAACGCCACTGCCCCTTGTCAGTGTGCCATAAGATTTAAAAAGATTGAAAATGGCTGCCTTCTGGGGTCTGAACCTAACCAACCTTCCAGCACTGAGGTAAAGGAACAAACATTCCCTTACCTTGAGAAAGCCTCCATGACTGCCCCCCTACCAGTGCAGGGTGCAGAGTATGCCTTGTTGGCATGGCTGCAGCAGCGCTAGAAAGTTGCATAGGATTGGGCCCATAGTCTTTCTGAGTTCCATCATGGCTCCACCCCAAGCAGCCCATTGGTTCTCCCAGATCAGGCCTGGCTATAAATGCTCCCATCAGATCTGAGCGATAGCTAGTTTGTTACCACACTTGTCCTGGTGATATACATTTGGACATTCACACAATCACCAAACCTACAGTATATGTCTGCTGGCAGTGATGCACTTCAGCACGTAGTGGTGCTTCCAAGATTGCACAGAAAAGCCAGGGTTCAGAATAGATGACATAAGTTTTATTTAAGCGATTAACTAATCACAACAGTTCCTGCCTTTTCCTAAAGTCAAGACACTAGACCATCTATTCAAACAGAGAAAATACAGATGATTATGATTGCAACCCAGCCAAAAACCTAAAGTTGTCACTATTTAAATAAAAGCAAACTCCTGAAGAACAGAGCTGGGTTAAAAAGGATACCTCATTGAAATCTGTACTCTGCTGTCCCCAGGAAGTTGAAGAGATATTGCAAAGAGATGTTTTTTATATGCTTTATTTTCCCCTATTGCGTTTTCTGTATATAAGCACTCTCCTACTTTAATATATCAGTAATGCTTACTTAATCTAACACATAGTGGTCCCCAAACTGTGGGTTCGGACCCACCAGTGGATCACTGGCCAATTTCAGGTGGGTCACAAAGCACCTATAGCAGCCATATTGAAAATATGGGAAGATGGGGTGCTGAAAAGGGGAAGGTCTGTGTGGATGTTTTCCTTGTGTCAAGGCTGTAAATAAGCTTTTTTTCCTTTCTGATTCACTTGGATATTGGAAAATAGCTTAGAAACAACCCATTTGGCAGCCCAATCCTAACCAGTGCCAACATAGTAAGGCCGGCATAGCAGGGTTGCATCCTAAGGAGGCAGCAGCAGCACAGCGCAAGGCAAGGGGAGGTTTTCCCCTTGCACCCAGGTAAGCCCCAGCCAGCCCTATGGGGCTGCTCGCATCTGCACCTGCCATTTTGCAGGCGCAGGTGCGCGTGCAAAGCAGCGGCCTGAATCGGGGCTGCTGAGGCTGGGGGCGGGGTTTGGGATTTGGCACTACAGCCGTCATGTGTCACCGCCCCCATTGCTGCCCACTGCGCCGCTCCTTTATGCCCCCGCATACCTCTGGAATGCCCTCGGCGAGGTCCTGCGCAGACTGAGTGCTGCTGATGCTCGACTGGCAGACAGCTGACGCTGCTGCTTGCGCTGGTCCAGCGCCCAACTAGCTGGCGCAGATGCACTTCACGGCAAGTTTGCGACAGTGCTGGACTGGCGCAAGAGCATAGTGTCAGCGCAACGCAGGTATAGGATTGCACGCTGAGAGTGCAATCCTAACCTTGAGTTAGTCTGGCACAGTTAGGCCAGCAAAGTTTGGCTGGCACAAGGAACACCATAAGGTATGTTTGGACCACTCTCGGAGTCAGAGTGGCCAGCACACAGACGTGCGCCATCCTCCCTTACTCAGAGAGTGGTCCAAACATGCTTTACAGTGGCTCTTTTGCCGGCCAAACTTTGCTGGCCTAAAGGTGCTGGCCTAACTCCAGGTTAGGATTGTGCTCTTATTCTCAGGAAAGCAGTAGGTTTCGGTGTCACGTTGATGGCACTTCCAACAATGACATCACTCCGGTGGGTCCCAGACAGATTACTGTTCTTAAAAGTGGGTCCCGATTCGAAAAGGTTTGAGAACCACTGATCTAACATATGATGTGACTTGGCTCTTTTTTGGCTACCCTCCGTACCAGGACAAACAGAGTCTGCCTGCATGGCCTCTAGACTAACACACCCGCAGCCCAATCCTAACCTGCTCTGGAACAGGCAGGCCAATTGGCCTGCGCCATAGCCAGTGCAGGTTAGGAGTTGGCTGTGGTACAACCAGGGGCATAATGCAGCCGGAACGCTGGGCGGGAGGAACGGGTGAGCAGCAGCCGCAGGGGCGGGGAAGATGGTGAAACGGAACGGTACGCAACGGGCAGGCTACCGCTCACCCGTTCCTCCTGCCCAGCGTTCCGGCTACATGACGCCGCTGTGTACAACCTGGAGTAAGGGGATATTTTCCCTTTTGCCCCATGTACGGGCTACTCGGATCTGTGCCAGCAAAATAGTTGATGCAAATCTGAGTGGCCCGTGTAAGGCCAACTGAGCCAGGCCTGGGGGCTCAGATCCAGGCTAAGTTGCAGAGGCTCGTCCCACCCCACGTCCAGGCCACCCACTCCCACTCACCCTCTCCCTGCCCTAGAAATGCCCCCCCACCCCCTCTCCACCACCACCCACGTGCTGTTTAGGGAAGCCAGACACTGTCTGCAACGGAAGGGATGAGAAGCACAAGTACAGGTGGTATCCTGGGACAGTAATAACACTTTGCTCTTCTATGTACCAAGCAATTCTGGCTGGCCACTGCAGAGAAAAGACTACAATCCTGGCTCTGTGGCTCACATTTCCTGACTGTACCCCAAATGTGGATCATGAACCTATTTTGCATTCCTGGCCTAATTGCATTTCTTCCTTAGACAAAAAACACAACAACACATTGTGGGTTTTACAGTACCTGAGGGAAATAATAAAGTCCCAGGATTCTGGAGGAAGCGATGGAAAGAGTCGAGCCACCCGCTCCAATGACGGCTGCCAGAGGAGCGCCGCTGCTGCATCGGAAGACGGGAGTGGTTTCGTTCTGCCCGGTAAGAAAAGCCAAAGAATTCTCAACCGTTTTGGACATGGTAAAGCATGTGTCATAGATCTGATAGCCCAGCGTTATGCCTGGCAGAATGTCTTGCCTTTCGTTGACATGGTGTATGGCGTGGATCATGGCTTTCACCCAGCGATAGCCCCGGAAATTAAACCTGCAAAGGAAACAGAATTTGAACGTGCAGAGATGTATTCAGGAAAGTGTTAGAAAACAGGGTTCACATCGGGCACTGGCCAAGGGTTCACATGCATTAGGACGGCCATGTTGCTCCACCCTTAGCAGCACAGTGTCCTATGGTGGTGGCAGCATAGTGTCCAAGGTGCCATTATGGACCAGCAGGAGGCACCATTGTAGGACTTTGCCCCAGATCCTCTAGTGCTAGGGTGGCCGACCTGCAGCCCACCACATCAGCTGCGCAGTGGCATTTCTACAGGGATGGCAAAGCTCTAAGTTTTGCAAGAAGCCTCGCCTTGCAGTGGAAATCACTCCTCTCCTGCACCGTTTTAGCCAATCCTCACAGGGAACAGCAACATCTTGGCGTTGCTTACTGGCTACAGCAGCAAGGGAGAGGAGGGGTTTACATGGCAGGGGAAGGCTCCTTGCAACACTTAGAGCTTTGCCATCCCTGTAGAAATGCCTCTGCAGCTGCGGACCCAGCCAAGGGGCCACCCCGGGGCAAGTAATGAGGAGCGCCATCCCCTCTGCTGCCTCCCTGCCCTTTGCACTGCCATGCCACACCCCCACACCACGCCAGGCTCCATTTTGAAGTCGTACGGGGGCAAGGGCTGGCGGGCAGGCCAAACACTGCTTGCCCGGCTCACCTCTCACAGAGGCGAGCCATCATGTAGCCACCCTCCTCCCACTCCACCAGCATGGCACTCAGGATATTTGCCCCCCATTCATAATGATAGGACCGCCACTGCACCATGTGCCACTTTTAATGTACAGACTCTTTGAATGTGCCACTCAAACCTGCCTCTGGTGGTGGCGTCCCAGCTGTGTGCAGCTGGAATGCCACGTGCTGTTGAAAAGTGATAGGCACCAATGCTGCTTGCCTCTGCAGGGCATCCTGGCAAAGCCACCTGCCGCTGGGACCCTGCCGGAAGCTTTGCCCAGGTCACAGATGGGGGGCAGGCTCTGTTGCGTGCCCACTTGGAAAGTGTCCATGTGCCACTAATGGCAGGTGTGCCTGGGTTGGTCACCCCCATTCTAGTGAGCTGGTTCCAGCACTGCGTGTCATCTCCACGTTTGCCACTTTTCATTCAGAGGAGTGAATGTTTATGCAGGAGGATCAAATGCAGCTCAGAAACTGGGCTGCCCAGCAGGGGCTCCCTTTGAGCAGCTGGTATGCCAGGTAAGACGAAGTATTTGGTGGGCGCGACCAGCAGCCCTGTCGCAAGGAAGTGGCCACAACCAGTGGTGTCATTCAAATGATTTAGGAACAGGAACTCACTTTTGATTGGCACTTGTCGGGAACCCGGAACCAGCCACGGAGCCCGTTAGGATCCGGAACGCCCGTTCTGGTCCGTTCCCCCTGAATGACATCACTGGCCACAACCCATCAAGGCTGGGCGAGGCTACACAGAACCAGAATTCAGCCACTCTCGCTTGGCCATGCAACTTCTCCATTGTCCCTGTGAGCCTGTTCATGCTACTGCTATTATGTACCCCCTTAGTTCCCACAACGGGAACTAATTTGAGCCTCATATAATACACAACCTCCATACTGATGCCTTGTCGGGAAGCTACAAAAGTAAGAAATGGCTCGGAGCCTCCCGAATGCAGTACATCTGATCACATTGCCTGTGATGCTATCAGCCAGACAGCCTAGAGTCACCAAAGCTTTGACTGTCACCAAAGCTTTCGCTTGCTTTTTGGTGTGGGAGACCAGACAAGCAGGGTCGAAGGCAGGGTGGGGGGAGCTATCGGTGAAACGAGTGCAGAAAGCTCGGAGGGTTGTCACGTAGCTAGACTTATACCTCCTAGAAAGGGAGCTGAATATAAATGAAGTACCAGGACTCACAAATTCTGTCAGTAGCCCTACCGATCAACACAAACTGGGAACAAAAACCCCATGACCAGAAATCTGCAATCATTGTTAAGGAAAAACATAACCCACAAGGAAATGTTCATATACAATTTCTGGACATCATGCACAGTTGATGGTTTGTTTTTTTGTTTTTGTTTTTCTGCAATAATAAAACATATTTGAGATTATTTGGCTGCCAGAAAAAAACGAGATGAAATCAAACGTCTAAACAGTTCTCTATGAATTATTCACCATATTGCAGCAGAACAACACAGACATCTCTCTCTCTCTCTCTCTCTCTCTCTCTCTCTCTCTCTCTCTCTCTCTCTCTCTCTCTCTAAGGCAGTCACTGTAATATACTGCTCAAATATCTTCCACCTACTGCTATGGCAGCCAAATAAATCTCTGAAGAGAGCAAAAGTAAATCTATGGCTCTCCCAGTTTACCTAGCAGTCAGTAGAAACACCGAAAACATACTGTGTGCGCCCTGATTTGCATTCAGTGCACATACACCTCTATCTAGCAATGCATTCCAACATGTGATATTATTCCCAGCAAAACGGCGGCTGTTTCTTGCAATCGAGGGTGCCAGATGCTTTATTGTTATTTAAACCACAGTGAATTCTTTGAGAGTTGCCAGCTCTCAGCAATTCTTAGGTCTGGGCCAAAAACAAATGTAATGTAAAAAGAAGAAGAAAACAGTACCCAATCCTGTGATCTTAAAAGTCCCATTCACACGTTACGTTCAATTTGTATGCATTCTGTGTAGAGCATATACATGATTATTGATCTGTATATGCATGCAGTTGGTCACAGGTAGGGGTGGGGTTTTTTTGTGATATTTTTTCCAAAATTTCTTGATTCAAATTGCAATGTTATTGTTTTTATCCAAATTTTTATTGCAAATTGTACAAACAGCACAATAAATAAGGGTGAATGGCCCTACAAAGGCAAGCAATTACTGGCACACACACACACACACACACACACACACACACACACACACACACAC
>JAJKFI010000002.1:49154298-49169012 GCA_029204185.1 Lerista edwardsae | reverse complement strand
CACACACACACACACACACACACACACACACACACACACACACACACCAGCCCAAAATAATCTGCTCAAAAATTCCCAAGCTGCACTCTGATTGTTGCTTGGAGCGTCAATTGCTAGTCAAGTAGAAACTGTTACTTACTACTTCCACATTCCATTAAGGTTGCCCCAGCGCACACGTAAACTATGAACATGCGTGTTCATGCAACCTTAGGCAAGCTTCCTCCTGTTTCTGCTACTACTACTCCTGATCCCTTAATGAAAACAAAATGCGAATTTGTCAAAACTGTGTCAAAAATAAACCAAAGTGGTGTTATTTTTGTGAAATTGATCTAAATTTGTGTCAAACTGTGTCAAAAATGATGTGTTGTGTTGTTATTTCGCGATTTGATCTAAATTGCATTTTATGTAGCATTTTGAATAGAAATTCTCATTATTTAGCGTTCTGTGTTGATCACCAAAAAAAACATCCCTAGTCACAGGTCACATTCACATTTTCAAGGAGTAAGGTCTCTAAGGACACAATCCTAACCAAATTTCCAGCATCGGGTTAAGGGCAATACAGTTCTGAAGTAAGGGGACTTGATGTCAAATTTGAGGGAAACTGACAAATTGTTTCTGGGAGGAAAAAATAGTATGGTTGAATGGGTGAGGACTTTGGTCCTCTAACTCTTGAGTTTGACAGCCCGACTCTTGACAAAGAGCTCTTCACAATGGATGACTGTTCCTGGACTGTACCATATCTCACTAAAGATGGAGGATGACTTGATTGAATACGCTGTGGTGCTAGAAAACAACTCTTCCAAAAAGCAAATCAGAGAAAAGGCTAAGCTTGAAGTTTGTATGCGCGTGTAGATTTTTTACATGTGGGAAAGTTGAATTCACTTCAGGGCGATCCTCTGCCATGGCCTGCCCTCTCGCCCACACAACCGCCCCCTTCAAACACAAATGGAGCAGCACTCCGGTCACATCTGGAGGCTGTTCTGAGGGCCAAGGAAAACATGACCTCCCTGGCCCTCAGAATGGAGGGCTGAAAATTGGCCAGAGGGCCAAAAATGCAAAAAGAGCTCAGCCAGTCTGAAAGTAGAGAGTTTTGGCCTTCCAGAGGCAATAGAAGACCTTCTGGAGACTGAGGAGGTCATATGGCCTCCCCATACATCATAGCACCAGTGGTGCAATTCAAATGAATTAACAACCGGTTCTATGATGTCATAGCCGGAGCCAAAAAAAACCCTGAAGCCAGCCGAGGTAAGCAAGTGGGCAGGGCCTGGCCATTTAACAACCGGTTCTACAGAACCTGGGTGAACCCCCTGAATTTCACTATTGCATAACACCCTTTGTAAGGCCTAAAATGGCCACTTCAGCCAAAAACAAAGTGCCAATTTTGGGCCTTCTGGAGTCATTCTGAGGGCCAGGGAGGCCTTGTGCGATCTCCCCAGCCCTCAGAGCTCCCTCTAGACATAACCAGAGCTTAGCTTAGCTCTGGTCGGGGTAAGGTGGGCAGCCCACCTTCCAGCTATGCTGCTGATTCACCTTCTGTCTAAAGTGGTATGGTCCAGCAACCTATACATCATATGATGCTCCTGATCATCATATAAAATATTGTGTAGATCAAAACACAATATTTTAAAAATATTGTGTAGGTTTTAATAGGTTTTAAAATATTGTGTAAAACACCCTCAACACCTAACGATGCCTCTGAATTTTTCTTGCTGGTGAAACAACAGAGAGGAGGGTTACTTTCATCTCTTACTTGCAGGCTTCCCAGGAGCACTGGCTTGTCCACTGGAGGAAATGGAATGCTGGGTTAGATCGGCCCTTGGTATGATCCAGGAGGGCTCTTCTAACATTCTCGAACACATGCAACAGAACCTTGGCAGACTTTTTTTTTTTTTAAAGGAAAAGCGGCTTGAGAGGCAGTGATTGGGAGTGGAGAAATGATGTATGGGGAGGTTACTGTGACTCTTTTTATAATAGGAAAAGTCATCAGAGGTCAGTGATGGGGATGGCCAACCCATAGTAAGTATGCCACTAGTGGCACATGGACATTTTCACAGTCAGGACTTACTGCATTCATCCCTAGAATTTGCATAAACCCTAATTTCTTTTGGGATGGTCAAACAGACATAGGTGGCTCTTTGACGTATAATGGGTGGCTCACAGAAATACATTGGCTGAGCTCCTTTTTGCATCACAATTAATATAAAAAGCAGATAAAATATTTTCAAGCTTTATAATAATTACTTTTGGGGTATAGAGTCCCCTGGATTACAATGTAAGTTTAATGTTCATGGTGAGTAAATAAACGTAAGAATTTAAACACTTCTTAAATATTGCATTGGAAGTTCTCCAACTTCTGAAGTTTAGAATATGTGGCTCTTACGTTCAGCAAGTTTGGCCACTCCTGACTTATGTTTTCCCTAATGGCACAAATATTTTAGCAGGAAGCTATTTTCATCAGGAAAACAAGATAGGGGAAGGGCTATCACCCAGAGCACATGGTCCCTGTCTGAATCCAGCTTTTGCAAAAAGTATAATAAATGAGAAGATTTGAGCACAGATCTGAAAGGCAGTGGAAGAGGGGGGGTTTTTCCAATTAAAAAAACACGATCAGTGTGCGTTTCAGGACTGTAACCATGGCAAAAGTCAAGACTAACTTCCCGCCACCGTTTTGTGCCTTTTCAGCTTCTCCCATGCACTATTTAGAAAACACAAACAAAACACAGGGTCATGTGACGCATTCCATATGTGTCTAGATTTGCCCTTAGCCAGTTTCGCTCATACCTTGCTAACTTTTTTACTGTCTTCTGTGGTCTAGACAGAAATGACAATGGCTTTTATTTCAACAGGCTGTTAAAGTCTAGCACTGCTCCTATTTCAATCATTTTAGCGATTGCTGCTTTTCACTATTGTTTTAATTGGTGTGTTTTCCCCCCGTTGTCTGGTATTGTTTTAACGAACTGTTATTTCTTATTTTGAAACAAGCCACTCATTGAGCAGAAGAGCTGGAAACACAATGATAAACAAACAACAATAAGGGTGTATCTAGCAACAAGGTGAAAAGAAACAAAAAATCAGCTAGACACAAAAATTTCAAGCAAGACTAATTATGCAACACCATGCAACAAATGCTGCCTTCCCAGGCAACCTAAATGGAAAGATCCAAGGTGTGTGGTTTTTCCTGCTCAGAGATAACTACAAAGATTGCCGGTGTTCCCATGGTTTATAGCACAGGCTATATTTCATATCTGCAGATCTAGTATCGGCAGTTTCACTCATCCATGGTTCGCCTTGGCTCCCTATACAACTCCGCCCAGTCATTCCATCTTTAGTAGCAGTGGAAGTATGCATTAATCCAGGAATGTGACGTACAGGCAAGCAGCCTGCATGCTAGAGGGAGAAAAACGTAGCATTAACAGGAAGCAGCAATTGTCCTGCTTCCTGTTAACATTCAGTTAGAGCGTAGTCCTGTACCAGCGCTGCACCTGTGCTGCGCTCTTGCACCGATCCCGTGTGGCAGCAAACGTCCCGTCAGGTGCGTCTGCGCCAGTGAGTCAGGCGCTGGACTGGTGCAAGCAGTAGTGCTGGTGCTTGGGCTCCGCTACGCCCGTCAGCAGCGCTGGCCGTGCACTAGTCGAGTGCCAGCAGCGCTCGGTCGGTGCAGGACTTCACGGAGGACTTGTCAGAGACGTGACGGGGGCATAATGGGGCGGCGCAGTGGGTGGTGAAGGGGACGGCGACGGCCAACAGCTTTTCACTATTTCACCCTGTCCCTGGGCAGGGTGGCCCCGATTCAGGCCACTGCCGCACATCCGAGCAGCCCCATAGGACTGGCTGGGGCTTACCTGGATGCAAGGCAGTGGTGTCATTCAAATGATTTAGGAACAGGAACTCACTTTTGATTGGCACTTGTCGGGAACCCGGAACCAGCCACGGAGCCCGTTAGGATCCGGAACGCCCGTTCTGGTCCGTTCCCCCAAATGACATCACTGATGCAAGGGGAGAACCTCCCCTTGCCCTGCTCTGTGCTGCTGCTGCCTCCTACTGGGTTTAGGATGCAGCCCTGCTGCACCGGCCTTGCTATGCCAGCACTGCTTAGGATTGGGCTGTTAGTCTCCTCCCTCTAACACAGTGGATCCCAACCTGGGAGTCGGGACCCCTGAGGGGATCGTGAACCAATTTTCAGGGGGTGGCGAATTGCTTGGAGTAACTATCTTAAAAAGCTGGGCACCACCATCTTGAAAGCTTCATTTTGGATAGGGATAGGGAAGAGGCTTCCCCATTAAACTGCCTCAATGTTTGCGGCTGTAAGGGAAATTAGCCTTGCTATGAGCTCATCTTGGTCTGTATGTATGTCTGTGATGAAGTCTGTCCTGAGTCTCTGTCTGAGCACGCATATAACATCTTCCACGTGCGTGCCTAGGTGAGTCTCATGGAGAGGAACATAAATACTCTGAAGAATAACTAAAATTTGGCTTTACCACCTTGATCAGCAATGGCACAGAGAAGCCACAATGCGTTCTGTGCGATGTTGTTCTCACTGCTGAATCACTCACTGAACTCAAAAGTCCAACGTCATTTAGATACAAAGCATTCAGAACATTCTAAAAAATGATGTGGAGTTCTTTTGACTTTCAGAAACAGTGTGATTTATTAAAAACCATGACTTTACTTCCTGCTTAATGACATCACTTCCCCCTAGCTTTTAGTGGGTCCTGACAGGTTGTCATACCTAAAAAGGAGTCCCAGTGCAAAAAAGGCTGGGAACCACTGCTGTAGCATGCAGGCTGTTTGCCTGTATTTTAAGCAAGAAACTCTTGGAGGAGGGGGACTGTAACTTATATAGGATTCCTTCGTATCCACAGTTTCTGCATCTGCTGAGGGTGGGAGCATCATCATCTTGTTGTTATTGACACAGTTCCATCCATATGCATTACAGAACAAGCAAGTAAGTTGGGTACTTAGCACAAGAAGTTTACCATCTCAGTTTCAGCAGTATAGTAGTAGTTGTAGTGAAGAAAAGTTTTCTTATAGCTACGTCTAGGTCAGTGATGGCGAACCTTTTGGGCTTGGTGTGTCAAAACTTTGGAAAGTGCTTAACTTGGCTCTGCTGGTGTGTCAACCCCTCCTCCCAAACATGGCGAACCTTTTGGGCTTGGTGTGTCAAAACTTTGGAAAGTGCTTAACTTGGCTCTGCTGGTGTGTCAACCCCTCCTCCCAAACAAAAGAGAAACAATTCTTTACATTTATTTATTTAAACAAAAAACACAGCCCAATCATGTGTGATGTTGTGTATTATATAAAAAAGCATCAAATAACTACAAAAAATGAAAATGAGTAAAAGAAACTCAGTTTTTGTCAGTTGTTGGTGAATGCTGGTGTGTCACCCCAAATGTTGCAGCATGTCACTTTTGACACACGTGTCATACGTTTGCCATCACTGGTCTAGGTCAGTGATGTCATTCAGGGGGAACGGACCAGAATGGGCGTTCCGGATCCTAACGGGCTCCGTGGCTGGTTCCGGGTTCCCAACAAGTGCCAATCAAAAGTGAGTTCCTGTTCCTAAATCATTTGAATGACACCACTGGTCTAGGTGGTGAAATCACCTAAGTTAAATTTGCTCAGTGGAGTTGTCATAGAAGTGGAGTTGTCATTGTCACTCAACAATGGCTTTCCAGGTTCTAAAGAGCCCTAAAACCTAGCAGAGAAGCTGCTCTGTGTGTCCAGCTCACAGCTTCTCCCCTCCTCCCCTTTGCTTATGGAGCCACCTGCTTCCATTTCCAGCAATGGCAAGAGTCCCATTAACCAAAGCAGGTTGGCAAACATCACAATATCTGTGCAATTCTCACAGCAGTACTTTCTCTCACATACACAAAACAAATCCTCGCTCCCGTTCCTACGCGCATGCAGCAAATGAAATTTTTTAAGCGTCCTTAAATCTTTTAATGTTTTTTTAAACATCACTATTTTCATGCAACTGCTTTGAAATGGGACACCGCTACCGTCTCGCCAATTTCCCTCGATGGCGCTAATCAGTGATTGATGGTGCTAATCAGCAATTCAATGAGCTTTATGAGCAACAGCGGCATAGAAATTCAGTGAAACAGGGCAGGACAGGAAGGGAAGGCTAGTGGTCAGGGCCAGCCTTTCCAGGTAACCAATTGGTCGTCTCAGGCAGCAGGTTGTTGGCGGGGGGGGGGGGTTTGCTCATTTCTGTCCACCCACTTAAGAACATAAGAACATAAGAAGAGCCCCACTGGATCAGGCCAAAGGCCCATCTAGTCCAGCTTCCTGTATCTCACAGTGGCTCACCAGGTGCCTAAGGAAGTTCAGTAAACAACAAGATGCTTGCATCCTGTTGCCACTCCCTTGCACTTAGCATTCTGAGGTAGCCTACTATTAATGTAAGGAGGTTGCCCAACCCATCGTGGCCTATAGCCCACAATGGACATTTCCTCCAGAAATCTGTCCAGTCCTTTTTTAAAGGCATCTAGGCCAGATGCCATCCCCACCTCCTGTGGCAAGGAGTTCCATAGCTTAATTACCCGCTGGGTAATTGCCTCCAATGCATCTCCTTCCACTCTCCCAATGGGAAAAGCAAGAGGGGGACAGAGAAGAAATGGAAACAAGGAGGGGAAGAGAGAGCTGAGCTGGAACAACGGAGAGTGGGCAGAGCAGAGGGTGGCATATCATGGTGTAAGAGTGGCAACATTGGACGTGCTTCCTCAGGAGGTCTTGGGCCAGCCCTGCTAGTCAGGGCCAGCTCTAGGAGCAGCGGGGCCCAATGTGGGAAATTCCCACGGGGCCCCCACCCTCCCTGTGGGGACCCCCACTCACCAAGAAGAGCGCCTGTGGTGCTGTGCGCAAAGTGTAACACCTGGAAATAGCTGGTGGCGACATCATGATGTCACCACCAACAGCTTCCAGGAGGCCCATTTTGAGCCATTGGGAGGCTGGGACAGGTGGGAGGGCCCAAGCGAAAGCTGCTCTGCTCGCCCCACTGACTTACAGCCCATAGAGATCCCAGCTGCAGCAGCAGGTGATATGCTCTCTGCAGTGGTGTGCAGCCCCCCAAATACATAACATCACCACAATTACTTCTGGAGCAGAGGACAGCTGATTGGGGGTTGATCCCAGAGCAGCCAACCCCCCAGGACCGGCACTGCGCTTAGCATTTCTGTGTTGGCTTTTTCCTAAATCCCAGCTGCATTTAGCCCTCCACAGACTGGGACCAGGGTGTGGGGAGCTGGCTCCCACTACCATCCCAGCCAGGCTCAGTAAGCAATGAGAATTCAGTCAAAGCCGAACTTGACATTAAGTAGGTTTCCTCTGTCAGACTCAGGGCGCAATCCTAACCCGGAATTAGGCTGGCACAGTTAGGCCAGAAAAGTTTGGCTGGTAAAAGGGACACCATAAAGTAGGTTTGGACCACTCCGGAGTCAGGGAGGATGGCGCATGTCTGTTTGCTGGCCTCTCTGACTGTGAGAGTGGTCCAAACGTTCTTTACAACCAAAGTATGTCCCTTGTATTGTGCCAGCCAAACTTTGCTGGCCTAACTGTGCTGGCCAACTCCAGGTTAGGATTGTGCTCTTAGGCACACATATCTGTGCTTGTGGTCCAATACCTTCTAGTCTCCTTATGTATACTATTAATTCTCGGATGGCAAAGCCCAATAGCATTTCATTCTCTTGATCTATGGGAAAAGCTGTCATGCCTTTCCTGCTCAGGAAGTCTATTCCTTTCATAATGGAAGATGCATGTGGGCCTGGTGATGACTAATGAGCTGAAGCTCAATCCATGAAGGATCAACGCTGCAGTTTGTGAGATCCAGTGGTGTTGTCAGATGCTCCACTGGCATAGCTCACAGTCCCTTTCATCAATTTGGCTTGGTGCACCAGCTATGTCCATCCTTGATGAGAGGGGTCTAGCCATGGTTCTGTATGCTCTAGTAACAGCCAGGCTAGATTATACTGATGTGCTATACAGTTCTTAGAACCATACAGTACTTTGAAAAGCCTCTGGAAAATTCACGCAGGTACAGTGTGGGGCTAACCACTGTGAACAGAGGGCTAAAGTGCTAAAAGACCTTTGCTAGCTCCCAGTTTGTTTCTGATAATTCAGGGACCAATCCTAACCTGGAGTTAAAAAGGTAAAGGTATCCCCACGACCGAATAGTCTAGTCGTGACTGACTGTAGGGGGTGGTGCTCATCTCCATTTCTAAGTCGAAGAGCCAGCGATTGTCCACGGACAAGCTTCCGTGGTCATGTGGCCGGCATGACTATTATATGCCATAGTGCATGGAACGCCGTTACCTTCCTACCGAAGTGGTCCCTATTTATCTATTTGCATTTAGGTGCTTTCGAACTGCTAGGTTGGCAGGAGCTGGGACAAGCAACGGGAGCTCACTCCGTCGCGCAGTCTTGAACTCCCGACCTTCTGGTCAGAAAGCCCAGCAGCAGCTGTTTAACCCGCTGCGCCACCACGCCCCTAACCTGGAGTTCGGCTGGCACAAATCACTCATGCTGGGCCAGGAGTGTTGCAAATGCACCACAAAGTGCGTTTGGACCATGCTCAGAGTCAGGGAAGCCAGCACACATCCACACGCCAGCCTTCCTAACACCGAGAGTGCTGCAAATGTGCTTTATGGCACGTTTGCAACACACCTGGGCCAGCAAAAGTGACTTGTGCTGGCCTAACTCCAGGTTAGGATTGCATCCTCAAAGTACTGTTTGGCCCTTAGACTGAGACAGTTCCTGTGTTTGGGGGCCACTATGGAAGAGATCCTCTCTCATGTCCACTACCTGACTCAAGAAGCAGGGAGGGCACTCAGAGAAGGGCCTTAATGGGCCGGAGTTTTTGTGGGAGAAATCCTAGGATATTTAGAACTCTAGCATTGCTCAGATTTTATTTATTTATTTATTAAATTTATACCCCGCCTTTCTGCCCAAAGGCACCCAAGGCGGCATTACAACAAATTAAACTACAATAAAACCATTATATAATAGTTAAGAAACAATAGTTAAAACAGTATTAAAACAATTAAAATTTGGAACAGCCAACCCCATGGATCATAAAGTATACAAAAGTATAAAAAGAGGATGCAAAAAACCAGCCAGCCTGTCAACAACTAAAAGCCTGCTGAAAAAAAAGGTCTTCAGCCCCCATCAAAATACCACCAAAGAGGGAGCAGTTCTTAACTCTAAGGGGAGGGTATTCCAAAGTCGTTGGGTCATGATGCACCAATGGGTCAGGACCTAATTTTTTTTTGGTGGAAATGATTTTATTTTGGGGGGTTTGGGTTAGAGTGGGGTTCTCAAACTCCTAACCTTGGCCACCAGTGCATTGTCTGCAGTGGGTCCAGGGCCAGCCATGACCAGGAAGCTGCAGGGTAAAAGGGCATGCGACGTGGAAGTTGCTTCTGGGTTGTGCCAGTGCACAACCTGCTTCATTGGCTACGCCATGCCACGTTGTGCCCCAGACCCCCTTGCAGCTTCCTGGTGCAAAAACATGGTGGGTCGACACACAGTTTAAGAAATGTGGTGCATCACAGCCGATAAATCAGATCACACTGGTGCAACCCAGAAGCGACTTCTGGGTTGAGCATCATTTCACCCTGCAGCTTCCTGGCCTCAGCAGGTTTTGGATTCACCACACAGCGGGTTGCCAAGGTAAGGAGTCTGAGAACCCCTGGTTCTGGGCAGGAGGTGTGGACTGATGGTTGAGCTGCTGGTACTGCCTGAAGATAAGCAGGAGAATCCATGGTATAATTTTTCGATGGGAGACAGAATGTCAGGCTGCAACAAGCTGTATCCTGCAATACCCGTTGTGGCAGGATGGGGAGCGCTAATGAGCTGATTAATCATCGCAAGTGAGTTGCAGGGAAGTGTGTGAGAAAGCCAGCCAGCAAAAAACCAGGGTACCACCTTGAAGACCCGTTCAGGCTGGATTTATGATTGCCTGCTGAAGCCGGATGGCATGCAGCCAGAGGAGAGAACCACACTGTGAAGGCTACATCTAGGACTGAGGATTCAGTGAATCACAGAATACTGTATATTTGTAAAAAATAAATAAATAAAAACCCATTGAAAAATAGTTCCTGCCCATGTAAGCCACCTTGGACATTTGCTTCAGCATGGGAAAGGTGGGATATAAACAAGCAATTAAAATTGTCTTAAACGTATCTCTGGCTGTTCATAGCTTTTGCAGTCAGGCAGATGAACCAGAATGTTGATCTTCTGCAGTGGGTCTCAAACTCTGAAATCATCTCAAGGCGCAATCCTAACCAGGAGTTATGCCGGCACAAGGGACTTGTGCCAGCTAGGAGTGTTTAGTTGCAAATGTACCATAAAGCACATTTGCACCACATCAGCACACAGATGTGCGCCATCCTCCCTAACTTGGAGAGTGGTCCAAATGCTCTTTATGGTATGTTTGCGACACTCCTAGGCCTGTGCAGGCCTAACTCTAGGTTAGGATTGTGCCTCTGTGTCAGAACTAGGTTGCTTGGCAAACTGGGGCAAAGCCTGCACTGTGTCCCCTCTGGTCTGCCCCTCACTCACGTCTGCCAGCCCTCTGAAGATGGGACACTGGGCCCCAACATGACCATGGCTGCTGAGAATTCAGGGGCTGAGCCTCTGAGAGTCATGGTCCTCAGCCACCGGGACCCACATGTTAGAATGACAATCTGTTGGAGACCCACCAGAAATGATGTCACGGCCGGAAGTGCCATTATTGTGACCCTACAGCCTGCTACTTTCCTGAGAATGCAGCAATACGTTATTTCTCAGCCATTTTCCAACAGCAAAGTGAATCAGCAAGGAAAAAAAAACCTATTTACAACATCAACACAAGCAAAACAACCACACAACCCTCCCCCTTTCTAGCATCCCATCTTCCCACATTTCCAATATGGCTGCTCTAGGTGCTTCACTACCCACCTGAAATTGGCTTGCAACCCACTGGTGGATCCCAACCCACAGTTTGAGAACCACTGGTATAGCACATAAGGTTAAAACCATAGGCAAATGAACAAAATACACAGAATGTCCTGACGGCACAGCAAGCAATTTAAAGGAACTGCTGAACAATCCATGAAAACAGTTCCCTACAACAACAAATTGGCTTTCTGAGTACAGTGGAACCTTTGTATCCACTGATTTGACTACCCGCTGTGTCCGGGGGTCCATCTTTAAATGCCTTGTAACAAGGGAAAAAAGGGCCACAATCCCATTTCGTTCCTTCCTACATTCCATTAGACTCCATTATTCACCCCATCTAGTGGCAGAATCTGGTATAATGTCTATGCCAATGCTTTCTACTGTGACAATGGAGGAAAAAGAAACCTGGAAGTGGGTATTTAAAGCTATTTTTCCATTGATTTCAGTATCCACTGATTTTGATATCCACAGGTGGGTCCAGAATGGACCCCCCAGGAGATAATGAGGAATGACTGTATTAAAGATACTGATAGAGATCCCTGGAACATTACTTATAAAGGAGGGAAATTGTTACTTAAAGAGGATATTCTCTTCTGAAACACCATTTTTGATTCACAAACGAAGACACCTTTTGCCAGATTCAAAATGTCATGGATGCTTTTTTCTTTTTTTTTAAACCCACTACCAAAAGAAATTGTTATATTTCCATCATGTATACAGCACCTTTGGGATTTACTCCCTCTTGCCGTTGCATAAGTATCATGGTGCAACTCACTTTGTTTCTTCTGGCACACAGTACTGGCAGTTCTTCCTCGGAAGGAAGAGTCATTCAGGTGACCCTCTTGCCATTAGTAGGGAGTCACCTGGGGCCAAAGAAAAAAAACGCAGAAACTGGCAGAGATGTGAATCCGCCCTAATTGCTTTCTTCGGTCTTGAACCTTCAGGGTCAACAGCTTATAGCTTCAATGCTTGAATTACAGTACTTGAGAACGGAGAGAGAGGTCGCCCCCATATCTTTTGAGGGGCACCATTAGTTATAGTTTTTCGAAGGCTACAATGGGGCCATGACTTGGCTAAAACTGGGGAGAAGTCAGAGAATTGGATTTGTGAATTTCATTAAGGAGTCCCCAACCTTTTCTCCCTTAATTTGAGTGCTGGCATACCTGGCATGAGAGCGCAATCCTAACCTGGATTTAGACCAGCACAGATTGACCGGCATAAGGAACTCTGTAAAGTATGTTGGAGTCAGAGAGGCCAGCACACAGACATGCGCCATCCTCCCTAACTCCAAGAGTGGTCCAAACATGCTTTGCAGTGCCAGCCAAACCCACCCTCTGCATGGGGCCCCCACTCACCAAGAAAAGCAATTCTGTTGCCACACATGGCACCTGGAAATAGTTGGTGGTGACATGATGACATCACTTCCAACTGGTTCAAGGTGCCCGTTTTGGGCTGTTTTCAGGCAGGGGCAGATGGGAGGGTCCAAGAGAAAGCTGCTCTGCTCGCCCTACTGACTTACTGTTCATAGAGATTTTGGCTGAAGCAGCAGGCAATATGCTCACTGTGCTGGTGCGAGACATTGGTCACATTGGCTTAAGACCGGCCCTGGCCCCGAGGCGCTTTTCATCAGTCGCTCTGCTCCTTCTAAAACTTAGGCGCATGATGAGCTTAGTTCATCTTCAATCTACGCCCTTAAGCTCCTTGTCCTTCCTGTTGCTCTGATCTGGGTCTGGAACTCCAATTGCAGCATCATGCAGAGTGGTGGATTAGGAATGAGATGGTGACTATAAAGAGCCAAAGTGGATGACTGACTCCTTGCTTTTTGAAAACCAGCACAACAGGGAGAAAGGTGTTTTGGATCCAGTCCTTTGCTGTGCTGGGCTTCTACCTTCAGGGAATTTTTGTCATTGGGGGAATAGCCAGGTGATTCTCCCACCAGCAGTCTGAAGTGCTATCCATCCTCTCCCCTCCAGTCCGTTGAGCATATAGATGAGGCCTACCATGGCTACTACTTGGGAATTTGTCATCAAAAAATATGTGACTTGAGCTGCCCATCCCATCATTATTGCAGCGACCACATCCTGACAAGAATGGCCTGGTCTGCAGGCAGCTTTTCCACCAGCTTTTCCATTGCCACCTTATCACGATGGGCTTCTTTGCGGAATTAAGTGGATGACAGCCAGTGTGGGGTAGCGGGTAGTGCCAGATGAAAGTCCCAAGCCTATCAAGGCCTTGTGTTGCTGGAACTGATGTTCCAGCAGTGCAAGGCGCATTACTGTGCTGCAAAAGCCAGACTGCTGCCCGGTGCTGCTGGGCCACTGCCTTAAATGAGGAGAGGTTATTTATGATGTGTCACGCAAGGCAGTGACGCCAGAAGGCTCCGTGGGCACTGCTCAGTTCGCGGCAGGGACATGCCATAGGAGGCTGTGCGGAGGAGGAGGAGGAAGGGGGCATGCTGGAGGAGGAGCCAAAGGGTGTGTAAGGGGAGGGAATGGGTGGATCAGGCACAGCAAGATCCTATCCCCCCAAATCCTCCCCAGAACACCTCCCTGGCTCTCCACGGATTTATGCCAGCAAAATGCATAGGTCTGAGAAGACCCATAGGTGACCACGCCAACTTCCGAGACCAAAGGAAAACATACTTTTATTTACTTCCTGCAGGTTGTCTGATCCACGCACCCGTCGCCACCACCATAGCATGCAACACAGCCTCCACTGACATGTAGCTAAAGCATCTGCCTCCCAGGGTCAAAGAATATTTTGTAGCCCCCCCCCCCCCCCGGCGACAACATCAAATTTTAAAGATGCAATCCTAACAGTCAGTTAGGCCAGTGCACGTCTCTTCACCAGCCTAGGAGTGGTACAAATATGACATAAAGCATTCCTGCGCCACTATGGGAGGTGGCCGGGCCGGTGCAAGCAATTTGTGGCAGCAACTTCACTGGCACAGATCCAAGTAGTCCTATTGAGGAGGCTGCCACTTGCCACAGGGTAAGGGGAATTAATTCAGTCGTGAATTAAGCAAGGATACAGCTGTATCCCGCACTGGATACAGCGCAGGCCAGCTTGTCCGGCTGCTCCAGCGTACATTAGGATTGGGCTGTCCATAAATAAATAAAACAGTTTCTTTAATTGGCCACAACATTTGATAGGATACAGATATTCCAATACAGTTTGTTTCATTACATTCTGCACTACATTCTGCATTGAGTGGTATATAACATGATGGTATTACTTACTTACCAAGGTTTTCACAATTTTGGCCATTAGTGTCATGCTCAGCTTGTTGCCCCCCTAAAGCTGGTTGCCTGGTACAATTGCACTCCCTGCACCCCCTTAGCTACACCACTGTTGCCACGGTTTGGCAGGGGATAAGACTGGGCAGAAGGACTGGAGAGCATTGGGTTCAAATCCCTGTGCAACCATAAAACCACGATGACCCTTAACCAATCTCTCTCTCTCTCTCTCTCTCTCTCTCTCTCTCACTCCTCCTCTCCCCCCCACCTCATAGGGTTCTTATGACTATTAAACTATGTCTGCTCTCCTGAGCTTCCAAAAGGAAGAGCAGAAGAACAATAAAAACAATTATAAATAAATAAGCTGCTGAGAGCATTTGCTCTCAGCAGGACTACCAAAGTTGGACAAGTCAAACTCCAGAGTACAGACAGTGTAGTCCCATTGACTCCATTCCTCTCCCATTAGTATCCATGGCTTGTTTTGGTGATATTTTATTATTATTATTATTATTATTATTATTATTATTATTATTATTATTATTA
>JAJKFI010000002.1:49084346-49154288 GCA_029204185.1 Lerista edwardsae | reverse complement strand
TATTATTATTATTATTATTATTATTATTATTATTATTATTATTATTAAAACATTGATATACTACTTTCCAACCCAAAAAAGTTCACAAAGTACTTGACACAACCAAAGACATGAACATAGAGAATGAAATAGAAAATGGAGTGGAGAGTCAGGAAGGTGTTGTGGTTTGGGAGTTGGCCTTTTTCTAAGATCCAGTTTCAAATCCCAACTCAGTCATGATGCTTCCTGGCCCCCTTTGGGCCAGTCACTAAGTCTCAGCTTCACCTACCTCACAGGATTGTGGTGAGGACAAAAGGAGGGGAGGAATCAGGTACACCACCTTGGAGGAAGGGCAGTATAAAAATGTGGAAAAAAATAAGTAAAGCACTGATTTTTACCTGTGCCATTGTAGAGACGGAGACAGAAAATGGTTTTTTGTCAGCATGAAGTGGCATGAGCACCATTTCCTTCAGTATGAACAAGTCTGTCAACAACTTTGGTAGGACCATGTCCAAAACCCACCAGTTCTGTTTGACCAGAGATGACAGTGGGATGACAAGGGGGCACATGTGTGTACACCACAAAGGTGGAACTTGCATCGTACCACCTTCATCTCTCTTAAATAATGATGCTCAGCTCTAACCTATTAGACCAACACCTTGCCCAGCAGCCGTCATTTCCTATCAAAAATACACACACACACACACACACACACACACACACACACACACGGCACAGTCATTTTTCATCCCCTACGCAGGAAAGTAGCTTACCCTTCACATTTTGGCGAGTTTGGCGGCGTGCTAGTCGGATCCTCTTCCAGGATGGTCCTGAAGTGTATCGGAAACATCCCTCCTATCACATGCATGTGGTTTTCGGCTTCCACGTAGCCACGTAAATCAAATTTCCCAAGCAGTCGACATTCTTCTTCGCCCTCCTCCGAGTCCGGGTCCTGTTCTTGGGTGGGCGCACACAGCAGCGCATGGATCAAGAATCCACTCAGCACCCACCATCTCTTGGAGGTCATTTTAACTCCGAGCTGCTGGAAGCAAATAACAGCTCTTTCAAAAAAAGATCAGAGGCTTTTATAAAGCTCTCGCATGTTTATTGTTCCCCAGCCTATGAATGAGCAGGTGAGTTCTCCAGGGACAAATAAAGTACTTCTCCTTGGTGCCCAGCTGTCAAGATAGAATTGCACTTGCAAAGTAGTGAAAAGGCAGGAAATGTTATCTTGATATTTTCACAAAGCAATGCTCCTTTCCCCTACCATTTTCTTCATTAGCCAGCAATTACCATGGTGGCCACCAGATCATTTCAGGTGTTTTTACTCTGTCATAAGGAAGGCATAAAGTGCTCTTTTCTGTCTTTTGTTTAGATCAGTGTTTCTCAAACTGTGGGTTGTGACCCAATTTCTTGTGGGTCCCACAGAGCCTCCAGGGAAAACACAGATGATGGAAAGATCAGACAACCAATTGCCCCAAGCCCTGAGGCTATTCAAAAATCAGATATCTGCTAACTGCGGCCAACAGCTGAGCTCCTGCAGTTTGCAAGCTTGCGTAAGTATAGGGAGATAAATAGCTGAGCATCTTTCTTTTTTCTGGTGTGTTCTTTTCCAAGTCCATCAATGACAGGTTGTGGGAGCCGATGAAGGCTGGGAGCGCAATCCTAACTTGAAGTTAGGTTGGCACAGTTAGGCCAGCAAAAGTTGACCGGCACAAGGGCCACCGTAAAGAGCGTTTGGACCACTCTCAAAGTCAGGGAGGATGGAGCAGGTCTGCGTGCTGGCCTCTCTGACTCTGAGAGTGGTCCAAACATACTTTACGGCATCCCTTGTGCTGGCCCGATTTTGGCCTAACTGTGTGCCAGCCTAACTGTGCCGGCCTAACTCCAGGATAGGATTGTGCTCTCAAACACATAACTAAGCCCCTCAAGCCTTGGCTATTCAGTAGGGCTGCCTCATTATGAGAAATGGATCAAATTTTTTTGCAATCGAATATTACTTGAAAATGACTAAATAAAAATATAATTGCTTCTTAGATCACCTTTTTTAAAAAAAGTCTCATAAAACCAGGTAGGTTCCTATAGAGTGTCATTTTAAAAAGTGCGTCCCAGTACATAAGTTTTTGGGAGCTATTGGCTTAGATCACAGACTCAATTTCAGGTGGGTCAGAGCACCTAGAGCAGCCAAATTGAAAGTATAGAAAGGAGGAGGACTTTGGGGTTGTTTTGCTTGTGCCAAGGTTGTAAATAGGCTTTTTTTTCTTTCTGATTCCCTTTGCTGTTGGAAAATGGCTGAGAAATAACCCAACTTATTGCTGCATTCTCAGAAGAGCAGGAGGTTCTGACATCACAATGATGGCACTCCCGGCCATGACATCACTTCTGGTGGGTCCCAAACAGATTGTAATTCTAAGAAGTGGGTTTTGGCGCTAAAAGGTTTGTGAACCACTGCCCCAGAGGTTTCAGATGTCAGCCCAGCCAGGTCAGCTCTCTGATGGTTATAGGTCAGTGCCCCACCTGGCCAGCCTTTGAGGTCATTCCTGCCTGTGACAGCTGCTTCCTGAGATGCCATTCCTGGCAGTGGCACTGCTGTGCTGGTTGGTGCACTTTCATCCCCATTGGATCTGTTGCAGATGCGCACCACAGCTTGCAGCTGAACCTGATGACAAACTCTGGAGGTGGGCTGTGTGGCTGTGGGACATGAGGATGCAGTGACCTCCTTGTCTTAGACAGAGTGGGTTTGCCTCATGAGCAAGTGTTCTTAGGCTTCTCTGACAGGTCAGCCAGCCAGATTGTTCCTCAAAGAGGACAAGGATTCAGGGCGCAACCCTAACCTGGAGTTAGGCCAGCACAGTTAGGCCAGCACAAGGGCCATTGGAAAGGACGTTTGGACAACTCTGAGTCAGAGAGGCCAGCACACAGGGCTGACCACCTGATGCCAAATGTTTCCCCCCTTTCCCAATGATGCGCCAACCTCCAGCGTTTCACCTCAGCATCTCCTCCCCCCCAATATTTCCTTAATCTCTCTGCCCCCCTCTTAATCCAGGAAGCAGAAGGTGAAAAAGGAGCATTCAAGATCAATACGAGGGCAGAGATGGGCACCCGCCACCACCAATCTGCTCTCTGAGTCAACTAGTTGGCCTCATGGATGGCTTCAAGGGGAGCTTTTCTACACATATTATCTCTCCCCTAGAGACTCCTTATACAGATACATGAGGCATATAGAGATACACGAGGACGTCTGGTCGAGAGGGTAAAAGCCGCCATTTGCCCGAAGATAAGATCCGAAGGTCACCAATTTGAGAACACCGTAAGTCTCCGTGAGCAGCAGACCTTGAAAATGCGGCTGATAAGATCTGAGCTGTCTCCAGCTGCCTGTGAGAGAGGAGTTGTGCTGGGCCAGCTGTTTTCTTTGGTGAGAGCAAAGGAGCCGTTTATCAGCCAGCGGGAAAGCAATCGTGCGGCCAGAAAGAAAGACTGAACTATGAAAGTTTCATCTGAATGTAGTAGTTCTTGAAAGATAGAGCCCCTTTGTGATTTGTAAAACCCCTCGGGGTTAGATAAAGCCTGCCTATGTAAACTGCCTTGAATTAAAGTCAAAGAGCAATCTAATGACCAAGAAAGGCGGTATATAAATACCATTATTATTATTATTATTATTATTATTATTATTATTATTAGTAGTAGTAGTAGTAGTAGTAGTAGTAGTAGTAGTAGTAGTAGTATTCTCCTCAGCTTTCTGTTTCAACAGTATTTGGTTTCTCCCAAAGTCTCATTGGGAAGTCAGCATAAAGGATTCCCTCTACTGTGTGTTGCATTCAGGTAAACATAAGGGATACCTCTGACACTGCTGTGGTGCTTTGTATGGCATGTGGGTCATTGATAATTTTACTATATTCCATTATCCACATTCCAAACCAGATGCCACAGCTGTGATACATAACTGTGGCTCTTTCTGCAAGAGCTTGAAAGGCCTTGCCGTGGTTGTACATTGCCGGTGTTGTATCAAACCCAATAATAATAGCATGTGGGAATGCATTACAAGTGACCCCCCCCCATATCCACAAATCCAGCATGTACAAATCCAAATCTTGGTGGTTCTCCAACACTTTGCACCCATTAACTTCAGTTAAGGTCTTACTGCCAGTGCCAAGCGAAAATGTTTCTTGCTTTTACTGAACGCTATAAGCATGCAAGCTTATAGCAAGATGCGCAGGCACGCAGCCTGAATGCTTGAAGAGACTAATCTAGAACATTAACAGGAAGCAGTTAAAACGCTTAATCACCCTTGAAAAGTAGAGTTAAAAAGTAGAGTTTTAGTGAATATGAAACTATTTGGTAAACATATTAATTTTATTTTTTTTACTTTTAACCCTAGCTCAGCGCCCTGAGACACAGGGCCTAATTTCCTGCAAATGGCCCAATTGGCTGAACGCCAGCTGTGACTTCCAGCACAATCCTATGCGTGTCTACTCCAAAATAAGGTGCATTAAATTCCCTCCCAGGGAATCCCTCCCAGGGAACGTGACTAGAATTGCTAACCTATACATTCAAATGTCTGCCAATAAGCCACTGACCTACCTAACCGGGTTGTTGTAAAGATCAAAGAGGCTAAAGCTGCATGCTGCCTTGAGATCATTCTGGGAAATGTTTGTTGAGCATTGGTACAAACACCGTATGACTTGTCAGTACTTGTCCTTTCCTTCTAGCAAGACAGAACACCTGAACCCAGAAGGTTGCGAAAGCCACTGCAGGTATCAGGGGACTCAGCCAGCGGTGCAGGAGTCTGGATTCTTTCCTCAGTGCAGTTTAGATTCTCAGTGAACTCTTGGGGAGACGCTTTGAGAGCGCAGTCCTAAGTTGCGTTGGAATGGTGAGGTCAGTGGGCCTGCGCCATATCCAGCGCACCTTACGTGCATTGGGGGGCCTCCTTGGTGCAAGAGCAGTTTGTGCCCTTGCCCCAGGGGAGGCTCTGGTCTCCCCGTAGGGTTCCTTGGGTTTTCACCTGCTATTTAGCAGGCACAGAGCCGAGGAAGCCATGTGGGCCAAATTGGGGCCACTTGACCATCCCAGCCCCACCCCCCTCCCTGGGCCAGCATGCCCACCAGCCTGCCCATCCCAGCCCCAGTTCCTCCCTCCTGCCTGCCCTCCCTCGCACCAGGTCACCCATCCTCCCCTGCGATTGCACAGGCACTGGGGTAGCCCTCTGAATGGCTTGCGTGGGTCTCCCTCCCCAGCCTTGAACCTCACTGCCGTGTCACTGGGTGGCACTTCACACTGCAGGCTGGCCATGGATAGGACTGGGCTTAGAGCAGGGGTGTCAAACATAAGGCCTACAGGCAGTAATGGCATCTAAATGATTAAGCAACAGGTACTCACTTTTGATTGGCACTTGTGTCATGGCCCGCCCACCGGAAGTGAGGTCATAGCCGGAACCCAGGAACCGCCGCGCCTCCTCGGGAAGGAGCCCCAGGCAGCCTACCTGCTCATGCTGCTGCTGCCGCTGTCGGTCTCCCTCGCTCCGCTGCCTGCCTAGCTCTGAGAACGTGCAGGCAACTCAAAACGTTGCAGGGAGCAGAGCGGAGCGCTGACGGAGTCGACGAGTGGGCAGGCGAATGGGTGGGGCCAGCCCTAATCCTAGGAATGGGTACTCGCGTACCCACTACATGACATGTCTGCCTACAGGCCAGAAACAGGCCCCGGAAGCTCTTTATCCAGCTTCCATGATAACTGGGCTCTCCCAGTGCTGCCCTTTTAGAAGCTGCTGAGACTCTAGGAGGGAGAGAGGGAAAGGCCTCAGAAGGCAAGGAACGCTGCAGGGGAAGGGAAGGAAAGACCAAGAGGGGTGAGTGGGAGAGGCTGAGGCACTAGGGGGAGCCCAATTATCATGAGGGCTGCCCTTTCAGCAGTGCCACTTCTTCTGCCAAGGAATCAGAAGGTTGCCAAGGTTACAGTGCACCTCTCAGCTGCGAAGTGACGCCACAGAAGAAGTAGTACAGCTGAAAGGGCGGCCCACATAATTGGGCTCTCCCATATTTTGGGAATGTGACCAAGCAGTGGCGTCACTAGAGTTTGTGTCACGCAGTGCGGGAGGTCAGCACGTCACCCCCCATACCATACAGAATAAATTACAATACCACATGCACAACCTAAATGCAGTGTTATTACTAGAGTAGGTGTTACCCCCATCAACTTTATTTATTTATTTATTTAACTATAGTACAGGTCACCCAACAAATTAGTAACCCACAAAAAATCCGTGCCCAATTTGATGATACTCACACAATTAAATAAAAGTTCTAGTATTAGCTCTGATACATGGAAATGAGAACTGACTCATAATGATTTTTTTTTTAAAAAATCACTATTCTTACATACATCAAAAGTTGTATTTTCAGTTTTTTGGCCATAGCCTTTGATAGAATGAATATATTACACTCCGGTTTTCTTTCATGGAATTTCTTGCGAAATTCCGCATCCAATGGTAGATAACATGATGGTATTATTCCATAAAACGGCAATTTTAAAAAAAATTGTGATTTTTACACTAGAAGTTGTAGTTTTGGGTTTTAGTTTTTTGACCATAACTTTTGATAGAATTAAGGGTTTGGTCCCTGGTGGTGTCACACACACCCATACGCGTCACCTGGTGAGCCCCCTGCCCCCACCCCCAGCGATGCCACTGTGACCAAGATTTGCACATTTTCTCCTCAGCCCTTTGCAACCAAGTTCCTACATGAGAACGAAGCTCTCATCTTTAGCCACCATCTGCTTAATGACATCACTTCCGGCCTTAGCAGGCACCACAAACTCAATTTGTCCTGCTATATGAAACAAATTTGACAGCCCTGCCTTTGAGGGTTGCTATGAGGATTATATATGTACATGAGCTTGGTTCTCATACAAGATATTAAATTCTCAAAAATGTTGCTGTTTTTCATTGGGAACATCAGGTGGCAGCAAAGCACTGACTTGATACATGGAAGAAAATGTTGCAGGGCTTCACAGATCACAACCAATTATCAAGAACCGTTGTCAGGACAGTATGATGCTGGCCTCTCTTCTCTGAAAAAATGAAGTTCTGTATGTGACATTTCCTTACAATGTCTGCAAGGCCACAACTGTTCACAATCCTTACAGACAGAATGAAAAGATGTTTAGATGTTGCACCCACAAGGGTTTTGAACACAGCCAACTCTACTTTAAAGTTCTTACCCTGGACATTTACATCTAGGCCTGTATTTATGCTCTGTTCAGGAATTCTAGAATGCGCAAATGCTGGTTTTGTGTCATCACAAACAATAGCAATGAGTCAGAGCTGCCCTTTGTTGCCTCTCTCACTCAGTTTTTGTACTTGTGACATTAGGTTCTTTAGCTGGGCAGTCTCTCTTTTGACTGTGGCTTCTCCAGCATCTTGTACAGGTGGAGTCTTCTCATCCACGGTTTTCCCATCTGCTGATTTGATTTAGCGCAGAGCCACTGCAGATGAGATCTCATGGCACATCTGCGAACCTTTCGAGCATATCAATGTGCTGCACAGCACAGTGGTTGACAATCACCTGTATACAAGTGACATAGGCCACATAGACAAGACCTTGTCCTTTTAAGTCACATGCAGGCTAGGACTAGATTGAGCCCAGCTCACACAAAATCTGATACATAAATTCAACTTTGTTAGAATCATTCTGCCCCATTTTCCTCTTGTGGAAACTTAGTACATTTCTCCAAGAATGTGGCAATGTTAAGGCTGATACACAAGAGGTTCTCAAGCTTTCTCTTCCAACCCCATTACATGACCCCCGTTCTACGGTGGAGGGTGCTGCAACTCACTTCCTTCTCCAGCGCTGGGCCTCTGCAAGCAACCAGAAGTCACTTTCACAAACCCAAAATTAAATTGGAAGCAACTTCCCAGCTGCTTCTGGAGCCTGCAATTGTGCCTCGAGGACTTTAATTTGGAACTAACTGGACACAAGGGGCAGATGGGAGTGCCCGAGCCAGGACCCACTGGGCATTAGTTGGAGAAACCCTGCTAGACACTTTCTTGGAAGTAAACACCACTGAACACAATGCAACTTTCTTCTGAGTAGAACTGCACAGGATTGCACTGGAGTCTGCTGTCCCCAAAGCCTTTTCATTCTTCAACTCCAATATGTGTTGTTAGTTTTTTGGGTGGGTGAATCTCCAGGATCCTTACTGTGGAAGCAAATGTGTCCTCTGCCAATTGATTGAGCCAAGCTTCCAAATTAGCCAGCCCAGATTTTTCGGTCAGCAAATTAGTATTTAGGTGGGGGAGGGGATATGTGTCTTTTGCCAGTGAAGTTTAGCAAAACCTGACAGTATGCCAACGTTGTAGACAGATTTACCAAATAGAAGTGAACATCCAAAGTGCTAGTACCGGACTTGATTGTAAATGAATTCATGCATTCTATGTTGCATGCGCACAACAATGGACTTCATTCTCTTTCAAAGAGAGCATTCAAAATTATAACCTCCTGCAACAGGAAACGTGGATATGAGCTTCATTTTCCTCCAGCATGTGACGGTCACATACATAGTTCATGCCACACAAGGACAAGCTAAGGGTTGGATTCAATTGAAGGCTATTTGACTGAAGAGGAGAGAAAAATACTCTATCACAGTGGTTCTCCAACATTTTAGCACCAGGACCCACTTTTCTGAATGACAACCTGTCCAGGACCCACCAGAAGTGATGTCATGGCCTGAAGTGCCGTTTTGATTACAACTTGCCAGAACGGCCCATCCTAGCCGACTCAAGCCGCAAGCAAATCACGTGTCGCTCTTCACTTCCTGTTTTCAGAGTAATTACGGTTGCACACTGCCGTGCAGCACGCCCACCTCCGCTTCTTTAAAACCCAGAGACCTAAAAGCACAGACACTTCTGGCTTTGTTAACCAACTTCTATCTGGGGCAAGGGTGGTGGGTGTCATTGTAAACCTAAATAAAACAGATAGTGTAGATTCTTTCTCTCGTTGCAGTGCTTTGGAATAATAACATGGTCAAGGCAAAATCATGGCCGCCCCGCAAGAGATTGTATGACCTCTTGCAAGGACTGCCAAGGCCCCTATTCCCTCTGCAGAAATCGGGGCATAAGAACATAAGAAAAAGCCTTGCTGGATCAGGCCAAAGGCCCATCTACTCCAGCTTCCTGTATCTCACAGTGGCCCACTAGATGCCTCAGGGAGCAAAGGGGACAACCAGAGACTTGCATCTTGTTGCCACTCCCCTGCATCTGGCATTCTGAGGTAGCCAATTACCCTTGCACCACCCCCAAGGAAGACGTCAGACTGAGACTGGGGTTTAACACACGTGTAAATCATGAAACCTACTGAACAGCCGTGGATCCCTCCTCAGTCTGGGGTAGACAAAGAAACTGCCATCCATGGCCAATTTGGATGACAGGAAAAAATTCCTACCGGGCCCTCCTGATAAGCGATCAGCTAATCTCAGACTGGACATACCCATCATAGCTTGTAACCTGTAATAGAGTTTTCCTCCATAAAACCCGGGGAACCCGGCTCAGGGGGCTTGGACGGATGCTAGCAGAGGTTAGGACGCTTGGACAACGCCCGGAGACATGCATCAAGCTACACCAGGCGGCTGAAACGTTCTCAGCCATTAGTCCTCTTGAGGCGCCGCGGAGGAGAGGCGTCTCAGGGTATCTGTGACGTTGCCCGCGGGCGGAGGCACTGCCAGGGGCGCCTCTTCCAAAAGCGGGCGCTGAAGCCAGGAAGCAACGGGCCGCTCAGCACCCCACCACTGTCTACGGGACGCGCTTGAGGGGGCGATCGCACCTCCCTTCTGAACGCATGCGCCAAGCCTTCATAGCGCCCCTTGGAGAGCGCACGCTTAAATTCGAGCCTGAGACCTGTAGCGGGGCGTGAGCCTATGTGAGGAGAGGGGCGGTGCCTGCGCGTGCAGTCGGGGGAGGTGTACTCGTTCCTTCGGGCGCGTGCTCCATGGCTGGCGCGATGCGGACCAGAGTCCGGCGGGGCAGGAAGAGGCGCAGCGCGGCGCAGAAGCAACGGAGGAGGGAATGGAGAGGCTACGTGGAGACATTGGGGAGGGGGAGCGTTGGGAGGCCTTCTGGTCGAGTAGTCGCGGAGCCGGATGGAGGGTGCAACGGCAGGGAAAAGGGTGTGAAGAGGACGGACCGTGGAGGGGGAGTTCGGAATGCGGTGTCCCTGTATTTTTTTATTTGCCACGCGGTAGTCTTTCCTCTTTCACACGCCCAATCTCTAAGAAACGATCCCAAATTCTACAAACTGGGTCAATTTTGTTGCTTTCCTACCTGGTGCGTGTGTACGCGCGCACCCACTAGTGAAGGTCTGCCTTTCTAAGCGTTAAAGTTACCGCATGTCTGGTTTCACGCGGAAGAGGCTGACATGCAGCATCCTATGGAAAAGTGGGGGTGGTGGAGTACACTGGACTCTGGCGATTTGGCCAACTTGGAATATACACGTTTCAGGGAAGGGGCAAAGGACTACATGGCCAACTCCAGGAGAAGCTTGAGCATAAAAGCAAATGCCTGGGAAAAATCATCTTCTTGGATAGGATGCAAAACAGTAACAGCATCAGAAACAAAAAATGGGGGTACAAAAGGGGCAAAGTGCATTTCAGGGGGATAAACTGTTCTATTTTCTGAAAAAAGAATTGCAATATATTTCATATCTTAAACATTTTCTTTAACATCTTTTCTGTGTTGCCAACCCCAACTCTCCAAGGATCCTTGAAGTCTCCAAGGATCCGCATTTACCTTCAGAAGACTGGAAAATGACTATGGATGTCAATAGGTTTCTTGGGCTTAATGATATTATGTAATCGGTGGGGAAAAAATCTCCATGGATAGCTTCAGCCACAGTTGGCAACTTTTTTTTTTCTGAAAACCTATTGATTTGGATGGTGTTATCCAGAAAGTATGCTTAGGATTGCAAGTTACTTTAACTTTCAGTTTGATTCAGCAGCTGGGTTAGCGTAGGGCAAGCTAGTTGTGGGGGGAGGGGGAGAGAGAGTGCTTGCCAGGCTGCTTATCTTTAGTGTGACAATGGTAGGCAGGATCCATAGATCATAAAGGAGAGATCTGCTCCTTCCCACACACCATAACCACTGGCCAGCGTGCTGAAAAATAAGCACAGTGTTTGTGATAGTCTTAGCACAGTACTTCTCAATTCTGGGTCAGGACCCACTAGGTGGGTCACAAAAGCCAATTTCAGGTGGGTCGCAAAGTACCTAGAGCAGCCACCTTTGAAAATAGGGGAACGGTAAGGACTGTGTGGTTATTTTGCTTGTGTCAAGGCTATAAATAGGCTTTTTTTCCTTTTTGATTCATGTTGCTGTTGGAAAATGCCTGAGAAATAACCCTACTTATTGCTATACTCTCAGGAAAGCAGCAGACTCTGGCATCACAATCTAAAATGATGCAGAAGTAACACCAGCAAACAGCCACTGGAAAGGACATTATGCTAGAAAGAGACAGTTACTTGATAAGTGCCTCTTTGCCCAGTTAGCAGGGATCGGAATAGATAATCTCCAAAATCCCTTCTAATTCTAACATTGTGTGATTCTGTATTTGCAGTCTATTCCTCACTCTCTGCCCTTCTCCACTTTCCTCAACAAGCATGCAAATCTAGTGCCTCCGCTGGAGAAATCCTTTGTCCTATAGTGCTCAATCCCCTATCCATGCAGGACAGGATCTTTTGATCCTGCTAGAGGGCTAGTTCAGACAATACAACACACCACCTCTCTTCCGTTACTTCCCCTAACTACATGGGGGAAGAGACCAATGTGTACTCTTTGAAATAAGGGTTTGCAGTGCACATTGAGGGGTGATTTGGTAACTCACTCCATAATTGGGGAAAGGAACCAGGGTGCGCTGTGCATACTCTATCACATGGGATCAGTTCAGGCATTAAGGTATTGTCCAAAGACCCCAGCATGTGGTGGAATGCTGGTAACAAAAGAGATTAAAGAATGTGAAGGAAGAGCCCAAGAATGAGTGGCACTTTTGAAGGTGCATTTGCTATTCATTTTACAAGCAGTTTAAACGAGAGATTTCTACAAGAGCACCAAGGAAATTGCTGCACATATTTAATGCCAAGGAGCAGCAATTAAATTCACAATTTGATTTCCTGGCTTACAACCCAAGACAGCGACAGAATTAGAAGAACATCAGAAACCTCGTGCCGTGCCTTGTGGTTTAATTTGCTGCACAGTGTTTTGCAGTGCATAAAGCACACTTAGAATGATGTGGTCATCCTTGTGACAAGTATTTTGCCACACATTTTTCGACTCAATGAGAAACACGCGACTCAGTAAGAAACTGTGCAGAATCCAAAGGAAGTTCAATAGGACTCCCACATAAGTGTGTACAGAATTGCAGCCTGGCTGAACAGGCTGAAAGTCATACAAGGCTCTTGAGCCAACCTTCATATAAAGCCAGTTTCACCTTGTAGCTTCCAGTTATCCAACAGCTCCATTTTATACACACAAGCTTTTACATAGTTAACATTAACACACATATAGCTGGGAACTAAGGCATCAAAAGGACCACCTCTCTCTAAAAAGAAACTGATCATCACAGACCTCTGGGAAGCTTCGCTTCCACATGCCAAGGACCAAGGAGCTTTTATACACTGGAGAAGGCATGACGTCATATTCTTGAAGCCATGGGTCTGGTCTAACAATATGGCTGACGCATGGGTCTGGTCCCATGATCTGGTCTAGCAACATGGCCGCTAAGCCCGCCCCCTGGCTTCACTTCGCTCCTATTAATTGTAAAGGCAGGGCCAGGGGTTGCATAGGACTCACTGGTCAACACACAAGAGTACTCAACAGGTCATAAAAACCCCTTCCCTCACTTGCACTTACGAGTCCATTACTGTTAAAGAACCCAAGCCCTACAACACAAAATGATGGCTATTGTTGATTACATTTATACCCCATCCTTCCTAAAAAAAACCTCAGCACATTTTAGCCTCATGTTAACACCGTAAGATTAGCTGAGAGTTGAATGCCCAAGAATATCTGTCTGTGAATTTGCTAGACAAACAGATTTGAAGCTGGATTTTCCACCCCAAAGATTTCCCAGAGTGCAGTCCTGACCATGAGTTAGGTCAGCAAAGTTTGGCCGGCACAAGGGCCGCCATAAAGTGTGTTTGAACCAGTCTTGGAGTCGGGGGATGGTGCACGTCTGTGTGCTGGCCTCTCTGACTCTGAGAGTGGTCCAAACATACTTTACAGTGTCCCTTGTGCCGGCCAAACTCCAGGTTAGGATTGCGTTCCTCAAAGACTGCAAGGACCTAACCTGATGCACTCGACATGTACTGTACTCCACAAAACAACCTCTGTTGGGATCTCTAGTTTCTGGCTCCCATGACATTGTACAGAAAACCCAAATACAACATCCTGTCTTCAAGAGGTGGAAAAGTACAGAGAAAAAACCAAACAATAAAATCACTCATACACACAAGTATCCAAATGGGTAACCTTTATTTGTGGATAAAAATTAAGGCTCACAGTACTTTTATCATTTACAAGCAGAAATTGCTTTTTTAAAAAATGAGAATGCTAGGAATTATTTCCTATACAAATTCCTTGGAAAAATGTTGACATGTCTTACTGAAGACTAGAGGGGTGAACAAATTGAACAAGAGCAACTGCATTCATAAGCTACATGTTACATTCCCTTCTGGACCACAAAACTGTTTTTGCTGCATCTGGCCAAGGTTACATGGGTTAACACTATGAAATACATTCAGGACCTGGAAGAATGGCAATTAAGGTAAGATGCACTTTCCACTTCCTTCAAAAACTGAGTAGAGGTGTATATTAAAATATATATATTTATATACCCTGTTCCTTACAACATTGGAATCTTAAGATTTGATAACTTGCTTATAATGCAGTACATTGTATTTGCTTTTTGTTGCTTCTGGCTCTAAGCACAACCTTTATAACTGGGCTGCTAACTGGGCAAGAGACACTTTTTCAAGTGGTGTCCTCTTATATTTAGCAGGGGGAGTAGAGAGCAATTGTCCCTCTTCACCCCAGCACAGTGTGTTTCTCGTGGCTGTTGCTGGTGGTGTTTTGCCTTTTTTTAGATTGTGAGTCCTTTTGGGACAGGGAGCCATTTAACTTTAATGTTATTATTTGCCTGTAAACAGTTTTGTGAACTTGGATAAGCGGTATATAAATACTAGTGATTGATTGATTAATTAATTAATTAATTATTGAGTTACAAATCTTTTGCCAATTTCCGGCTCTTTAAAAATAAGCTCACTAAACTGTAACAAGAATTCAGGGCACAATCCTAACCTGGAATTAGGCTGGCATAATTAGGCCAGCAAAGTGACTGGCACAAGGGACACCATAAAGCACGTTTGGACCACTCAGGGAAGATGGTGCACATCTGTGTGCTGGCCTCTCTGACTCTGAGAGTGGTCCAAATAAGTTTTACGGTGTCCCTTGTGCCAGCCAAACTTTGCTGGCCTAACTGTGCCAGCTACCTCCAGGTTAGGATTGCACTCCTAAAGGTGACAAAAAAAGGCATCTGTTAAAATGCAAATCCTATGAGAATTTGGCCATTTTTGTATCTAATATAGTAAATATGAAAACCAAAAGTATTTGAGCTGTATTATTATTAGTAGAGGTACCACGAAATACATCTCAACATTATGGATGTAATCATCTATTATATCTCCTCTTCTAGTTTGCATCATCAATAAATGGGATTACACACCACAGAATTTTAAAAGTTTTTGGAAAAGCACACTTAAAACGGCAACAATTAAATTGAAAAAAGCAACCTCCACAACCTTGTTCTTGAAGCACTGCAACAGACCCAGGAGTATCCCAAATATGATGAAGCTGAAAGACTAGAGGAGACCAATTCCCATTCAAGGATCTAAGGTCCCAAAGCTGCTAACAATAGTTATGAGTTAGCATTAGGTGCTACTGAGGGTGCAATCCTAACCTGGAGGTGTTCCAGCAAAGTTTGGCCTGCACAAGGGACACAGAAAAGTATAGTTGGGCCACGCTCAGAGTCAGAGAGGCCAGCACACACGTGTACCAGCCTCCCTGACTTTGAGAGTGGTCCAAATGTGCTTTACGGTGGCCCTTCTGCCAGCCAAACTTTGCTAACCTAACTCCAGGTTAGGATTGCGCTCCGAGTCTCACATACAACCACACAAAATCTTTCCCAGCATGCACCTTGTCTGAATTCAATTCCCATTAGCCTAATCTCACTCATCCCCAAATCATGGGCAGACTATAAGAATGCACAAAGCACATAATGGGATAGATGAAGAGGACTAAAAGAATTGCATGTCGCAACTCCAAATCTCTGCACCATCTCATTCACTGTGCTTGTATACATGTTGCAAGAACTCCATAGGAAAGGTTTGGAGAAGCTACCAAACAATCATGTGGCACAAGATTTTAAAAAGACCGAGAACCCTCTGTTTATCCCAGTCCTCCAAACACCAGGAACTTCATATGTCCCAGGCTGCATATATAAAGCCCTACAAATTGCTGACAAGCCAAAATGTATTTATGTTGTAACCATCTCACCCTTTTCTCCTTGCCTTTCTAGGCAGACGGTGTACCAAGTAACTAGTTGGGATTATGTGAACAAGCACTGGCCCAGGTGTTCGTACCTAGTAATGCCTTCATAATTCACATAAGGAGAGCAGCCTCATCTTGAATGAAATCTCATATTTACTTGAAAGATTTAAACCCTGCCTTTTCTATGACGTGTTTTGCCATCAAGTCTTGCATTAAACAAAAGCACTTCTTTCACTACATCTCCACAAGATTGCAGTTGTCTTATAAGCAACTCATTGCATGGCAAATGGTAGTTTGTATCCAGTTAATCGAGTAATGCTATATGGGGCAGAGTTCCAGCGCAATTCAAACCCAACCCAACTCCCCGCCCTCAGCAGATGCAAACTGCTTGCGCCAGCACCACGCTGCTGCACATGTACCATAAACCACGTGCATGCCAGCACTGTTGCTGCAGCGTCAACACAAGCTGCCAGGGAATCTATCCTGCGCCGGCCAAGTTTGGCCAGCGCAGGGGAGGTTCTGGGAGGGGGCAGGATGGGAGGGAGGGCAGGGTGGGGTGAGTGGGCCAGGAGTCCAGGGAGGGGGGCGGAGGTGGGATGCAGCCGTTAGGCCTCATCCAAGCTCCAGTCCTCAGGCTGCATTGCCTTGCTTGCAGAGCTCATCAGGGCTGCTGGCACCTACCCCCAGGATAAGGGTACGAATGTGCTCTCGCCCCATGGAGGCTCCAGTTAGCTCCCAACTTGCACTGGATACGGCACAGCCATGCCGGCATGCCCATTCCAGCGCAAGTTAGGATTGTACCCTTAATTTGTTTTTTAAAAATAAACCATGGTAACAAAGCCCATTCTAAAGTTTGCATTCATTTGTGGTGCGCTGCTAACTTGAGGACATATGCAGAGCAGATGACAGAAGCCCTCGCGATCTTAGAGAGGGGCTATTGACTGCCCAGGAACAAGGTGCTTCCTTCCTCTGCTACTGTACTAACAGTATAGTGTTGAGATCAACTCCCGTTGGAGTCCTGGCTACGTGGATCACAACCCACACATATGCAAAGCCCCCTGGCTTCTAGCCCTTAAAGATCAAACTAGAGGCATGAGGTCATCATATAATGCCTCCTTCCAACATGACTACTTCTTGACAGATATGGTAGCAATGATCTCATTTCAATTTACTAAGCTCGCTTCAATGTTCCAATTGCATCCAATCAACATAAAATATTTTAACACACACCTTCTAAAAGGATGTTCATAAATACAACATTCCCCTTTGCTTTATAAAGCAAATTCTCATAAAATGGACCGGAAAAAGTAGGAACAATGCTGGATTTAGGCTTTCATTCTTAACTAAGGGCTGAGAGGGTTTGAGGGCTGCTATGTGGATTGCTCTGATTTTGTCTGAGAAACAAGATGCATTTTCAACTGTATACATAATTCATGTCCGTCTCTCTAGTAACTGATTTAAATGTACATTAAATATAGATATCCCTGCAGGTTGGAAAAGGGGTATGCTTTTAACATTCTTAACAAACCTTATTTCTTTTTAAAATATGACGGAGAAAGAAAATGAGGGTGGAAAAAGGAATTCTTCAAGTGCCAGTCGTTTAGATCCTCCACACTTATTGCCACGAGCTTAATACTCCAAGTGATATGGAAACAGGATTTACAGTACACAGTGAAACAAATACACGTTAAAATTCCACAACTCAACAATACCCACTACTCCATTTGGCAAAATATTTATTTATAATAAATCTGTTTTCAAAAGCAGTTGGTCACTTTTTTTTCCCTTCTTCTCATTTTACATTATCAATAGGCTCTAACAATGGTTTTGGTAAATGTAAATAAACCGTCTCTTTTTACACAGTATACAAAAAAAAAATTAAAAAGAGACATTGAAATGACAGTAACAGTAAAAACACGTGAAAAAAACTGGAAGTCAGTAAGACCAAAATAAGAAGGCAAAGCAATATGAATCTATCTGCACATAGGCAACGCTGCCCTAATTATTTACCCGTACATATCCTCAGCCCCACTTACCTTATTCCCCCTCCCACCCCAACATCACTCTTAATTTGCAGGTTATGCTCCAGGAGAGGGGAAAAAAATCACAGGTGATGCAGCAGCAGCTCCAGTCACTCTTTTCACAGTACTGCATGTCAACACTGGGAATGGTTTCTGATATAATTTAAAACTGCATACAGTACTTTCGTTGGGGAGGGGGGGGAAATATAATTACTCCCACTCAGTTGTTCCTGGGGGTTTTGAAGTCAAGTCATACATCACCCGGGAGATGCCAGGAATCTTCTTAATTTCTGTCACCATCTTCAACACAACCTATGTTTAGAAATGAACACGCACACAAAGAGAGACCAGAAATGTAAGTGACAGTGTCCCCATTTGGAAGGAAGGAGCAACAAATCAGAAACCAAAACAGCAGGAAGGGGGTAGAAACTACACATGATACTTGGGTTTTTTTAATTTGTTTTTTATTTTTTTGAAAAGGGCAAACCAAGAGCCTGCATAGGAGACAGTGACTTAAAACAAAACCTGCCTCTCCAAGATCCCTGCTCTTTACCAAATGCCAGCCCATCCGTTTTCTTGAGCCATTTGTTCCAATTTATGAGACAACAATTAGTAATCAAAATCAGAAGTTACAGCTTTTGAATAGCAGCAGCAGCCGCTGCCACCTCAAAACTGGAACCTGCTGGAAGGGAAAATCTTCCTCATTGCAAACTGCACTTTGCATTCTGCTGGGGAAGCCGCGAAAGACCCCCAACTGCAGCTTCTACGGGCCTTCGCAGCCAGCCGCCTCTGCACAGAACATCAGGAGCAAGGATTGCTGGGGTGGCAGACCCTGGAAGTGGCTGGCCACAAAGACACCTGGGGGCTGTAGACTGGGAGAGTGGTTGCCAGGATCTGGCTCCTAATCCTCATCCCCGTAAGCCCAGCCTTGCTCTGGGCTGCTTGGATTTGCACTGCCTATTATGCAATTCCAAATAGCCCCATTTGGGCCACTGCCACATTACCCAGGATAAGGGGAATTGACTCCCATTGCCCTGGGTTCGCTGCAGCCGGTCCCAGCTCTGGATATGGAGCAGGCCAATCAGTCTGCCTATTCCAGCACGGGGTTAGCATTGTGCTCTTAGTCTATCTTGCAATTACTGATAGGCTGTTTAAATGCAATACATAAGAAGAGCTCCACTGGAACAGGCCAAAGGCCCATCTAGTCAGGCTTCCTGTATCTCACAGTGGCCCACCAGATGCCTCAGGGAGCACACAAGGTAACCAGATACTTGCATCTCACTGCCACTCCCCTGCTTCTGGCAATCTGAGGTAAAATACACAACTGTGGTGCTAGTAGCATCATTTTAATCAGTATTATTTAACACTAAACATTATATTTTTAATACAGGTGGGCCAACAATATCCACAGATTCAGGACACAAGGACTTCAGAATCCGCAGGTCCTGAACCCATGGTTGGAGGAACCCAACTTGACCTTCCGAAGGCGAATGTAGCTCAGCTCTGATTGGGTTCGGAGGATGAGGGTGGCCCAAATCCGTGGGTTTGAATACCTGCGGATTTCGGTATCCTAAAATGGAACCCCTGAGGATAACAAGGGCCACCTGCATGCACATTCCTAAATCCAGCCAGCCTGCATCTCTTAGGTAATGATTGCATAACTTCGAACTAAAGTTCTGTAGAATAAAACTCAAAAAGAAACTTTCCACAATTTTAAAATAAATTGCTCTTGAGTGGCAACAATGTCTTCCATATCAGCAAGAGAAAGAAAAACCATTCTAGTTATTTGAACTTAGCTGGTTTTGATTTACCTCCTCTGGTATTTCGTTGCCTGGAGTGGCTGCAATACCAGTCATGAAGTCACTAGTGATAAAGGTTCGAATAACCACCGATCTTTGACAGGAAGGCTGCTTCTGTAGAGGGTCTCGATCAAAATGCAACGGTGTTAAGATTATCGGCATCTGACTGATTTTTCCAGCATAACCTTCAGTAAAAGAGCAAGAACACCAGTGTAAGAAAAAAAATGATTGTAACCCAAAACTAGATGCAAGCAGTTTAGAGAGCATGAGAATCGAGCAGCATGTAGCAAATGCAACTTTAAGCATCAGTCAGCAGTTCCCACATCAGCGACAGGCCAAGAAAGCCGGTTATGACCAGACAGATGGAAGGCCTGAAGAATTCAGGAAACTCAGCCAAAAAGGGAAGGGGTATCAAGGTGGGTGAGAATGTAACTGACCACAATGCGTAATCAGCCTCCAAGAGAGCACAGGCTTGCTTGAATGACTCTGTTTAAACGTTCATGACCCTGCCCCTTACGGGGCAGAAACCTGCTTACTTGCTTATTGTGCAGTTTTGTCTGTCTCTCTTCTGCAGAATACACTTGGAAGCGTCCCAGACTTCAAACCTGTAGCATATTTGATTTTGCCACACCAGGGACAAACCAAGCCCCTTAGGGGTTATAGCAATTTAGCTAATACCAGCAATTAATAAACTGCATCACTGATTAAAAGTGTGGTATCAAGACGAACTATACTCCAGAGGATTCCCAGAAACAACTTTGGTTTGTGTAGGGAAGAATGCACCATATTAAAGACAGAATTTTTTAAAGTGTTCACATGGTTTGGTTTTGAATTTTAGAATGTTTTTCAGTAACAATGAAAAACTATAGTATTCAAGAAAACCCAACTTTCTGAAGCTAGAGTTCTACAAAAAGAGTATAAAATGGGAAGATATATGTTCTACTCTCAGATACCCAAACTGAGGTTGTTTGTGTAACCTGAAATTGACGCAAACAAAAAAACAAGCCTACCTTACAATGGCTGGAATATTACAAATTTCTCATTAGCAAAACAATGCACATGATGATACTAACCAGACTCCCTGAGAATATTATGCGCCTCAAAATCAGCTTGCCGCAATGTGCTGAGGACGCCTGTTGTCAGAAAAGTGGGTGTAACATCTGTGGGAGGTTCTTTAACAGGTGGGCCAAACACGTAGACAACTCTAGGGGAAAAAATGGTCTGATTTGTACCCAAGGTTAATAAAATATGCTCCCAGGCAAACAAATAGTCTCTCTAAAGATACCAACTGAATTGTAAACAGCATTATAAACGCCTGCTTTAACCAAACCATGCCAAAGGAGGACACAGTAAAATGTTAGTTCAGCTAAACAATTAAAGGTTAATTCTTTTTATTTCTGGAACTATTAAACAGTAAATTCAGTTTTGAACATCCAAACAATGAATATTCAGGATGTAATATGTTACTATGTTCCAGTCATCTGAAAAAATGCTTGCTCCTTTTAAAGCCCCCGTTATAAGTACACTCATCTCTGCACCACTTACATTATGCCAGTAGTTCCCAAACTGTGACCCCCTGGGGAGCCATGGAATCCTTGCGAAAAACCAAACACCCTATACAATGTATAGGACTGTATGGGGAGTCGTGGCAAATGACCCAGTAGGTCAAGGGAGCCACCAGTTGAAAACGTTTGGGCACCACTGCATTAGGCCTTGCTCTGCTTACCCTCCCAGGGTAGACAACTGTGGACAGTGTTGTTCTGAACATCTTTAAACTTGACTGACTTCCTGACTTAATTAACTCTAAATGCTTTGCATAAGGCTTGATCCACACTGGAACCCTATGGATCATGGAGTATGAATATGACTCCTTGTTCTTCCTACACACCAGGCCTTATTGAAACAATATTGTAAAAGGCATCGAAGGCAGTAATTTTATTTTTTGCTTTTTTTACTTCATGTTTAAAAATTAAAGGTTGCCCCAAACGTGAACGGTAAACCATCATTAGCTGTATCTCAAAATACTGTGGATATGTACCGGTTTATGTTGTGACACATGCGTGGGATGAGTCTGGCTAGGAACATTAGGGACTCCCAGGGTGGAGCATCTTTACTGGATATCCCACACACGTAGCTGTAGGAACGACAATCACCCTGGAAAGCCGCAAAACAAAGGTCAACAGCTGAAACATTTGAAGTATTGGGATGTGGTTTTTTTTAATAGTGAAACTCTACGATAACAGCATGTGGTTCCAAGTCTTTAATCTGTTTTGTGGTACCCAGGTGCCTGCATTGCTTCAGGAAAGCAGAATTAACATGTCATATATAGAGACCATCCTCATCGACTACCGCCACCATCTCTATCTGCAGTGAGCAAATTAAGGGGGGGGCACTTCTCAAAGGAAGTCTGAACCTAGTGGAACACAGACTGCAGTTACCGCAGATGCTCACCTATAAGGTGATCTCACATATAAGCCAAGGGTAGCTTTTCAAGCAATAATCATGAAATGTTCCTTGACCCTTAAATAAGACCCTGGGGGAGGGGGGAAATATGGGGAATGGAGCTTGTGAGGAAGAACTGCAACTTGCCCTGCAGCCTGATTAATATAAAGGGGGGGGGGAGAATCTGAGTTACACCACTGTTTTTGAAGACATTAACAAGGTGCTGTTTATGCGAAGCTGCATGCCATTCCCCCCTTCTGTATAATGGAACAGCCCAGACTGAGGAAGGGAGGAAGCAAGGGGAATTTTTTTTTTAAGCTGCAGTTGTAATGTGTTTGTAGATTCAGGCTTTAGGACCCAGAGGCTGCCTGTCTGGGAGAGGCAGAAGAGAAAAAAACATGGCCCACTGGAGCAAAGGGTTTTTTTTAAAAAACAACAACAAATCACACAATTCAAGCCATGTTGAGCTTTTCTAACACCCCCAAATGGCCTTGACCATAAGATAGGAAGAGGACACAATGCAGCCTTGATTTTCTTGCTTTATCCAAGCATCTACGGTATTTAATCTTAAGAATGCTTGGCAATTCTAGATCGTTTTAGCCAGATTTTCAAGCCTTACTGAAGTGACCAAGAAGCTATCTGAAGTACTGTAAAAGTACTTAGGAGTCAACTTCTCATCTCTTCCATACATTTCCTACTTTAATTGCAACACCACCACTACATTGGCATGTATAATAACTGTTACCCTCCTACGACTATTAGACATGATTACTACAGATCTGCTTCACTAACCTGTACTCCCACAGTTTTGATTGGCAGCAAGAAGGCATTCAACGAATGCAAACTTGTGATTTGCATCAGTTTATCCTGGTCTTCATCAGTTGTACACGCTTTGACCCGCTGTAACAGAGTGTGTGGCTGGACCACAAAGTACAAATCAAATCAAAGTTAAAACATCCGAAAATGTGTTACTGCATGCATTATAGTACACTGCCTAAGTGTAGCCTAAGTGCCATAGGCTGGAAATATTAATGGGTTCTTGAACAAAGGTGCCTATATAACATCTACTAGGCAGGCAGCTGCCCTCTACAAAGTTTTTTTTAAAGCTGAATCACAAATACTTGAAAGCATCTTAAATCTGCTCGGCATTATACAATGATAGAGACATCCTCAATTACATACCCTCTGACATGGCATGACAAAAGGAAATAAGGAATTGTCAACTGCAAGGGTATGAAAAAGAATTTAAAAAAGGCAGACAGCAAAAAAATCAAGACGAGGAGGAAAACATACATCTTGAGAAGATTCTGAAGGAAGGATCTGGCTAGTCCCCTGAATGGCTTTACTCTGGAAGGAGTGAAAGCTCAGGAAAACAGTTAATAAGGAGTGAGATAGCCAATACAACTAGGATGGGTGGGCAAAGCAGGAACAGGAAGAATATGGAACAGGGAGATGAGGACAGAACATATGTAAGCCCAGGCTAGCCTGCAAGATCCAGGAAGCATGGATTGGGGGCTACGTTTTGCTATTTATGATTTTGTGGTCTTAGTGAATTTGTTTTAATTTTTTAAAGAAATTGCATGTTGTTTTGAGCACCCTATAGAAAATATAGAAATTTAAATAAAATAAATGTCCCCGGGATTAGGGAAGCGTTACAAAATATTTGCAGTACTGCTTCCTTAAAAGCTTGATTCTATCATAGTCATTGGCTAAATGTGATTTGCTATTCATACAAACAAATGAAATAAAAGGATAATCCTGCCAAGTCTATTACAGTGGTTCATCAAGATTTACCGGGGAATTGATGTTTGTCGGTTCTAGTATTGCAAGTTACCTTTTTAACACTCGCGGAAAAGTCGGCTATGATTTTCAAAATGTTGTTGGTTTCAGGGAAGTCTTTGCAAACGTAGGGTTCTTCGGCACATATTACTCTAATTGCAAGGCCAGGGCCTGTAATGCAATATCAGAGCAGCGCTATGCAACCAGTAATCAAAGTGCAAATTATTAATTCTAGTCCAGCAATACTAAGTGACCACCACAAAGAGCAATTTGGTCACTATGTCGTCTGTCTTTAATTGGCTTAACAGAGAGTTCCAAATATAAAAAGAGAGACATGAACTGGGGCACGCTAGTGATTTCTGCATTATTCACCAACAATCATTCCAGTAGAAAAAAGGACTGTATATTCATCCTTACACCAACTGTCTCACAATGCTTCCTTATTCCGCCTTGAAATCTCCCAACCACCCATATCTGACTTTCCCCCTCTTTGCACCTATTAACAGCATGGGGGGGGGGGAAGACCCACCCCCTCTTTTCCATAAGCAGATATTGCCTTTCTCATGAAAGGGATTATCTCATGGAAGACATCTCACTAGTATCTTTCAACCACCTGCATATTGAACACTTTGTAGAATAGTGATATAGTTGTACCTCGTTATCAACTGGTTTCTGTTCCGGAACCAGCCAACCAACCAACCAACCAACCAACCAACCCCCCCCCCCCGGTGGGTACCAAATCAATGAGAAAAATAGCTTTAAAGACCCACTTTTCACCCATTCTGGCATGTCAATAGAGTACACAAGAAACCCGGAAGTGGGTCTTTAAAGCTATCTTTAACCCCCAAGAAGACTGCAACCTGTGCAGTTTAACAGAGCAAGGGGCGGAAATCGTATTTTGGTGCTTTTTTCCCCTCATTACATTTAAAAGTGGATCCCAATATCAGTGGCGAGTCAAATCAGTGGATAACAAGGCACGATCTGTACATACAGCCAGTAGCACAGCTGGGGGGGGGAGAAGAGCGCAGCATGGTAAGTACGGCAGGCGCCACAACGCACTGTGTTAGTAGCCTCCCCCTCGCCATTAGAGTCATCCAGGGCTATGGCTGCCTGCTGCAATCGCTGCCCTGAATGGCTCTGATGGCAAGGGGCAGCTTACACGACTCACTGTGGTGCCTGTTGTACTTACTGTGCTGCCCCCCCCGGCTAAACTTCTGCATACAGCTGTATCCTTATGCTCAGTGCTGAACTCCATGTTCAGGCATCTATGGAAGGAGGTCCTTTCATTCTCAGAAAGCCTCTTTCACTCATCCACAGAGTGTCTCTGTATTTTCACAGTAGTGTAGTGTGTTCCAAGTCCACCTATTGTATCTTTTCTGATTTTCATTAATCCCATACCTGGGAATGGATGTCTTGAGACCAGCTCTTCAGGCAGACCCAGTTCTCTCCCAAGAACTCTTACTTCATCCTTATGGAAATCTTTTAGTGGTTCTATTACTTTGCCCTGCAAGAGGAAACACTGCAGTTTGCACCCAGGACCCATTTTGAAGGAACTTGCAGCTAATGAGAAAGCCAATTTCAAATCTACTCCCACCACTGTTCAGGCTATAATTTAAACCTTGCCTCGGTTTCCCCAAAGAAATATTACAGGAGCCACTATAATAATGACATGAATCAGAGCACCATCTCTGGAGGCTTGTAACCATTGTCCCACAGTCTATATAAACATTTCATGAAATTAATGCAGCCGAGTTGTTTTGGTCTCCTGCTGCCTAGTAAGCAGTAATAAATTCTGCTTTATACTCTGGATGGAATATGAAATTGTCCTCCAGGTAAGTCCTTTTATGTATTCAGGATAAGAGTACCTTTTGTAGGTGAACAAAGACACATGATTGCGCCTTTTTTTACCTTTTTATATATGAAAAAATGCCACCCATTTCCAAGACTATTATTTATACACACAGTATTCTGAAAAGCTTGACACGGCATACAAAGCTAGAAATGAAATGTGACATTTCTTGAATCATTTACCATGTTTGGCTGGCCTTTGAGGTTTAGTGAAAAATTAGGTACAACCTTCTATTTACCTCTTCCCTCAACTTCCTGATGAGTTCTGTGTCATTGTGGTGCGTCTTGATGACTTCAGCTTTGCCACTAGCGACAATGGAAGCACTTTCAATGAGATCAGGCCTCAGAGTTCCCTGAGCTAGGAAGACTTCTTCTGGTTTCAGGTTCATTTCTCCAATGACTTCATTAGCAATCTACAAGTATGAAAGAGGAAGAAGAGAAGTCTTCATAAATCAAGTCCCCCCCTTTTTTAAAAAAAACCAGTCTTTATTGTCCTCATGAATTACAGCCTCCTAGACAGGTGGTTCTCAAACTGTTTAGCACTAGGACCCACTTTTTAGAATGACTTTCTGGGACCCACCAGAAGTGATGTCACTATGACTCCAGAGCCTGCTGCTTTCTTAAGAATGCAGCCATATGTTGGGTTATTTCTTAGTTGTTTTCCAACCGCGAAGTGAATCAGAAAGGAAAAAAAGACTATTTACAACCTTGATAAAAGCAAAACAACAACACAGCCCTTCCCCTTTCCAGCATCTCACTTTCGCATATTTTCAATATGGCTGCTCTAGGTGCTTTGCAACCCACCTGAAATTGGGTCCCAACCCACAGTTTGGGGTCCACTATTCTCGACAGCAAGGGACATTTACACTAATACACATCTACCACTTCAGAAAATCTAATCCCATCCCTTTTCCATCTTCTCTACTGCAATAATGTCACAAAACACCAAAGCCACGGACTCTACAATATTGGGTAGAAACAATGCAACGATGTGGTTCCGTTCTTTTTGCTGTAGGATAATGTGCTCCTAAATATCCATGACTTTCTATTGGCCCACTCTACGGATTAGTTTTTAGCATTTTATTCATTGCACTTCTAGAATTCTTTTCACACGTTCTTTTAGCACTAATTTGTTCATTATTTGTACGTAAAGCAACGAAGTATCTGCAGCTGAACACACACAGTTCTTTTTAGTGCTTCAGCAATTCGTCCTAGACTTTTAGGAAAGGAGGGGAGTTGGATGCAGGGGTAACAACAAGCATAAGTCACTTAACACACTATACTATTACCCTGTAGTTATTTGGTGTTGTACCATGCAATGGGGAGTGGGTGACCTCTGCTGGACAAAATGGTGGGCTTTACTCAAACACATGTTTTGTTTCAACTATACCAGGGGTCTCCAATCCCTGGCCCAAGGACTAAATCGGCCCTCTGGAAGATTTTTATGAGGTCCTTGGCAGGTGGTGAAGCCAGCCCACAGCAACCTGCTGAGGGGGGATAAATAAAGTGCAACCTCAATATCTGTTGGGGTTCTGTTCCAGAGGCTCCCCATGAATACTAGGATCACTATTTAAATGCCCTTATATATGATGGAGCCCTCATGCTGAAAGGTTTGGATACCCGTCTTATACTGTATGTTGGGGAAACCAACAGAGGGAGGCCAACATACAATTAAGCTACCCCAACGTGACCCTTTCTGTACTAGTACAATCCAGACTGCTGTTGGGGAAATGGTGATGACATGGCAGGAAACAGAGAACGATTCCGTCTAGGGAGATTCTATGAACCACTGAGCAGGTAACCTCGGTTCTTATGATAAAAGCGAGTAGTTTTATCTCCTGGAGTTTTGCTTACACCACAACCACACTCCACACTTCTTGACAGGAATACAAAATGTAGGGACTTCTGAATTAAAACTTTTTAAATAGACACTTGTTTATAGGCTTGGATTTGAAAGGAAAATGTCCAAACAACTCAACAGGTTATTTGGCATAAATACATACACACGTACACAAAACACTCTTCAAAGATTAGTAATCATGAAACAAACACAGTCACAATTTAAAATCCTCTTCGTGAAGGTGACAGAAAGAGTATATTCAAGTTCCTTCTTAGATAGCAAAGCAGATACCTTCACAAAGGTGTCACCAATAATTTTTCGCTTTTCCTCAGGACTTGTAGTCATATTCAGCGTTTTACTGATCCGTTTTCGGGGAGTTCGGTCTTCTTCAGAAATAGGCAGGGTGGTTGTCCCATTGTAGAATGAATGAGCCGCGTTTACCACTGCAACACACAAAGGGTTGTTGTTGATGAGAGAAAGTTTCCAAAAGGAACAGGAAATCAATACCCCTTGGCATTCGCACACCCCCGCCAGCATTTGGCACTGGGAAATTAATTCTTATCAAAACATTTTTCTTCCCTTCAGTGACAGAGACCCTTCCTTTATTCTTCAAATATTTATGACACTGTGTGTGTGTGTGTGTGCGCGCGCGCGCAAATAAGATGAATGTGTGGGTGGGCAAATAAGATAAATGACCCCAGGATGGTTTGCAGGATCTGTCTGGCAACTTATTTGGACAGAAAACAGGACCATGAGCAGCACTGAAAGGGCTACGAAGAGCCCCACTGGATCAGGTCAAAGGCGGACCTCGTCCAGTTTCCTGTATCTCACAGTGGCCCATCAGATGCCTCTCGGAGCACACAGGACAACAAGATGCCTGCATCTCGTTGCCACTCCCCTGCATCCCACATTCTGAGGTAAACACACTGCTGGAAAGTCAAGATTCTCCACAGCATTTCTCTTAGACAGCCACCAGAACCAGATTCTCCTCTTCAGACATGTACTCATAAAACACAGGAACAGCCCCATTGGATCAAGCCAAAGGCCAATCTAGTCCAACTTTCTGTATCTCACAGTGGTCCACCAAACTGGGATTATTTCCTTTTATCAGTAAAATAGTTTCATTTTGTCCTTTAATGATAATTTTGTGTTGTATTGCGATATTTCACATTTACTAAACACACACATATGCCCGCGAATGCACACACACCCTGTTTATTACTTTAACACCAAATATCAAGGAAATGCTATAAACAAAACTATGAGCCAAAACCATATTAGATGCCAACGTCCAAGCTCACTTGTTTATAAGTAAAAAAAACTCTAAGAAAGCAATATAAATGGCAGCCAGCCATTATGCACAATAGAGAAAATTATAGTACGCATTCCTTCCATGACACAGAGTGTAATTCTAACTTGGTTAGGTTGGCACTGTTAGGCTAGCAAAGTTTGGCTAGCACAAGAGCTACTGTAAAGCGTGTTTGGACCACTCTCAGAATAATGCAGGATGGAGCTTGTTTGTGTGCTGGCCTCTCTGACTCTGAGAATGGTTCAAACATACTATATAGTGTCCCTTGTGCCAGCCAAACTTTGCGGGTCTAACTCCACGTTAGAATTGTGCTCACAGTATTCTCAACATCGAAGCACTCAGACAGCAACAGGAGATTCCTTATTATTTATACAGCAGCATATGTTGCCCTTGGTATATTACAGAATAGAGAGATCCTTGCTTTGAACATCTTATACACCACATTTCAGAATGTGGGGGTGAGGAGGAAGAAGACAAAACTAACAGGAGACTAATATCTGCAGATGCAGTTACATCTACTTTAGGATAAGGGTTAAACCACAGTGAAGAGCATGGTTTTGAAAAGAGATGTGAAAGAGAGAAAATAGTGGGCCCCACATATGTCTTTTTGGAGGGAATTCCAAAGATGAGAGAATGGCTGGAGTTGTTTAAGAGGAGTTCTATGGGTAGATGTGGGATATTCCCAACATTTTCCATTATTATGCTAAGGAGAACTTTTCATACTAGATTCCAAAAAGATGTTTCTTCGACTATGAAGGCTTATGCAGAAACCAGAATGATGTGAATTGTCCTCTACTTAATTTTTAAACATCCAGAAACTTAGGCGTACCTTTGACTTGAATTCCCAGTTTTTTTAGTGCTTCTTCCACAGATTGACTTTCCCTCTTGCGCATGAATCCATTATCTATGTGCACTGCTATTACTTGGTCCTGGTTTAAAGCACGATTCAGTAAAGCAGTGCACACTGTCGAGTCCACACCTCCACTGAGCAAAACCTGAAAGAGGTGAGAGAGGAAAGCAACAAATGAATTTGGAGAGGAGAAAAATATCATAATCCAAGCACAATATTTCATTTACTACTTTATTGTTCGCAACAACACTGAAGTCACCATGCAATAAAGAAAGGATCCTCCTTTTTAAAGAAAACTGAAACTACTAAGCTATATCATCAAATGGTATTTTTAAGAGCAATGACAGGGGATCAAACTTTAAAACCTTACCAGGACTTTTGATGACCCTACTTTCTCTTTGATATCCCGAATGCACTCCTGTTCTCGGTTTTGAACTGTGAAGGTGCCACTGCACCCAGCAATATCATAAAGGAAGTTCTTCAGCATTGCTTTTCCATTCACAGTAAGACTAACTTCAGGATGGAATTGTGCTCCATACAGTTTTTTAGATTCATTTGCTATAGCTTGGAAAGTATAAACAAATGCAAAAAGAACCACATCAATATAAAAAGACTAAGGCTGCAATCTGAATTTAATGGGCCATACTTCTGAGCAGACACACACAGGATTTTTCTATGAATTTCACACATAATGACATATAATCATAGCATAACATAGATGTTGCATGACATAATCATAACAAATATATCGTATTTGTTAAAGTACTGATAGGATTTGTATTTTTTTCTGACAAAACTCTGCGCTATTCTTATCAAAGTATCGCTTACTTCAGTGGTTCCGAAACTTTTTAGCACAGGGGCACACTTTTTAGAATGACGATCTGTCTGGGACCCACCAGAAGTCAGGTCACAGCTGGAAGTGCCGTCATTGTGACGCCAGAGCCTGCTGCTTTCCTAAGAATGCAGCAATAAGTTGGGTTATTTCTCAGCCATTTTCCAACAGCAAAGTGAAACAGGGCCCAATCCAACTTTCCATCACCGATGCAGCTGCAATGCACCAACAAGGTAAGGGAACATGAAGAGGCCTCCATGACTTCCCTACTACCACAGAATTCAGTACACACCCCATTGGGATGGCTACATCGGCTGGAAAACTGGATGGGATTTGGCCCTCAGAAAGAAAAAAGCCTATGTACAACATTGACAACCTATTTACAAGCAAAACAACCACACAGACCTTCCCACATTTCCAGCATCCCATATTTTCAATATGGCAACTCTAGGTGCTTTGAGACCCACCTGAAATTGGTTCGTGACCCACTGGTGGGTCCTGACCGATAGTTTGGGAACCACTGACTTACAAGAAACAAAGATCATCTTATGAAGTAATTCCAAATACTAGTTACTTCAAATTACAAACTGATCCACCATTTCCTCAAACATTGTATTTTGCTTCATTCATTACAGGCATAGGTTCAAACAGCTATGAACTGAATTGACTGCTTACACAGAAGCAGTCATGTTTCTTCCATGATTGGAAATGTGCAGTCTGCGCAATGGGAAGAAGTTAAGTTTCCCCTGATCTCCCCTTTCCTCAGAAATCCCATGCTGCACCTCCCTGCCCTAAAAAAAAAATGATCCTAAGGAACAAATTGCAGGGAAGGACATAGAAGGGGCTTCAGCAAGAAAGATCAGATCTGAAAAGCAACCATCCCCACTTGAGCAAACTGGGCTTCTGTTGCTCATGGAAAAAATCTTAGAATACAACGTGTGTAAACAAAACGCAAAAATAAGCTATGAAACATCTCAAATTTGTTTCATTTGAGGCAATGAAAAACTGTTGCCATGTGACCAGGTGGAACTTGGACAAGTTGGGAAAAAGTCTCTGCATAACACTTGCTTGCACTGTAAAAATGTGTTGGATAGCACCTTCTGAAAAGGACAACTTGCTGTCAAGAGCAAAGTTATGTTCTTTGGACTTGGGTCATTCTGTTCAAATAGCCTAGTTGGATCTGTCATGTATGACAGCCCTTGCAATGTAGTACTAAAAACTAATAAGCTGATCATGCTTTCTGTTTCAGCTGAATCATGCAGATACAGATATTTAAAATTATATTTTGTATGATTAAAAAAGAAAAATGTTTTAGACATACAAATTGTTATGAATATGCATTTGTTTTTGCGCATTTGATCTCTATTTCATTGACATAGAAATATGTCAACGTTGTTTTCCAGGAAGGAAGACAAAATTGTATGGAAAAGACATACCTGCAATAACATTTCCAGATTGTGCAACAACTTTGAATCCATCTGCTACTTTATCTACGCTGTCCCCATGGGTGAGGAGAACCACCTCTTCCTTCTGAAGCCCCCTAAACCAAAACACAAGAACAAGAAAAATCAAATGAAAGCATATCATTATAGGTGTGCTTTATTTTTGAAACAAATGGACTCTATTCACCTGTTTTCCCTTGTTCATTAATGCTTATACCATTCATCCAATTTACAGAAGTGGAGCTTACCTTGCAGTGCAGCAGAATAGGCTCCTTCATGTTAAACAAATCTAAAATTGAGCATAGCTCTTTTTGGTGGCTGCCTTAGAGAGCAATCCTAACCTTGGCTGGCACAAGGGCCACCGTAAATTACGTTTATACCGATCTCGGAGTCAGAGAGGCCAGGACACAGATGTGCACCATCCTCCCTGACTTTGAGAATGGTCCAAACATGCTTTTATGGTGGCCCTTGTGCCGGCCAAACTTTGCTGGCCTAACTCCAGGTTAGGATTGCACTCTAAGGTATTGGGGGGGGGGGACAACTATGGCAGAAACCAGAAGTGACAGACAAAAGGGCTTGTACTGCACCTTTTCAACAAGAAGTAATGTGAACAGCTGCTATTCATGTCAAAATCAATGGTGATGGCAGTCACACACACATCAAAATGAATGGAACAACAAAATGTAAAAAGGCTGTGTGGATACACCTAAATTTTTTTGACAGACATTAATTTAAAACAGTTCAGAGGCACCTTTATGCAATCCATTTCCGAGGAACCCCTTTGCCGTAATTGTTCATGGTTTGAAAACAGGTGTTTTCAGTTCAAGACAAAACTGACTCATATCCATAACCCCATTACTAACTCCAGCATTCCTTCCTCAATAGCTACTATCCTGAAACGAAAGTATCTGAGAAGTACCTGAAGAGTGAGCAGGTGTTATCCAGGGTAACGCTGAAGACCCCATCTTCTCGAACATCTTTTTTGTGTACTGTACCTCCAAATACTTTATTCATCATCTGTCAAAAACAAGAAAGCTAACGCGTGACATCAGTTCTGTGTTATTGGTATCGTACTATTCCTCTTCGCACTAGCATCATTTGTGCTCAGAATGAATCAGGAATCAGAGGACTTGTTCAACAAATCAGAAAGCCATCTTCCGTTATAGAGCAGCAGCTAACTGTATATTTTTATTTATTTATTTATTTTGAGTTTTAGCATTGCAGATAATGACAAATGCATTTCTCAAAACCCTTCTCCCCCACCTGAACTGCTTTTCCACACACTGTTATGGTGTTATAGCTGATTTCTCATTCTAGGTTTCGGGAGATTTTAATGGTGGGGGATGCAGGGGAAGGGAAGGAGAAAAAAGGACTAATCCGAACCAACGTTCCAGCACCAGTGCATCTGCAATGCAGCCACAAGGTAAGAACACAAATGTTCCCTTACCTTGAGGAGGCCTCCATGATTGCCTCTCCCACCTGCACGATGCAGCATATGCCCCGTTGGCACAGCTGCATCAGAGCTGGAAATTTGGATAGGATTGAACCCAGAGTGCAGTACATACAGCCTCCATTACATAGATTTTTGCTCCTGCCTTTCTCCAGGTATCTGATCTGCACTAAAGCATTTTGCAGAAAAGACAATTTAAATAGTTACCAGTAACAGTTAATTTATTCTCAGTTCTAGCAGAGAAAGCAGCTAGCTTCAAATAATTTATAACTGGATGAGATTCACAAATACTACAAAAACCACTAGAGTAGCTTAACATATTTAACTTTCCAGCCTTGATTTAAGCTGTAATATTGTGCACATTTACTTGGGAGTAGATCTCACTAAATTTCAGCACAGCTTTTTGAAAACTAATATGCACTGACTGGCTGCAGAACTCCCTGGAACATTAATTCACAGCATGTGTATCTTTTTGGAAGTAGTTGCATTGAAGGATAACATACAATATGTATCTTCTGTTTAAATTAGCCCCTGCAAGATCCTAGAGAGAATTCATGCTACACTATGCTACATAGTTAACTATCCAAGTTTAATGTTCGCCAGCATGCTTGGTAAATACAAATAAATCCATGCCTAGCAATTTTATATGCCCTACTTAGCTCTTTTACATTTGGTTCCAGGCCTAGACATCCATGCATATGATGATGTGCATTCTGAACAACTGGAGACCGCATAATTGTTACACACGCCATACAATGAATATACTTGTGTATAAATTGATCTCATGGATAAGTCTAGGGAAAATTTTAAGCCAGAAATCATGGAATTCACTATAACCAGTGGATAAGTCAAGGGTACAACTTAGGGACATATGAAAGTCTTTGAATTAGCAATTTTTTTTTCTGAATTTACCCAAGGCCAGAGTAACTGAAGCAGTTACTCTCCAAATAGGAAGAAAGGTGAAGGGAGTTGTAGGCTTTGTGAGGACTACTGTACTTTCACAGCAGCAACCCCCAAAACTACAACTCCCACATTCTCCTTCACCTTACTTCCTGTTTGGAGAATAGCTTCATTTCTGTGCTGCTTCAGAACAAGGGAAAAGAGCTCTGATTTTTTTTTTCCTTCCCCCACCCCCGTTCACCCTGCTTCACAGCCTAGTCTCTTTCTCACCGCCCCCCCCAAGCTGCTTCTTAGAAGAGCCCTTACCATATTAATCAGTGTATAAGTCAACCCAGGGTTTCAGGGCCAATTTATAGGCATAAATTTTTTGACTTGTATGTGAGTATATGCAGTACATCAAACTTAACACTATTATGAATATTCCCTAAGCCACAAGCATCGCAATTTTGGGTTAAGTTCTAAAACTGTTTTAAAAACTCGTCTAAGTTTATAAAAAGGAGTTTGGAAGGTGGTTCCAGAGCTGCTTCAAGCAAAACTCTCAGGAAACTCAAGGGATAGCCAGACTGTGAGTTGCTTCGATAGCTGCAAAACTTAGGACCCAATCCTATCCAACTTTCCAGGGCAACACAGCCATATAAATGGAGTGTGCACTGTGGTAGTCACAGAGGCCTCCAAAAGGTAGAGAATATTTGTTCCATTAACTCAGGATTGCGTTGTGGCTGCACTGGCAAGTTAGATAGGATTGGGTCCTTTTGCCAACAGATCACTTCAAAAAAAGAAATCAACAGTTTGATGCACTTCAATTACAACTGTGGACTAGGGTCTCATCTACTAGATCACGTTCAGCCCACAAAAGGGTGTAATCATCACTTACTTTTTGCTCCATTCAAAACAAAAACCTGTACATAACAAGATGCTTGACATTAGTTCCTATGTACAGGCAACGTTTTTCATAGAGGAACATGCAATCTTGTAAACCTCCACCTGCAGTTTGAATACCACAACCCAGAAAACAGTTTTACCGCTCCACCTGCAGTTCGTGAGAACCAGGCAGCAGTTATTAGCATAATTGAATGACTGTGCCCAAACAGTTATAAAAGCGATGCAGATATATGTAATGTGTACACTGAACAGAAGCAAAAGCCCACAATTATTACGCCTGGCTTGAGAGATCCAACTCATTTAATGATCTGTATTATAAAGCAATGGAATAACATGCTTCTTTTTTGTTACAGCGTTCAGCCAGATGAGCAAAAACCATTCATTATTCTTTCAACATTACATCATAGTGGAACATTATCTGTCCCACTCAAACCCACCAGCAGGCCAGAATTTTTATCTTGTATTAGAGGCTTCACAAACATCAAACTTTGCCATATACATATAAACACGACTATGGCACTCAGCAATTTAAAAGCATTCTTTATTATTACTTCTCACTATACTGTAGAGATGATCTCTCAAGGATCTTGCTATTTGAGGGAGTTCTGTTTTGACATGGCATTGATTGCGCTTGACTGTTCCCACATTGTTACAACAAATTTTAAGCAACGGCATTTGATTTTGCTGAGAAGCTGCATGCAGTCCTGTGCAAGCTCATTCAGACTCCAGTACTGGGGCCGATATTGTTCTATAGTGGTCTTGCATTATGGAAGACCAGTACAACTCTGGGAGCGCAGTCCTAACCTGAAATTAGGCCGGCACAAGTTTGGCCAGCACAAGGGAGACCATAAAGTATGTTTGGACCACTTTCAGAGTCAGAGAGGCCAGCACACAAATATGTGCCATCCTCCTTGACTTCAAGAGCTTTACAGTGGCCCTTGTGCCGGCCAAACTTTGCTGGCCTAAAATGTGCTGGGCCTAACTCCAGGTTAGGATTGCGCTCTGGGACAGTTCCATTTACTAGTGCACCATGTGCTTCCAATAGTTATAAAGAACCTAACTTTCATCTCCCTAAACTTGGTCAAGTATTTTCAATGGATTTGAGAGCTCATGGTTTATACACACAAAACGTTCAAGTCAGTCATCCATTATCTCTCGCAAACCTTTTTTCCTTGCTCTGGCAAGAACCCAGACTTCTAGTTTAGCTGACTCTGCTACCCTACTGCTCTCTTACAGTTTAGTAACCTTATAGTGATAATTAGCCTTTGCACAGTGCTTTCAAGGGTTCAAAGCTCTTCACATGAATTATGCTGTTGTAATCCGAGCAACCGCCCTGTACTACAAGTACTACTATCCTTGCATTACACCTAGGGAGATGTAGCCAAGGCAGAACCCACCTACGGTATGCATGGCAGCAGCAAGATTCAAATGGGGGTGTTCCAGACTCATCGCTCAGACTCTTAATCAATATGCTGCCCCAGCTACTATCCTCCTACTCCCATAACATGTCCTGCAGATTGAGAGTGGAATCTTTTCATTTCCCCAATTCCTAGTTATCTCCTTTCCTTCCTTTTCTCCATTCATTTGCTAGCTCCAAAGTTGACGTGGTTTGTTATTTTACTCGCTTTAATTTATGGAATGCTGAAACATCGTCACCTTGGTTCTTGTTCACCCTTCCCTTCAGAATTCCAACTCTACTTTTCCAGCCCTTATTTAGCAGTTTCAATAACTACAGGATGTCTCAAAAAAAAATGTACACACATTTTAATGAGCTCTAATTCATACACACTTCCACACAGAAAACCCAAAGCACTCAAATATCTAAGGCAGAGGTTCTAAAACTCTGACTCCGAGAGTGGTCCAAACATACTATACAGTGTCCCTTGCGCCAGCCAAACTTTGCTGACCTAACTCCAGGATAAGATTGCGCCCTGAATTTATTTTTTAAAATTCAGATCCACATGTCATCTTGTGTTGATTACAGTAATTGTTTAGCTTACCTAGTATTCTATGGGAGGGGAGAAAATTGGTAGAAGGCACCCAAACAAGAAAGAGGAAAACTCTTATGTGCACAAAGAATCTATTTATTCTGGCCAATGCATTTCAATTAACAGGAAAAAAAATCTCCAACAAGTTCTCCATAAATTCTTCAGCACGACCTAAATGAGACCGGTATCCTCCACACATTCTGTTGCCAATGCATAAATGGCTCTATTCTGCAACAGAGCTTGGGGAGAACACAGAGTGTCTCGTTTTTACAGCACTCTGATGATTTATGATCAAAACACACTGGGTAAAATAAACTGATACTCTCCAAACCTTAGAGGTTTCCCTACCTCTTGTTTAAAAGCATCTCTATTCTCAATACTTCCATGTGCCTACTTTTTTTTCCTTTCTTCATACTTTAAATCATGTCACAACTTTATAGGTTTCTCTTCAATGGCTTCCTCTGTTGTCCCATATTAAGTTAGAAGGACTTTTAAAATCTCCTCACGGTCTTGCTCAGTACTGTTATCGTTTCCTCTGTTTTCCTCCTTGGTCCCTCCATTCATCAAATACCAATTTTCTTATTAAGCCTTCATCTCCCTCGTGCTTTTTCTTGCCGAGGAACTCACAACAGCAGCTTACTGCCCTTATGTGGGCCCTTTTGATATACAGCAAGTCTCCCTTTTATTAAATTATGACATACATTTTTCTTCTCTTACATTTCCCTCGATGTCCTATTTTGATTCCTTTGATTATTTTGTTTTATTATTGCATATATTTCTGTAACTTTCTGCTCCCTGCTAGTTTCATCAAGATACGATGCTCCTCTAGTCCACCCAAGATAGGCTCAATTAAATTGAGACAAAAGGAGAAATTAGAGCTTTCAGGTTAGGATCTTGCATTTTACTCATGCGTAGGGTTTAATATATTTAAGATACTTCTATGAGTAGGGGCATGTGTGTGTGTTTTTGTATGTGTTGCACACAAAACCCCACCTTTGGGGGGTTAAAAATATTTGAACACAAAACACCACATTTTGGTGTTCAAAATATTTTCCAGAAATTAAAATTACTCTTCCAGTTAGAAATATTACTGTAGCTGTATCAGCTGATGCTATATCACCTACCGAACGCACTTAAAGCAATTAAAATTAATAAAAATAAGAAATTGGAATGAGAACTTAGAATAAAAACACACAACACTGTGTTCAAATAACAAAATCTGCAAAAAATAACACCATTTTCAAACACCTCTATCTATAAATAATGAAGGAAGACGCCGACTGAGGAAAACTTTTTTTGAGATGAGAACAGTGTGTATGTGTAAGTGTAAATAAACAGCTCATAGTACCTTAGTCACACTCCCAGCTTAGTTCATTTCAAGGTTATAAATATCACAGTTAAAATTAAAAACCAAATCACAACACATTTAACAACACTGGTAGGTCACAGCATTCATTTTTAAATGTATACTGTTTTTCTCCCATAGTGATGGCCCAAATGACATATGCATGATTCATCCATATTACCACATAGCAGGATTCTATAGTTCAAGAACAGGGGACTTGCTTGCAAAAGCCTTGTACCCACACACAGAGCACATGTGCGTGAAGAGATCAATAAATTAGCAAGAAGGAGAAATGTACGATGTATAAAATATGTAAAGGTGTGGTTTCTTTTTCTTCCAAAAAGGCTATTGTCCATATTTGCTTATGTCTTTGCTTAAGGGTGCAATTAGTTAACTCCAATTAACTAATTAATTGGTTAATTAGTTAACTAATTGCACTCCAAGGGTGCAATTAGTTAACTGCCTGGAGTTAGGCACCTGGAGTTAGGCCAGCAAAGTTAGGGACAGCCACGCACAAGGGACACTGTAAAACACATTTGGACCACTTTGGGAGTCAGGGAGGATGGTGTACGTCTGTGGGCTGGCCTCTCTGACTCAGAGTGGTCCAAACATACTTTACGGTAAGCCTTGCGCCAGTCAAACTTTGCTGGCCCAATTGTGCCTGCGTAACTCCAGGTTAGGATTGTGCCCTTGCGTCTGCTTCCAGACACAATTTTCAAACAGTACTGTTATTGCTAAACTGTGCATAAAACTGTAGTTTAATCTTAGTCAAGCCTATGATACAGCCAGTAGTAGAAGACTTGAGTAGTACCTGCATGCCATAACATATTCCAAGAACTGGTTTGCCTATTGTAAATATTGCTGGGTCAAACCATGGAGCATCTTCTGCATAAACAGAATTTGGTCCTCCAGATATGATGATAGCCCTGCAAAGGAGATAAGATTTTTTTTTTTAATGCAGATTAATTCACAATCACTCAGTGTTTAATAAAAGACACTTTGGCAATCCATTTGCACAAAGCCTTTAAATGGCAACCAGGCCAGCTTCATGTGCATATGGCATCTTGAACCATAAAGTGAGCAAGCTGTGCTCTACTGAAACAGCAAATTATCCAGGCTGGCATATTTTCAGAACTGAAAAGTAGGTCCATTGGCACAACTTAAATTGGAACATGCGTGTGGAAGTATCTTTCTAATACAGGGTTCCTAAAAACAGTATTCTTTACCACTTTCATTTCAGCGACTAGCATAAACCAAAAATTCTATTAGATTACAATATCTCAATCTTCTAGCACATGCTGCCTTATTTGTAAGAGATCCAACTGCAATGTGATTGCTGACAGATTTTGCCGTGAAACTTGCAACTGTGGAGAAACACACAAGTATTTCCCTGCTGCAGTTGTGTTTGTTCTGGTGATAGTCCAGCAAAGCTTCAATGGGTTGGTCAACATGCTTGCAAGCTTGAGAATTCAGCATGCCTCAGGTCAGACAATAATTCTGTGCATGTCACATTACAGATAAACATGTTTGAATTCAAGCTCCTTTGTATATGATTTATCTTATGTGCTAAAGAACTATTATTAAACAGTTGCTGGATTGCATTTATAAGGTGCATATGCTTATAAACTGCACTTATAAGTCCACTAGCTTTTTGTGACCCGGCGTTGCCCGGGGGCAGAAATTATCCCCAGGCTCTATTAGGAGGAGGAATGCGTTTGTTCTGCAGTGCACCCCCACCTCTGGGGGCGTAAGGGGGGCCCTACCCCCACAGTATATCTGTCCAGATCGTAAGGAATAAGTGCACCACGTGTGGTGCACATCGTTCCAGGCGTTCCAGAGTAATGGTGGAACAGACCCACAAATATACAAACCTCCCTCAACAATATGACATAGTGCGATGCATATATAGACATATAGAACCCGTCCCTGAAATAAAACAGTATTGATGACCTGGAACCCCAAACGCACACTATCACTGTGAAATGAATGAGGAAACAGGGACACAATCAACTAAGAGAGCAATCTGAAGGTCCCACTTACTGTCTGCAGGTCCTGTAGCAGGATAGCCCTGACGTATGAGAAACAGGCAGAGGTGGCCAGTTAGCTCCCTGGACATACGGCCCTCTCAGATCCGACTGGGTGCTGGAACTCTCTGGATCCTGCTCTTTCCACCCTGGGCCACTCAGGCAACGCAGGCAAAGCAGTTTAGTTTCACTTTCTGTTCTGCCTCTGTCTGGTAGCTGAGCTGCTCAGCCCTCCCACATAACCTGCAGAATCGTCTGTGACCACAGGGTGGCAGCAGACCTCTAGCCCAATGCAATCCCCTTGGTTCCCGACGATCTGGGCCCCCACCCCGAAAACCAGGGGGTGTAGGGGGGTCTGACCCCCGCAGTGTTCTTTTCCAGGCTGCAAGGAACGTGTGTGCCAAGTTTCGTGGCCGTGGGTCAAGGCACGGAGACGTGTATAAGGAACACACACACGTCCGTTTTTTTATATATAGATATACCATATTTCCCCAACTATAGGCGCACCAATGTATAAGACGCACCTTAATTTTGGGGCCAGAAATTTGAAAAATACATTTTTGGGGCCGGCTGCTCTTTAAGGCAAGCCGGAACACGGAGAACGCTGCGTTCTCTGTGCTCCCACTTGCTGCAAGAGCCGCCGGCCTCCCGCCAGCTCTTAAGGCAAGCGGGAGCATGAAGAACGCAGCGCTGCTCGTTTTCCATGCTCCCGCTCGTTCTCCATGCTCCCACTTGCCTTAAAGAGCCGGCGGGAGCACTGCCCTCCCTTCTCCGCGCTCCTGCCGGCTCTTTAAGGCAAGCGGGAGCATGGAGAATGCAGCGCTGCCCGGCACACCCCTTGAATAAGACGCACCCAATTTTTAGCCCCCGGTTTTTGGGGAAAAAGATGCGTCTTATACTTGGGGAAATACGGTAAGTCCTATGGACCTTCCCTCTCAGAGCTACCCCCTGACCCTCTGAGAAGCAGCCGTAAGGCTCTGTGCACTGGAGGTGGTGGGGAATAGAGGGAATACTGCTTGTAGATTTGACTGGTGTTTGCTTCGACAGAAAGTAACTTCTCCTGTGAACCTTGTTAGATCTGCTAGTGCCACAATAATGAGAATTTAATCATGGGACTAATGCCAGGTGGGTTTCCCCAAGGGTGTTTAAATAATTGTGCTTGCTCTTATTAATCAACAAATCCCAGAAGGTGTGAAACAATTGCTTGTCATCTTTCTCCAGATTTTCCTAAGGGAATTTGATGGATTTTATCCTACCCAATATACAAGTACACTATGCCATGGGTAAAACGGGCACAAAGGCTTAGAGCAAAAGCATCTTCAGTGTGTTAAAAATGCTTAGCTTCACCATTCCAGTCAATCCAATCTACATTTTGCTCCTTCAGAGTGCATTCCTAATGCTGTAATTCCTAATACAGAGTGCATTCCTAATACATCCCTGCTGTAGCTCAGTGTCGCAAGCATGCTTGCAAGTACTCGTGAGCTGGCAGTGCCTGCTCAAATGCCTGTTTCGGTCCATTGATGCACCATCCAAGAGCAGCACTTGCCAAAGCAAGCAGGATCATGCCCACTGGTGCAGAGGCATTCCTGGGCAGGGGCACTCCTGGTTGGGCGAAGGGCAGAACAGAGGGACAGATCAGGCCCAGAAGGGGACAGGATCAGTGAAGCCTCCTCCACTGTATCCTAACCCGCTTCCCAGACCTCCTGGTGTTACATTGGGCTTCCCAGATGTGCGCCAGCTAAATAGCTGGTGCAGATCCAAGAAACCACATAGGGCAGACTGTGGCTTGGCATGGGGTAAGGGGAAAAATATCCCCTTATCCCAAGGAGACCTCCAGATGCCTCCTAACCTGTGCTGTGTAGAGCACAGGCCATGCAGCCTGGCGGTGCCAGCACAGGTTTAGAATTGGGCTGTCAGTGTCTCTGATTATGGATGCGAGCTGGACACAGATGGATCTGAAGACCTAGGAAGGGCCAAACATAGGAACCCCATCACCAATTTTACCACCTTTGCATCACGATAGACTTGAAAGGACAAGCACGGTAGTCTCCCAACTACCAAACACCTTCCCAGAATTTTTGGAGAAGGACTATTTTCAGAACAATTGCAGAAACTTTGCTTCTGATGATCTGGCATCCTATATTAGTTATCTCCGGAACAGAGTTTTAATAGTTCTTTCCTATTCCTTAACAACAAATACAAAATAACTAGAACTGTCACATTAACTGATGGCTGTTATGGGGCTACTCTGTAATGGGATCAGCTGGGAGGGAAAGTACATTTCCAACAATTTGCAATTACATTGCAAACAATTCTTACCACAGTCAACGGTTAATAATTGGTCACTGGTTAATACTAAAGGACAGGATTCAAGGTTTCAGAGCCAAATTACATGTTGAAAAAAGTATGCTGCACTATTTCAGAATAAAGGTGGGATATTAAATGTTGGAATACTCCACCCATTAAACTCTTTCTATACACAGAAAATTAGCACGCTAAGATGAAAGCCTTCTTCCTGACATACCATAACAGAATTTTTTTTTAAGTACAGGGAATTAATCGCATAGAACAAATACGAAATCTCATCTGCCTTTTTTGAACAGTCCGTTCCTAGATGTACTATATGCCTTTTCTTTTCGGTCAACAAGTAGTTTGTCCTTCATTCAAGACTTTCAAAGTATCAGTTGCCCTTTGAAAATTCTGTTGAATCTAAAATTTAACAGTCAAAATACAAAGATGCACCAGGCAAGTTCTTATCCTAGCTTTCGAAATGAGCATCAGTACCTTTTAAGGCTCTCCCACCCACCCAAAATAATCACATGTAATGACCAATCTTACCGGAATCCCTGTTCTTTGATGGCAAAGGCTGGAGTTTCCAAAGGGAAGATCTCTGACTGGACAAACAGTTCTCTGACCCGGCGATCTATGACTTTCCCATACTGTGCTCCAGCATCAAGTATCACAACAGCTCCTTCATAGCGGCACAGACCATCCTTGATATCTCCTCCAGTGTTCTCCAACTGTGAACATTATTTACACAAATACTTTATCATAAACAGATCAACAGTGCAGAGCAAGCATAGAAAGTCAAATCAAATTTGGAAGTTGACAGAGATACTTGCAGTCTTTTTTTACAGAAGGTCAGAATAATCAAGCACACATTGTAAGCAATAAGCAAGAAATGAAAAAAAATTTTAATGCACATGGAGTCTCCGAGCTACAACTTTTATGCAAACTTAGTAAAATACTTTACATTCACAAACTCTAACTGATAATGTTCTTTGTCAACGAATGTAAATGTAAAGCTTCTCATTTTTGGCACTCTTCCAACGGGCTTCAATCTCACTTCCTCGTTCACCGGTGCAAAGACCTGAACAAACATGAGCCATGCCTTTAAAGATGTACAGTTATGAACATCAAGTCTGAAGAACACTTTTCCCTTAGACAAGGAAACGTTTTCCTTTTAGGAAATGAATTCCAGATTGGATTGCAGCGAGGACATATGAGAAACGTTTAGAGCCACCTACATAGCTAGTGCCGGCAGCTATCAGTGAAACAAAGAGAGGTTTCAACTTCTGTGTAGCTGTCGGAAAAGACTGCATGCTCACAGAACTGTCACTATGCAAGGCATAGTGTCACTGTGCAAGGCATCTTGGATTTTAGCAGCTTTACACCTGCCTTGCTTTATAGCTCAAACACATAATTGTAGTGTCTAAGCAGCAGGTCATGTGTTTTCTATATCAAAGTGGTGAAGGAGGAGTACTTCATAGAAGAGAGTAAAAAGGACCATGGGTTTGGCACCTGTAGATTTGACTGAGCCCAGGTTACCTGATCCATGCGGAAGGTCTCACCTGCCCTCCCGGATATGGCCGGGAAGTGTCTTCCGGGAAGCTTTCTGAGGTCCAGGGGGCCCACCAGAGGCATTGGAAAGGCACTTTCGGAGGTCCATTAATGATCCCCGCCTGTGAACTCCATTATCAGCAGGGAGTCCAGGAACGGCCCCCCACAGATAATGAGGACCAGCTTATAAATAGCCATTCACCTCTGGTGATTAAGAACTGCTTCCAGGTGAGCAAACAGAAAAGTTTTTGCAAACTGCTCTCCCCTTTCCTTCCATGTATACTTTAAAAAGGGAGGGGACCGGAAGAATCACCACTTTAAAATTCAGTAATGAACATAAGCACCCTATTCAGAACAACTGGCTTTGAGACTAACTGGACACAAAGTTATAGGTTTTTCCTTGGTATTAATAATTAACTGAAATAAAATAACAGAAAATTGTATATGGACTTAATGGAGTAATCTCAACTTAATGGACCTCAATTTAACCGAGTTCAGAAACAACAGTTGTCTGCTTCATTAAAAAAAACTAGTCGTATGTGTGCATTGTCATTAATGCATTTGGATTTAACAGACTTTTGGCATTAACAGACTTTCCCCTTATTAGTCCATTAAATCGAGTGTTCTCTGAATAGCAATATCCTCAGGGATTTAAACTACTACATACTAGTTCCATTTAACATCTATTTTGAAAACAAAGGGTCCTCTGTCCAACAAATAGGCATGAAACATTATATGGTTAAGAGAGAAGAAGGCAGCATTTTTCTACTTCTGTTTAATATATTTCCAAGGTATTAAATGAAAATTCTCCTAGTTCTTATTTTATGTTTCTTATGCCTTCAGTGCTTGCAGTCTTCAATATAACACCCCGTAGAAAAATTCTACTTCTATTTTTTAAAACTGATTTTTAAAACTGACTTGATTTAAGTCCATGAACAAACATTCAGAATCAAGAAGTATAAAAACTTCTTAATGCATTTTATTTATTACAATACAACTTACAACCACCCTTCACAGTAGGCCCCTATATTGCAGAATGGGGTCAGACAGGACAGTGGAGAGATTAAGACCACCAAATGAGTTTGTGACTGAGGAGGTATTTTGATAGGAGACATCATAATTCACTCTTCTAGCTCTATATAGCGCCTTCCCTCACCACACACTGCTGATCTCCCTCTAAAAGCCCATGAAGTACTAATAGAGAAGGAACCCAGTTTCAAATAAACGTAACACCCAACATCTATATGCAATAACACATCTCTACAATCCAACCACCCCAAGCAGTATAAATACGAAAGGTGAGCCCTGGTATCAGTGGTTTCCATTATCTACGGTTACTGGATGCCCTTTGAAAAAGTAAGGCAAGCGAAGGGAAAATGCCCGAAATGCTGTGAAACCACTGAGTTTTCAAGGCCGCGGGCAGTCTTCCAAGCTGCCCACAGCTTCTTCCTGGGCACGCCGAGGCTCCTCTTTTCACCCAGCGTCACCCCAGAACACGCCCTACCTTTTTAAAGGACATCCCCAGTATCCGCAGATTTGCGGTATCTGTAGGTTTGGAACAAATTTGTTCTAATCACTTACCTATGCTTAAGAGCAAAGCTTGCATACTTTGCTTGCATCACATGCACAAGCTTGCATACTTTCCCCCCAGCTTCTGAATTCCTCCCATGCAAATTCTCCCTTCCCTTCCCTCTTCAACGCTAATGATGGTTAGAGCTGCTTCTTCAATGAGCTGAACTGCAATCCTAATTTGTTGGTTTCAGACCTTGGCTTAAAGCTAACTATGGTTAATATTCAGTTCAACAGAGAAATAAAGTAAGTCTTAGCTAAGACAAGTGCTGTAGAGGAGTTCACAAGTACAAAGACAGAAGGATAAGAGACTGCAAGACACTCCTGATCACTCAGGGCCCAATCCTGAAGCTAGTGATACATTTTGCTGCACTTCCCAAGATCCCAGTGCTGGGCCTGTGATGTAAGTGCTACCGTGAGCCAACAGAGTGGCTTTTCGGGGTGCAGGGAGGGCAAGGGGAAGAGAACCAGCCCTGAGAGAAGGAGTGGGACTGAAAGCAGCCCTCACTGCCACTACACATCCTAAACCAGTGATGGTGAACCTTTTGGGCTAGGTGTATCAAAACTTTGGAAATGCTTAACTTGATACTGATGGTGTATCAATGCCCCCCAGATGAACATCCCCAGATGAACATCCCCTTCCCCCAAGGAGACTCCACTGGCTTCCACAGCACCAGCAGGATGAGCTGTAGCCATTTTGCTACCGATGTTCCTCCAGGAACCTCAGGATTGGCAGCCCATCACAATTATGAGTTCAAAAAAGTCACATGCGCCTACGGTGCAACAGGACACCAGCACCATAAACTTTGTCCATAACCAAACTCCAACAAAACCATCTTACCACTGCATCACTGGGAAAGGCTCATTTGTCCAACCCTGCAATTCAGTTCCATTTATTACTTTACTGTAGTAGAGAACTGCAGAAGCACTTTTGTATTTAAATAGGAATATCCCAACATTTTACAAAGAGAAAATATAGCTTAAGCAGAGCCTAGAGAGCAATGCAGAGCAGTAACATACAGAGAGAGAGAGAGAGAGAGAGAGAGAGAGAGAGAGAGAGAACACACCGACACACCCCAGTTTGGAGGGATCAGCATACTCAGTCAGCCATCAAACTGCACTTTAAAAATTCTCAAGTTGGAAGAGTATGGAAATTTGCCATGAAAATTGAAAAAAAAATTCAGCAGGAAACCAGGGTACAAAGAGCAGGCAAGGGTACAGAGGGAAGGAGAACAGTCATTACAAAAAACAGGTGATTGTGAAATAGCCTTGTCTCTGTATTTGTTCTCCGGTATAGCGCAATTACTTTGAAAACATGCAGGATGCACTCTCTATATTACCACTTAACCCAACAAATTATGTACTATCCATGCTTAAATGGAGAGAAAAGAGCTATTCATTGCAACTCAAATAGGAGTTGAGTTGGAGGGCACCAATGGTAAGAACATAATATATAGATCTTTAAATAAATATAGAAGGAAGTTATTGTGGAGAACATTAACAAGGGCCCACAAAATTAATTTACTAAAACAACTTGCCTTGGGGTTTTTTCCCCCTGTTCTCCCACTCTGACCCTGTCCTTTGTCCACCCCATATCTCAAGATGTACCAGGGGCTGACCTGTTTCAGTAGCAAGACAGGTGAATCATTGGTCCTCTGGCTTAGGTGTTATGATGTTACAAAAATGATGACCTGCCTTGTTCCTGTTAGCTGCTTAAGGGCCCAATCCTAACCAATTTTCCAGCACTGGGGTAAGGGCAATAAACATTCCCTTACCTTGAGGAGGCCTCTGTGACTGCCCTCCCCCAACTGCAATTTGCAACACATGCCCGATTGGTATCATTATGTCAGTGCTGGAAATTTGGGTAGGATTGTGTCCTAAGCTGTTTAATATAGGGCATCCCATATTATATTAAACTGCCCTGCAGGAGTACATCATGAGGTTTCTAACACCACCTTGTAGACAGCCAACCGGTTGAGTGGTTTTGGAGCTTCCCACTAAGACAGACAGCATCTACCACTTATAAGGACTGTGAGCCTAAATACTCGCACACATTGTTCTTATCATGGAGTCGGGAGGGAAAGTCCACCTTAACTGAGTCACTGCCAATTGCTATGGCTTGAGAAATCAGTCATGTCTTGACCATGTGAATCCACACCAAGTACATTCACGAAGTGCCATGACCAATAGCTACCACTGCTGGATTATGTTGTCTCAAAATACAAATGAAATTGGATAAAGGGAAAATCAGGAACACTGCCTTGGCATTTGAATCAGAAAACTTCACTCAAAACACCACTGTGATGGTGAAGAAAGTCAGAACGAAATTATAATAGGCCCATTTCATCCCTTTCAAACTTTCAGATTGGGTACACTAATTTAAATCACAGAAGTCTACACATGAAACGTCTGCTGCTCTCTGTGGTTGATCCACCAAATAAACCAATTACAGGCATGCCCCGGTATCCACTGGGGTTCCGTTCTGGATACCCCTGTGAATACCTGAAACCATGGACACTGCGGGGGGGGGGGTGCCTTCCCTATCAGTGGTTTTACAGCAACAAGGTAAAAAGGATATGTTTAATGTTCCCCTATCTTTTTAATAGGCATCCCAGTATCCATGGCATCCATGAATGACTGAAACCATGGATGCCAGGGCATGCCTGTACACAAAAAAATATTTTTGAGTCATCTCAGGCTTTGCTTCACAGACCATTTCTGAGAACTGTGAAAGGTTTTAGGAATCTTGAATACCAAATGCTGGGGGGAAAAAATTAGAGCTCTGCTTTATGCTATACCAGTATAATGGAATAGTGTCCTTCATCTGATGCTGAAACATTGGGACAGCATGGCAACTGACACTGTTGCACCGGGGGTAGAAACGTATTGCATAGGTGTGCTGAGCAAGTGTGTGGAGAGGGACGACAGCCACCCCATAAGCAGCCTCATAATGTAGCTTTATCCTCCCACATAATCTTGCACTGAAAAATTGATGATGAGTTGAAATGCCACTTCAGCTGCAGTCATAAAAACTTCTTCTTGTGCCATAAATTATGGCCCATAACAGAACAGCAGCAAAGCACAACCCAGTTTTACAGCCTCACCACTGCCTTATACAGCACCCACCAGTGGTGAGAAGTAGTTGCTAGTACTTAAAACCAAGTGAAAATGGCATTTTCTTTACGACCAACACCAGAACTGTGAAGATCAGACAGAGACTGGTTTGGATTATTAAAAACAAAAGTTTCCAAGTACAGGCATGTCCTGGTATCTGCTGGGGTTCCATTTCAGACCCCGCCATGAATACCTGAAACCGTGGATAGTGGGGACGCCTTTTTAAAGATAGTGGAACATCCCTGGTTTTGCTGCAACAAGGTAAAAAAAGGTTTGTTCAATTTCCCCTATCTTTTTTAATAGATGACCCAGTATCCATGGATAATTGAAATTGATACATAATCAGTGGACACTGGTGCATGCCTGTACTCTTCCCTGATTTGCAGAAGAAAATAGTTAGCTGAAATGCTAACCTGTAATCTTCATATCCCCAAATTAAAATGTCACATTTTCTAATTTTCTCTAGTAATTGGCATGCAGTAGATCATGCATTAATCCAGTTTCAGCCTTTTGACTGGCCTGGAAGTCCTTAAGTGCATATCTTACTTGCATATCTTACTCTCCAGTTCAGCATTCTGGATACCTAGAAGGACTGTAAAGGGGAACAGTCCTTGAACTCCATTTCTAGTAAATGTCCACCCACAAACTCTATGTCTCTAGTAGCCTTGGGAGCACAGGATCCTGATTATTAATAATCAACATATTTCTTCCGCGGTATCTTTTTTTTCTAGTGGGTCACGACAGATTCTCATTTTTAAAAGTGGGTCCCAGTGCTAAAAGGTTGGCTTACAGTGCTGCTTTACAGTACTCAGAACTAATCAACATCATAAAGACAAATACATTTTCCCCACTAATCAAAAGCCCTATTGAATTAACTGTTCTTGATTCGGGGTCCCAATCTGCATAGTGATTTCCCCCATTGTAAGTGTGCACACCTTCCCCATTTACTTCAATTGAGAGAATATTAGCCCAGGGCTGCAAGGATAATATATCGTTTGACATATAAGTTATAGCTTTCATGGCTGGTACTGTTAGTATTGTAGTAAGAACTGTTTGGGTTTGATAGCCATGAAAATTTCATTTCCTAATGTTTTGCACACAACTGTGGTGGGCATTCTCAAAAGTCCGGAGGTGAGAACCACAGATAGTCCTCCTCACCCCAGAGTAACTGTCAATAACTGTCTACTGATCTTCCACTTGTTCACTGTGTGTTCCTTAAAGGACTATGCACTCTCTTTCCGCAATTCAATTCTTTTCCTGTTCCAAATTTCTGGATCCCAGCATTACTAAGGGCTGGTAGGAAGTCATTGCTGAGGCTTAAAGTCTCTTCCTTCCTGTTCATGTTAGAGTGTTTTTGTATCTCTTATTGCTTCCCTGTAAATTTGAGTGTGGTGTGCAGTTGAAGACAATATATGGGCATGTTGGAAATCCATCCTATGACCTGTCTTTGCCACATGTTCAGCCACAGTTGATTTGTTGGTCTGTAGCAACCTATTTTCAGCATCAAGCCTGAAAGTTCTTACTGTAACACTAATATTTCATTTATTCACGGAGTAATATACCACCTTTTGATCAAACAATCCAAGTTTGCTAACAAGAGCTTACAATAACGCAAGACACTACACATAATACAGTAGTCCTTCATTCTCTGACCCATAGAAGAGAACAGAGGTCGCGTTTCCTCCCTGAAACTGCTTGTTGAAGACAAACTATACAGAAGCAGTTACCTAATGGTCAACCCACTGCCCAAATCCCATGTTTGTTTTTGATATGTTCCCTACATAGTGAGTTATATTTACTGCATCAGAAATTTACTGCCTCAAAAGCATTGATAAACTCACCTACAAGCCTTATCCATAAAAAACATTATGCACGATAGGGAAGCAACAGGAAAAATGAGACAAAAATCATTGGCAGATTAACAAGGAACAAGGAAATAAGGGTACAAATCAAGGCCACCACTAATGTCTTCTCAAATGTAGAAGATCCCCATTCTCTCCCCATAGCCACTGTCTTCCTTGGGACCTACAATGGATCCAGGATAAACCCAACTTCCCCAACTCAAGGGGGGACACTTAGAAGGAAAAAAAAGTAGGGAAGTGGTGGCCTTTCAGCAGCACACGATGTGCCACTTTTTGTGTAGAAAATCTTGAATGTGCCACTCCAGCATTGCTTTTAGCAATTACAATAGCTAGATAGAGCCTCCATGCTCAAGGACAGTATATCTGATTGTCAGAAGGTGCAGAGCAAGAAACCTAGAAGTACTGTTGCCTGTTTGGGGCTTTCCAAAGACACCTGGCTGACTGCTGATAAGGCCTGAAGGGAGGCCTGCATGGACCTGTAGTCCGGCCTAGTAGGACTTCTCAATGTGTTCTTTGCCCTTCTGCACTGCACAGGCCCTCTGCCTGCCCACCTTCTCGTCCTCAAGGCTGGTCTTAGCCGGGATCCCTTTGCGGAAGATGGTATCTCCCCCTGCCTGGGCCAACTGGGCTTTGTTGATCTCAGCAGCCATCTCTGGGCTGCTCTGCTCAGCCCCTTGTTGCCTTCCACAGCCCGCCCCTTGCCTCTACAGCACTTCACCAATCAGGCCTTCTTGGGCAACTGACCTGCCAATTAGCAGAATGCAGCTTACTAGCATCCACCCTATTGGCCCTCTCTCCTGTCCATCGTTCTTTTTCTACCTTTCTTCCCATTTTCCAATCAGAGCAGGCATAGTTGCCCTGATGCAGCCCATTGCCTGATTTCTAATGCCCATTGCAGCATTACAAATTTTGGGATATGCGGTGTTTGGAGTACAGTAGAAAAGAAATCAAGCAAACTGTAAAACTGCAGTGGCGCTTTATTATTTAAAAAATTTTTCCAAAAATATATGGCCTTTCTGACTGTGCTGCCACCTGCAGAGGTGAGGGGGATCATGACTAGACATAGAGACTTCTCTGTAGTGGCTCCTTAGCGGTGGAATTACCTCCCCCTGGAATTAAGAACAGCTCCTTCTCTGGAGATCTTTCAGCAGGCCCTTTAGGGCCCAATCCTATCCAATGTTCCAGCACCAATGCAGTTGCAATGCAGCCCTGAGGTATGTTCCACAAATGTTCCATTACCTTGAGGGGGCCTCCATGATTGCCCCTCCACAACAAAATGTAGAGCATACCACATTTGCATGGCTGCATCAGTGCTGGAAAGTTGGATAGGACTGGGCCCCAAGACTTTTTTTAATTCAAGAAAGCATTTAGCTTCTGACATGACGGGCTGGAATTTTTTTTTAACTGAATGCAATTTTAGAAGTGTGATCCAGTGGAGTCTAGATTTGCTTTATTGCTTCAACTGTGTTATCTTTTAATGTTTTAGTACTGTTTTAATCTTTTGCATTGCACTGTTTTTGTAATTTTAAGCCGCTTTGGGTGCCCCAATGTGTCGTAGAAAAGTGGGGTGGAAATTCTTTAAATAATAAACATTGTGACTGCCACTAAGAATGTGGCTGCAGGTTCTATTTTAGAGGGGAAGAGATTAGCTGAAACCAATGGACCCTTTTAACATCCTAAAGCCACCACCGCACCCCCAACAACTAACACAATTCCACTTTTTTCCACACCCAGTTGCTATTTTAAAAAATACACAAACAAACCACTCAAAGTATCAGGCCACATGACAAATTTCACATAACATCTGAATGAGTCTACATGAGAGGACCAAAACACTCTCTTGGACTGTTTCTACAAAAAAATGAAGCCCCCCCCCCCCATCATATACAATTAATCTGAAAATGTGCAACGGAAGTCGGTATCTTATGCAGACACACAGAAGAGTGCCTCAAGAATAATGTGCAAACAAAAGAGTACACACTTCCCTTATTATCGTATCTAATTTGTTCCTGAAAATGGCCCTTATAGTGAAAAGCCAGATAACAAGTATAATCAGTACAATAATTTAAATGGGAAAAATTCTAACTCATTCCAAAGCAAATCCAAGTTCACCCAAATCTCCCTAAATTCCCAGTACTATAAAGAAAAAAATTGTGTGGCACGATAGAACAAAATAAATAGCAATTAAAAACTACTACCCATAAGGCAGTGCATTTCCAGGACCATATGACCGAAAATGTTGGTTCAGATAAAGAAATATGGTCTTAATATTTGCAAAGTGAAAATCTATATAGCGAACATATGGCTAGTGGGGGAAGTTTCATTGACATTGGAAAGGCATCTTTAAGGCAACTATTTGGGAAGGAATAAGAAAGCAAAACTGAATTATGCAGTAAGTTCCCAGTAGCAATCATACATTTGACCACAGTTAGTGCTCTTCACACGCAACATTGCTCATTTAGTGGAAAGCTAAATAACCACAAGGTCTATTTTCCCCATCTTGGACAAAATGAGCATTTCAATCAGCACGGGTGCCAGTGGAGCAATACAAGCAAAAGTAGCAAGGACATCTCAGAGGCAGCAGCATCTGGGTCAAGTATTTTCTCCATACAACTTACATAACAAAGATTAATTTGATACATTTTCCTGCCCCACCACACCAACTGTGTTGCATACAAACTGCTCTTGTCACCTTCAGATTCCCATATTCCCTTTGAAATTTAGACAGCAATGTATAGAGGCCAGGACATTAAAAAAAAAAAAGAAGAAGAAGCTACAGCAATCCCCCAATATTTATGAAGCACTGTGGAAAAGACCAGTGCAATTCCAGCAGTATGCTGCCTCTTTTCAATCCACTCTTGCATCCAATTACTGCTATTTATTTGTAGAATTTATATCCCACCTTTCCCTTGCTAAAGCAAATGCCCAAGGTGGCTAACAAAATGTTCCTAAAGCCATAATCTAAAGCCATGGTAAATTAATAACATAACTATGTTGCAGAATCAATTTGGAAAATACAGGTGTACCCTGGTATCCACTGATTCATTATCCATGGTTTCAGTTATCCACATATACCAGGACACTTATTAAAATGATAGGGGAACATTAAACAAATCTTTTTTTAACCTTGTTGCAGCAAGACCACAGATGTTTCCCCAGCTTTAAAAAGGTGTACCTACAGTACCTACAGTATCTGCAGTTTCAGGTATCCACAGAGGTGGGGGTTCAGAATGAAACACCAGCAGATAACAGGGCATGCCTGTTTCAAGAATGAAACAGTAAACAGCATCACAGTGGGATGCGGGGAGAAGCAAATAACAAATTGAGTGTTGGAAGAGTTAAAACAGATAAAAGGAAATACTTTTTTACCCAGCAGGTAATTAAGCTATGGAACTCCTTGCCACAGGTGATGGCATCTGGTCTAGATGCCTTTAAAAGGGGACTGGATGGATTTCTGGAGGAAAAGTCCATCGTGGGCTATGGGCCATGATGGGTTGGGCAACCTCTTTACATTAACAGTAGTCTACTTCAGAATGCCAGGTGCAAGGGAGTGGCAACAGGATGCAAGCATCTTGTTGTCTTGTGTGCTCCCCGAGGCACCTGGTGGGCCACTGTGAGATACAGGAAGCTGGACTAGATAGGCCTTTGGCCTGATCCATTGGGGCTCTTCTTATGTTCTAACATAATATGCAGGAGGCCCAATTCTAAACACCATCAATTAAAAGCGCAATGAAACAAATGTTTTTTGCCCTTGCCAAAAAGCTGTCAGGGAAGGGACAGTTCATAAACCCACCAGATGGGAGTACCATAACTGTGGTGCTACTACAGAGAAGGCTTAACCTCATGCTGCCAACCCCCCTAAGCTGGCTTAGAGGCAGCACACTAGAGAACCCCTTAGGTGGTCTAAGAAGGCAGGTCAGAATACACAGGAGGAGGTGGTCCCTCAGATAACCTTTACAAGCCTTCATGGTTTGGGGGCAGGCTAATACCAGCACCTTGAATTGGGCCACAAAATGAATGGGTAGCCAATGCAGCCACCAGAACAGTGGTCCAATAGAATAGAAATGCCGGGCTTCAGTAACCATACAACCAACCATCTTTAAGGGCAGCCCCACACAAATCCCATTAAAGTAATCCAATCATAATGTCACTGAGGCTTGGAACACTGTGGTCAGGTCCGATCGACTCAAGTATGGCTGCAGCTGGCACACCAGCCAAAGGCAGGCACACACCCCTCTGGTCACAGCCTCCACCTGGCTCTCCAGGTGAATCTAGGAGCACCCCCAAGCTGCGCAATAATTCCAGTAGTAGTGCAACTCCATTTAGAACTATGGTCTACAAGATATTAGTCTGTAAGCAGCAGCGCAAGTTGACTTTATTGCAACTTAGTGCTTTTTTTAAGAACTGGAAAAGATTCAGAAGTACATCTTGCTAGGTTCAAAAGAATTTACTCCAAGCATAAGAAGAGCCCTGCTGAATCAGGCCAAAGGTCCATCTAGTCCCACTTCCTGTATCTCATAGTGGCCCACCAGATGCCTGCATCCTGTTGCCACTCCCCTGCACCTGGCAAGACAGAATAGGACTGTAGCCTTGGTCTAGGTCAACTTTTCTCAACTTTTGTCCCCTACCACCTATTCACATGGTCCACCAATTGAGAATACCACAGGAAGTAACTGGCAATGATGTCATCACCAGTTACTTCTGGATTGGGAGGCCAGATGCAATTCAACAAGCACCAGTAAGAGGCTTAGGATGGACTGGAGGGCTTTTTCAAAGTGTGCAAAAAGTGCAAGCCTCCTACTGCTGCTTGTTGCATTACACTATGGTCTCACTGCCAGGTGGCAGGGGGCCCGGGGGGTCACAGGCATACCACCAGACACCATCTTGAGTACCACTGGTTGAGAAACGCTGGTCTAGGCTGAGTAGACAACTAGCAAGTTTGCTATTTTACCCACCAGCATTTACATCAATTAGCATTATCTGTTGCAAATAAACAATGATTGTTCAAATTAGCAGCCAATTCCTCCAACCACTATGACAAGAATATTGCAAAATGTGTACAGGGACAAACAAGCACCATGTTTAAAACATGTTTCAGTAACAGATGGATTCCAAAGTTATGCAAGATACAGAAGCACACAATCCCACTGCTCCTATCTTGAGTAGCAGAATATTAACTTTCATGCTTTTGAATTGTATCTAACTTTGCCAAGACACACAGAACTTTGAAATTCTGAGAACTACAATATCCGGAAGCCAATATAAGTATAAGCACACTATAGACATGTGCTTCTAACATAACAATGTGTTTCTTGTCATTGACTGGGGAGGGAAAAAAGAAAAAAGCCTATTACTACCCAAAAGGTCCAAAGACAAATTGTATCCTATCGACCCCCATTCCAAGTTTACAGCGTGCACTTTTTGGACAAGCATTCAGGACAGAGTATGGAAACTTTCTCTCACCATGCCAATCAACAGAATTTAAGGAACACTGAGAGAACTCATAGGCACAGTGATCGTGAGTACATAGCCCGAAACCTAAGTGGGGGAGTGCTGGCATCCCTAAAACATTTTCCTGGCGGAACTCGCTGGTGCACATGGAGGGAGCGCCCAGCTTTTCTACGCCTATCAGTGAAGGCACTTCGCAAAGTAGGGCTGCCACAACAGTTCTGTCTCGCCCCATCCTGAACTCCAGCCCTCCCCCCCCTTAAAATGCTGGCTGCATAGGCACGGGGAGCGTCTCTCCAACCATCCCCATGGGGGGGGGGCAGAGAGCACCACCACCACCGCGGCCTCGCTCTGCCACAGCAAGCGGGCAACAGCAACCCATGCGGGGCGAGGTGTGGCCAAGGGAATGTGCCTGGAGGGGAAGGGGAGGGACCGGGCGCTTGCCTCCTTCCTCCCCTGGTGCCCGCGCACGGGGAGGCGAGTGCCAGTCAGCCTTTCTTCCGTCCCCCTTCCCTCACGTGCCCGGCATGAAGCCTCCGCGCCACTGCCGCCACCTCCTCCTCCTCCCGCGAAGGAAGCGAGAGGGCCAGGAGGGAACCCGGGGGTGGGGGTGCGGGCGCGCGGCTGTCTTGCTGCTGCTGCTGTTCTTGCAGGCGAAGCCCAGCGAGAGCCGCGCAGGGAGGCGGAAGGGGACTGGGAACGGCTCTCCCCAGATGGCTCCCGCCTCCAGCGCTCACGCACACAAAGCGCCCCGGAGGAAGCTGGCAGGCCGGGAGCAACGCGAAGGAAGGGGGGGAAGGCGGCGCGGAGGGTGCTGGGGCTGCTTCCCTCCCGCCTGGTCGGCTCGCGCCTCGCTCTCCTCCTCCTTCGCTCTCTCCCGTCTTTCCGTCCCTCCTGCCGGCGCGGCACTGACCTTGGCGTCTCCATTGCACAGAGCCATAGAGCCAGCCGGGGAAGCGCGCACGCCGGAGCGAGCAAGGAGCAGGATCACCAGGAGCTCCGCGCCCCACCGCCGGCACGCAGGAGAAGGGCGCCGCGAGAACCGCCCGGAACGAGGCGGGAAGGAAACCAGGCGGCTGCCGTTTCTGCTGCTGGTCCTGCTCTGCCTCCACCGCCGCCGCGATGAGCTAATCCGGCCGCCCGCCCCGCCAGTACGCGCCGCCCGCGAGGAGGAGCCCGACGCCAGCAGCCCGCCTTCTTCGGGCCTTAAGAGGCAGGCGACGGCGCGCGTAGCCCGCCTACTGACGGCCGGCCGAGGCGCCGAGAGGCCGCCGGAGGGGTGGAAGGGAAGGAAATTAATAATAAATGGCCGTAAGACAAGCGGCTTCGCGGGAGCTGGAGAGGCGAGGGGAGCGCGCGCGAGAGAGAGAGCGAGCGAGCGTGCGCAGGGCCCGGCTTTCCCAGCTCCCGGGGCGGGGCCACAAAGTTAATAAACAGGCTGCTCTGCTTTTCTCCCGCCCCAGCTCCGGAGAGCGGAGCTGGAAAGTAGCCTGCGCTGGTTTCCCATTTGGCACCGCAAGGAAGGCACAACGGGGCCCTCGGCAGCAGCATCCCAACAGCCGCCTTTGCAGTGGAGTGGAAATGAAAGAGGAAAACGGGATCGCCTCTTTCTGTTTCCCGGGACCGAAGCTTCGCACCACCACCCCTACACACACACACACACACGACTGTTTCCCCCGCCCCCTAACATGTCTCATCTCCCCGACCTGTTACAATTTGATTTGTAGTCTGTGAAATGGCACATCATTTCCCTCTGGAAGTTTCAGCTTTCTTTGGAGGGGATCCTTGAAGACCCGAAAGTTGCTACTGTACAGCGTGTGTGTTTTAAAGCTTTATAATGCAATCCTATGCATGTCTACTCAGCAGTAAGTGCGATGGAGCTTACTTACAGGTAGGATGTGCTAATTAGTCTAGAAGGCTGCTTTGATTGGCTTGCCTTGTGCTGAAGGCCCACTATGCGCCAGGAGGGGGCACTCAAGTCGGGGTGACTCGAATGGGGCTTGCTGTCTTTGATGACTCAAGTTTATTTGAGACCTAGACGTCACTGACCCCAAGTCAAATCACGACTCAGGGCTTGTGACTCAAAGAAAGAGTCTGGACTTGAAATGACATGAGTCCCAATCTCAAGCCCCTAGAATGAGTGAGTATGTGTGTTTGTGTTCTTCCTTAATTTCTTCACCACTTCTGCCTTGCGCCAAAAGACCTTGTGTGCAATCCAGAAGTTGACATTCAGAAGGATGGCAGCAGCAGTTGTGGTGGAAGGGAAGGTTGGTCCCCCAGGCCGGGGGGGGGGGGGGGGGGGGTTGCTCAAGGAAGTCCTTGACTCTCAACTTGACTTCTCAAAATTACTCAACCCACGAATCGAAAGACTCAGAATTTTTCTCAAGTCAAGTTGTGACAGCCGCGCACTGACTTGTGAGTCAGACTTTCGACTCCCAAGTCAAGATTACTGACCTGAGAACACCCCTGCTATGCTTTGCCAAGAAATTTTGTGTGGTGTGTGTGTGTGTGGGGGGGGGGGGGTTCTGTACAAAGTATTCAGCCCCAAGAGGCTTAAAATAACAAAGAAGGAGGAATCTTGATCGCATCCTTCTAATATTAAGAGTGCAATCCTAACCTGGATGTAGGCTGGCACAGTTAGGCCACAAAGTTTGGCCAGCACAAGGGCCACTGTAAAGTGCATTTGGACCACTCTGGGAGACAGGGAGGATGGCGCACATCTGTGCACCAGCCTCTGACTCCGAGAGTGGTCCAAACATACTTTATGGTGTCCCTTGTGCCAGCCAAACTTTGCTGGTCTAACTGCCAGTTTAACTCCAGGTTAGGATTGTGCCCTCAGTTAAAGTGACCACCTTGCATTCAGTATACATGCCGAGAGACTGCCTTCCCATCCCTGCTCTCCAGTATCAAAGGTTCACCGCAGCCATAAATAAAAACTTCACCTCGGATGCCATCCACTTGAATAAGAAAAAGGACACCATCTCTCCGACTTATGTGGGGCAGCGTTGTGCCTCCACTTCCACAGCACGACACTACTGTGTAGGTAGGTCGGCAAGTCTGGTCTACCAGAACAGGAGAATGAAGGGGTACAGTAGTTCCGAAGTGACACAATGGACTGTACCACTTCAGCCAAGTGGTGGAGGATGCTCTTTCAGAGTGTCCCACTTCTGTTAACAAAAACAAAGCACCCAAACATACACCGCGTGCATCCAAGCCTCTTCAAACCACAAAACTAGAACAGCAGGGAGTAACCTAGCCCTAGAACCCCTTTCCTTGGGATAGAGAGATCATGGAGGGCACATTCAAAAACATGCACACCCCAGTACCTGCACTCCGAATCAGTTGTGCTACATATTGTAGACTCTAGCCCAGTGATGGCAAACCTATGACACGCGTGTCAATGGTGACACATCATGACGTTCTGGGTGACATGCCAGAGTACACCAATACTCGACAACAACTGAGTTTGTTTTACTAGTATTTCTTTTTTTTGCAATGATTTGATGTTTCCTTATATAATGCATAGCCCTACACATGATTGGGCTGTAAATATTTATCTTTCATTTGGGGGCGGGGTGACACACCAGCAGAGTCAAGATAGGCATTTTTGACATGGCGAGCCCAAAAGGTTCACCATCCCTGCTCTAGCCATATAGTATTTGCAATGCATAGTTGTGTGACAGCCTACTCCTATACTTTCACCCCATCACCCATGCAGCAGTGCCAAGGAATGGGAGAGTGTTGGGGGGGGGGCAGAAAGGAGCAGATACAAGTGGCAGTGACTTGCACTGGTATCCTCATCCCATTTTCCCCCATTAATGTTTCCTCCATTCCCACTGCATTCTGGAGGGGGGGTGTACTTGCAGAAGCCTCCCCTGGGCAAGGGAATGTCTCCTTACCTGCGGGAAAGCCTCCACAGTACAGAAGGATCTACTCATCCTTGTGCTAACAAATTCACTGGCAGAGGTCCGTGTGGACCTGCACTGTGGGATCAGGTCTGGGAAGGGGGCTAGGATTAGATTGCCGTCAGACTTGCAGCACAGGATCAGGTCCTGGAAGGGGGATAGGATTTGGCAGCTGCCACCAAACCTGCCTCCTTCCCAGATTCTCCCTTATTATGCCCTCCCCCATCCACCCCTGCTTCATTCCACTCCCCGCCCCCAACATGGCCAACTTACCTGCCTCAATGAATTCAGAGGGCTCTGCCAATGCATGCAGAAAGGCTCCAGCCTCCCCTGCAGCTGCTCTGGCAGTGATGCCTTCGCACACTGTTGGAGTTATTTTTACAACTGCCATAAGGTAGTTAGCGCTGGCGTAACACTCATTCTGATAGCAGGGCAGCTTAATAGGATTGGGCTGGAAATCTACCAATAGCAAGAAGCCACTGTATTAAGCATTAAGATTCAGAGGCAGTACGCAGACAGTGGCAGGTAGAGCAGCAGCAGCAGGGGACAAAGTAGGGTCTCCATACTCTGCGGGCTTTCTGGAAGCAGCGAGTTAGCCAGCAGAGCCGTAAAACCTGGGCTAGATGGACCTCTGGCACGAACCAGCAAAGGTCTTATGTGAAGTAGGGCTATTCACTTCTGTGGCGGAGAATTAATTACAAGTTGAGTCACGAAAAGGAACCTAACAGCATGACACCTAACCTAATAGCTAGGGCTATAGAGCCCTTTATTACACCAGAACACTATTCCGCATTGGTGAAATAGATTCCGGTGGTGCCCACAGCATGACACCAATGGCCATTTGGGGAGCACCTCCCCAAACAGTAGCAGTACTGGAGCCCTGTTCCAGCAACCAGCTACCTCTGGCAGGGCAAGCAAGCCAGTGGCAGGGAGTAGGTGCATGGGGCAGGGAGGGGGAGGAACATGGGGCGTTTCCAGGAAGGGGGCAGAATGGCGCGGATACCAGTGGCAGTAACTTGCACAGATTTGGGGTGACCCATTGGGGTAATGGAGCTTTACCCTTGGGTAAGGGAATGAACATTCCCACACTTGGAGGAGGCTTTCATGACTATTCCCCTGTAGCATGCAGCGCATTCTCCATTGGCGCAACTGCATTGGTGGGGATGGGCCTTGGTTACGATTGGGCAATAAGTTGCATTGGAGTGAAGAGTCAAAATACTCTTGGTTGTCTTTCCATCAATGTTGAGACTGTGGGAGCAATCCTAACCTGGGGCTAGCCTGGCACAGTTAGGCCAGCAAAGTTTGGCTGGTGCAAGGGCCTCCATACATGTTTGGACCACTCTCGGAGACCGGAAGGATGACAGACATCTGTGTGCTGGCCTCTATGACTTGGAGAGTGGTCCAAACATACTCAACGGTGTTCCTTGTGCTGGCCAAACTTTGCTGGCCTAACTGTGCCAGCCTAATTCCAGGTCAGGATTGCAGCCTCAGATCTGTCCTACTCCATCTTACCCAATTCTCTCTGCCTCAGTGGAAGCAGAGACTCAGATTCAGCCAGGTAAAGGTAGAATCGACGTTCAGCTAGGGTATGTTAACTCCTGAGTCCTTGATACTTGCACCCAGCATGCCGGACTCCCAAGGAATCCCAGGGCTTCCTGCAAGCCAGTGCTACAGTGGGGAGTCAAGCCTCTTCAAACTTCCAGCATGGGATCCACCCTTGGAAAGCTGTTCCTCTTACTTAAGCAGGATCACAGCGATCACTTTAGGCTTCAGGAATCTTATCTGCTCTCCTGGAAGTTTTTAACAATCTCATTTATCATCACACAGCCCCATCCATTTCATAATCATGCTGGGGAGTGAATAGGCGTTGTTTGGGCTGCTATAGAAACACCACACTTCTTGTGGTTACTTTTTACTGCAAAGAAGACATGGTTTGAGGGCATGCAATACAGCCAGCTCGCTCAAGCTAAGCAGATCTAGGAGTGGCTACTGCCTGGAAGCTTCAGAGCACAATCCTAACCTGGAGTTAGGCTGGCACAATTAGGCCAGCAAAGTTTGGCCAGCCCCAGGGCCACTGTAAAGTGTGTTTGGACCACTCTCTGAATCAGGGAGGGTGGCGCATGTCTGTATGCTGGCCTCTCTGACTCGGAGAGTGGTCCCAACATACTTTATGGTGACCCTTGGGCCGGCCAAACTTTGCTGGCCTAACTGTGCAGGCCTAACTCCAGTACCTTGAGCTCTGTGATGGAAGAAAGTGAGATAGAGATGGGGTAGACGTGTAAATATTACTGAAATAATTATTTCCTAGTCTCGAGGCTGAAATAATAAACAATTGTATATTTGATAGATGAAAACAACTTTGTTTAACAGGGTCCTTGAATTATAACATGCACAAATACCTTTGACTCTGTTATGTTAGTTTGATTTCTAACAAACGGCAAGTTCAAGCTTGAGTAACTTGGCAGATGAACAAAGATGAAGTTCATGGTTGGTTGGTTGCCCAAAGAACCAATCCAACCTAAAACATAACTTTGCAGAACAGCTGAACCTTTCAAAGGAAGATCAGATATTTGCTGCAGTCTTGGAAACACTTTCAAGCAGTCTTTTAAACCTCTAGTGGACCCACGAGGGTTCGGTATTGCTGCTCTTGAATGCTTTCAGCACTTGTGGCCAATGATCACACTAAATCATCTTGAAGCCTTTGGCTGCCTTCATAAGAGCCCCCTATTTTTTTTTCCTATAAAAACATTCCAGGCCTATGTGATTATTGTCCCACCAACCCATCTATGCTTGAACAAATGTTACTTTTTGATATGGTCTTGGGCCACAATCCTAGACATATGTACTTAAAAGTCTTGTATTTGTAAGCAAGATTGCTCTCTTGGGTGTACTTACTTAGAAGTAAGCCCTATCAACTCACAACCAGATCCTAACCCGCACTGGAACAAGCAGGTCAGCTGGACTCGGGGCTGGCTGTAGTAAACCCCAGGGAAAGGGTTCCCTTTACCCCATGTCACATGGCAGCCACCCCAATAGGGCTACTCTGATTTGCACCAGCAAAATTGCTGATGTAAATCCAAATGCCCCGTGTAAGGCTGACCGGGGTGAGGATGGAGGTTTGGCTCCGGACTAGGTCACTAGGCCTTTCCCACCCCGCTGTCAAGGCCAGTCTGCCCACCTCTTGTTTTTTTCAAGTGGCTTGCTTGTTTCATTGTGATCTGAACAAAGTACTGTCCGTCACTCCCCAATAGAATCACTTCGGGGCTACAAAGGGCAAATGAGAATGCTCAGCAATTGGTGATGGGCAAGCTGGTTGGCTTCCCAGTTTGCTGCTATAGTAACTGGGCTCCCCCTACAGCAATTGGGTTGCCCCCAAAGAGGAGTAGGGTGATGCAAGGCACTTCCCATTTGATTTTTGCCCTTCCTAGTGGCATCATTTCCTTGTTTTGGGTTCCTCTCACAGAGGTGATGTCTCTGTGAGCTGGGAAGTGTGGAATCACTTGCCCAGATGGTCAGTGATGTCATTCAGGGGGAACGGACCAGAACGGGCATTCCGGATCCTAACAGGCTCCGTGGCTGGTTCTGGGTTCCCGACAAGTGCCAATCAAAAGTGAGTTCCTGTTCCTAAATCATTTGAATGACACCACTGCAGATGGTGCTATATTGTCCTTAATAGAGGCCCTCAGAAAAAAATAGGTTGGCCTGATTTAGATAAAATTCTATCACTATTAACCACGGAGAGCCTAAAGAGTATTGCAATTTATTTATTCCTGTTAAGTCCCAAGAAAATAGTCTCCCTGCCTATGGATTCTGGGGAAGCTAGTAGTCCTATGTTTTAAGAGAATGGTTCCCAAACTGTGGGTCAGGACCCACCATTGGGTTGCAAGCCAATTTCAGGTGGGTCGTGGAGCACCCATATTGAAGATGGGAAGATGAGATGCTGGAAAGGGGGAGGGCTGTGTGGTTGTTTTGCGTGTGTCAAGGTTGTAAATAGGCTTTTATTTCTGATTCACTTGACTATTGGAAAAACATCTGAGAAATAACCCAATTTATTGCTGCACTCTCAGGAAAGCAGCAGGCTCTGGCATCACCGTGATGGCACGGCTGGCTGGCCACGGCATCACGTCTGGTGGGTCCCGGACAGATTGTCATTCTAAAACGTGGGTCCTGGTGCTAAAAGGTTTGAGAATCACTGTTTTAAGGTGTATGATGCTGTACACATTACAGATTATTATGCCTATCAGGCTGCTGTGAAGCAGCTAAAAGTAATTGTGTGCCTTTAAGGGAGCTTTCACTCCCAGATCTGCCTGCAGGTGTGTTTGACACCACCTGAGTGCAATTAAGGCAGGAGGGGCATATAGCCATGAGTGAAACCAAGTTTACTCATGTCAGTCCGTTTCTATCGGCATTCTGTATTCTTTGTGTGTGATTCAACCTGACTGTGGCTGTGTGCTATATGCTCTGTGCTCGTGTTGCCGGACTATTGACCTGCTTCGTGCCAATTGCTTGTTGCTCGTGTTCTTCGAACGTTCGTCTGCCTGGGGAACCGTAGCTGGAACGCTGGACCCGGACAGACAGAAGGACTCATGGACTACTTGCCAGTGGAAGACTTCTGTGACTCTAACAGAGGACTTTGGACCTGGTGTGTTATCTGGACTCTATCCCACAGGTGAAGCTTGCCTGCCAGTGCAGTACGACTGGTGTCAGCTGTACTTACCATCTACCTGTGTGTACTATCTGTATCTACCTTGTGTTGTGTCTGCCTGATTCCTTTGTGGAATCCCTACCAGCTATATAAAGTAGCCTGAACCTAATACACCTTTGTGGACCTTGCTTCTGTGAGTCTGTTCTACTCTGCTGTTGTGGTACCTGAAGGACTTGCACCACCATCTAGCGCACGTAGTACCATTAGTGTGTGCGCCCCGACAATGCCAATAAAGGTTTGTAAAGTATAAAGTGTCTCCCCCTTTTCTGCGTGACTCCTAGTTGCCTGGGAAGTGCCCAAGAGGGTGTGGGAAGGTCAGGTACGTGGACCGTGCGCCTTGTTTCCTCCCCCATCCATGCAAGAAGGTCCACAGAAGCCTCACCAGAAGATGCTATTGGAAGGGGTGGCGGCAAGGTGTTCCTGAGTATTTTGTTTCACCCAAGACAGTCGATGCTGCATGTTTTTCAAAGAAAAGCATTTAAATCAGGCAGCGTTTTGCACAAAAAGTCTCATATAAAAGCCTTTTCCCTAAAAGTCTCGTACCTTGTAGAATATTTCTCCCCCATCCTTGTATAGGAAGGTCTGTCTATTATACACGCAGAAATGTATAGCTTTTCACATGAAGGACAGCCGCACAATACAGCAACCTCCTAAGCTGCATGTCGAAGCTTTCTCATACTACAGACTGAAGAGCGAGACAGAGACTGAAAATAGGGAGATTAGCCAAAAAAAAAAAAAAGGAAAGGAACAATGCAACTGGCAAGTGCTTTATACTCATTTTTTAAAGAATAACAAAATGTTATTGTGTATACAGTACTGTGAGTGGAAGAGACTTGGCAGCAACAAAACTGAACACCCAGTCAAAACAAATTTAGAAAGATAAATGAGGTGATGTTACTCAGGGTAATGTAAGTGTAATTTCCTCTTTTTTAAAAAAAAGTAAATCAGTTTATGACTTTAGCACTCCAGAATTAATCTTCATTTGGCTTGCAAATGATGGGTCAAGCATCTTCATTCATTTTCTACTTTGTGGGTCACTTTCGAGGAAATAGGCATATTAGACTGCAATAGCCAGCTTGCCACATTGTCCGTGTCAAGCTCTGTTCCCTGTGTTACAACTCAGCATCACAGGGAGTACCTCTCCAAGTGCAGTAGTTGTCACTGTGGACAATGCCATATAAATGCTAAGTGGTTAAAAGATCAGTGCAAGGGTACATAGGAAGAGCCCTGCTGATTCATGCCAAAGGACCATCTAGTACAGCTTCCTGTATCTTACTGTGGCCCACCAGATGCCTCAGGCTGCACATGAGACAACAAGATGCCTGCATCCTGTTGCCACTCCCTTGCACCTGGCATTCTTTTTCAAACAATCACTGCCATTTTGAAACAAAATATATTCAAAGAACTGAAATTATATCTAAATTTATATGGCAAGGAAAGAAACCTAGAATTAAAATAAAAGCACTACAAGACACGAAATTAAGAGGAGGAATGTGTCTCCCCGATTGGTTCTTATATTATAAAGCAGCAGCACTATTATGGATTAAGTATTGGATTACACTGGAAAATAAAAGATTACTTAAATTGGAGGGACGAACGAACAGCCCAATCCTATGCGTGTTTATTCAGATGAAGTCCTACTATAAGAATGTAAGAAGAGCCCTGCTGGATCAGGCCAAAGGCCCATCTAGTCCAGCTTCCTGTATCTCACAGTGGCCCAGCAGGTGCCTCAGGGAGCACACAAGGCAACCAGATGCCTGCATCCTGTTGCCACTCCCTTGCACCTGGCATTCTGAGGTAGCCTACTACTAACATAAGGAAGTTGCATCGCCCATCATGGCCTATAGCCCACGATGGACTTTTTCTCCAGAAATCTGTCCAATCCCCTTTTAAAGGCACCTAGGCCAGATCCTATCACCACCTCCTGTGGCAAGGAGTTCCACAGATTAATTACTCTTCCACCCTTGACCATGCAGTCTTCTACACAGATAAAGTAACATGTGCATAATATCTTGAGAGTCAACTTTATTTGTATACTGCTGTTCCATATATCAATACTCTTAAAGTGGTTTACAACAAATACAAAACAACGCATGTAAACAGATACGCATTTATTCTGAGTGCCAAACTAGATGTGTCATTGCATGCCCATATTATTGATTTAAAAACAAAAAACAAAAACAGCCTGGGTGGATTCTGAATCCAGATCAGGACTATGGCACCGGGAGTGGAGGAGGGGGAAATGCAGGAAATTAATCTCGTCCCCCTGTACCATTTTCCTGATAAAAATTCCCTGCTGATGCTCCTATTTGTCCAGATTTGTCCCCCGAATTGAGAGCTGGTGTAATGCAGTAACTAGAGGTGTTGGCAAATGGCATTATTTTTTCACAGATTTTGCGATTTGAAAGGCAGAAAGCGGTATTGTGTGTTTTTATTCTAAGTTCTCATTCCAAATGCTCATTTTTAGTAATTTTAAATACTTTAAAAGGAGGAGATATATTGCTGATGACAGTGTTAGCAGATGCAGCCACTGTATTACTTCTAACTGGAAAAGTAATCTGCTTTAATTTCTAGAAATATATCTTAAACAGCAAACTGCAGTGTTTTGAGTTTTTATTTGAATATTTTTAACTCCCAAAAGGAAGTGTTTTGTGTTTTTATACATTTTTAACGAAAACAAACAACCCTAGGAGCTAAGAGACCGACTACAAATGGATTGTGGTTTGAATATTGCCTCTGGTATGAACAAGCTACTCCAATTCAGCTTCAGCTCCTCTAAAGATGGGAACACAGCCGTACTTCCTTTCAGTAAGTATGTAAAGCCAATGAAAGCTTTCCCCCTATTCAAATTAGCACACAAAGGGCAAGATTGGGAACAGAATTGCAGTGGGACAAAGACCAAGTCCCCAACACCCCATGATTCTGCTCCATATCAGTTTTTCTGGCCACTATTTAAAGCACACACGGGCGAGCACACAAACATTCTGTATTTAGTGCAACATCTAGCACGAACCTGTTGAGTTTTTCTTACATTTTCCTGCTTTTACAGTTTATATTTTATATCCATACTAGCTTTTTGTTACCCGGCGTTGCCCGGGTAACAAAATGATCTTCCAGAGTTTATGAGTTTTGCACCCCTTCTCGCCCCCCATTCTGACGGGGGCTGAACCCGGACTCCAACCGCGTCAGGAGTGTCACTGCTCACCTCGGTGACCCCGGAAACTATGGTTCCGACGCCGATTTTGGCCATTTTTGACCATTTTCATGTGGGACCCCCTGTGCACCTCACCCCTTGGGGCACTGGGGGGGGCCTGACCTCCATAGTGTTTGTCGCCAGGCAGCAAGGCACGTGCGTGTCGAGTCTGGCGCCAATCGCTCCAGGCGTTCCAGCATGGTATGGCGGACATCTTGTTTCGCACCCCTTCCCACCCCCCATGTTGAGGGGGGCCGAACCCAAACTCCCACAGCGTCGGGAGCGTCGCCACTCGCCTCGGCGACCCCGGAAACTACGGATCCGATGCCGATTTTGTCCATTTTTGACCGTTCTCACACGGGGGCCCCCATGCACTCCTATCCCAGGGGCGCTAGGGGGGCCTGACCCCTGCAGTGTTTGTCACCAGGCCGCAAGGCAAGCGCGGGCCAAGTCTGGCTCCAATCGCTCCAGGCATCGCAGTGGGGCATGGCGGACGTCTTGTTTCGCACCCCTTCTCAACCCCTACACGGAGGGGGGGGCCGAACCCGGACTCCAACTGTGTCGGGAGCGTCGCTGCTCGTCTCAGCGACCCCGGAAACTACAGACTCAACACTGATTTCGGCCATTTTCGGCCATCTTCATTTGGGGCCCCCTGCACACCCCCACCCCCGGGGGCGCTGGGGGGACCTGACCCCCGCAGTGTTTGTCACCAGACCACAAGGCACACGTGTGCCGAGTCTGGCACCAATCGCTCCAGGCATCACAGCGGGGCATGGTGGACGTCTGGTTTTGCACCCCTTCCCACCCCCCACGTTGAGGGGGGGCCGAACCTGAACTCCCACGGCATTGGGAGCGTCGCCGCTCGCCTCGGCAACACCGTAAACTATGGATCCAACGCCGATTTTGTCCGTTTTCGACCGTTCTCATGCTGGGGTCCCCGCGCACCCCCACCCCCGGGGGCGTTAGGGGGGGCCTGACCCCACAGTGTTTGTCACCAGGCCGCAAAGCACGTACGTGCCGAGTTTGGTGCCAATCACTCCAGGCGTTCCAGCAGGGCATGGCGGACGCTGTGTTTTGCACCCCTTCTCACCCCCCACACCGAGGGGGGGCTGAACCTGGACTCCAACGGCGTCAGGAGCGTCGCCGCTCGCCCTGGCAACCCCAGAAACTACAGATTTGATGCCGATTTTGGCCATTTTTGACTGTTTTCATGTGGGGACCCCCCTGTACCCCCACCCCCGGGGGCACTGACCCCCGTAGTGTTTGTCGCCAGGCCGCAAGGCACGCGCGTGCCAGGTATGGTGTGCATCGCTCCAGTCAGCACGGCATGGCGGACCTTTTGTTTTAAACCCTTTCTCACCCCCTCCCCCACGCCAAGGGGGCCCGAAACCCAGACTCCAACTGTTTTGGGAGCGTCGCCGCTCGTCTTGGCGACCCCGAAAACTACGGACTCGACGCTGATTTCGGCCATCTTCATGTGGGGCCCCCTGCACACCCCCACCCCTGGGGCGCTGGGGGGGCCTGATCCCCGCAGTGTTTGTCGCCAGGCCACAAGGCACGCACATGCCGGGTTTGGTGCGTGTTGCTCCAGGCGTTCCAGCTCGGCATGGCGGATGTTTTGTTACGCACCCCTTCTGGCCCCCTGTGCCAAGGGGGGCCCGAACCCAGACTCCACCGGCATCGGGAGTGTCGCCGCTCGTCTCGGCGACCCTGGAAATTACGGACTCAACGCCGATTTCGGCCGTTTTCACGTGGGGGCCCCTGCACACCCCTGCCCCCGGGGGTGCTAGGGGGTGTCACCCCCCGCAGTGTTTGTCGCCAGGCTGCAAGGTGTATGCGTGCCAAGTTTCATGCCGATTGCTCCAGGCGTTGCAGAGCCTATGCGAAACACACACACACACACGCGCTCTTCTTTATATAGATAGATAGATAGATAGATAGATAGATAGATAGATAGATAGATAGATAGATAGATAGATAGATAGATAGATAGATAG
>JAJKFI010000002.1:48997334-49084336 GCA_029204185.1 Lerista edwardsae | reverse complement strand
TAGATAGATAGATAGATAGATAGATAGATAGATAGATAGATAGATAGCCAGCCAGCCAGCCAGCCAGCCAGTGGTGTCATCCAGGGGGAACATGCCGGAATGGCCGTTCCTGAACCTAATTAGGGATAGCTCCGCCCACCTGCTGCTATTCGTCGCCGCCTCCGTGATGGACGCGGCGCTGTGATGCACCCCTGGCCTCGGAGGGGGTGCCTGCTCGCCGGGGGGGACGGGTGGGGGGCGTGCCGGGTGCCCGAGCGAGCGGCAGTGGGGCGTGTTCACCGGGGCAGCCCGCGCGGCGGGTGGAAAGGTGGCGGAACCGATGGGACGGGCTGCCAATCAAAGGTGAATCTCGGTCACCGTTCCGGTTCCTGGATCAGTTAGATCCCACCGCTGCATATAGCTCTCTGGTGTTTCGGCTTGCACCAGCATTGCTTCTTTTTGTGTCTTATCTCCCAAACACTTGGGCTACGTGGAAGACTTATTTCACAAGATCTGGGAGCTACTTTATGAAACACCACTCCCAGCTGTGTCCAGGTATATATTATCTGATTGAAGATTCCTTGTCACAGCTCTGGAACAGTCGCACCTCTCTGAAGCTCTTGGCAGGAAAACTGATGAGCATGATCTGTCCTCACTGTTTCTAGGAAACTAAACCCAAAATTACTAAAATTGGGTTTCTCCAAGAGGGCAATTTCAGAGGAGCAGGGAAACTAAGCTGTTCCAGCCTGTCGCAGCAGGCTGGAGGCTCTTCGGAATCTGAGGAAGGAGCAAGTTCAGTCCAAGGCTGGGGCTAAAACAGTTTATCGCAATACACACGGTGAACAAAGATAAACAGAAAGAACATTTACACCGTGCTGCCCGGGTGGACTGAAGGTGCTGAGGAGCGGGGGGGGGGGGATACTGTGAGGTTAGTACCAGGTTATATGGGAAAGTGATTTCTTAACAGGTGCCTAATTGATGCGAAAGTCAACAAATGGTGGGGGGAGTAGGGCTGTTACAGGAGTGATTAGGCTGTGAACAGGTAGCAACAAGGAGGTTCCCGTGGCCAGGGGGAGTGGGCTTCCGCTGCAGGTGCTGGCAATCAGGCCCAGGCTGGCCTTGTCCAATCCACAGTGGTGGCCAAGTTGTCTGCTGCCTCCCATAGCAACAGTGCCAGCAAGGTCTCTAGGCTGTTGGGAGGCAGACAGGCAGCTTCTGGGCCTGGCACATAAGCGCCTACTAGAAATGTTCCTGAGTGCAGAAAGTGAGATGCCTCCTTCTGGAATCACCATTCGTTCTTCCACTTGTGGTGGTCTGTATTTCTGACGAACAAGGCAGGTGTTCACAGCTTTTTCAGTGTCCTTCATACTGGGCCAAAATCCAGCCCTCCCTCCACCCACATTTTCTGTACCTAAATGCCCTTCATGTATCCTATGTTTTTCTTTGAGAATAATCATGTGCATTTCTTAGGCAAAATGCTAGCTCTTGTTAAACTGTAATGACGACATGCCCAGCCTTTCTCAGGGCAGTCGGCACGGATGGCTTTCTTCACTGTCTCATCTTCTTTTTTGCTTCTGCAATTATTGTCCACACTTAATTCAAATAAGTCCATGTCAATTCAGTGAATTCTAGCCTGATCTAGCCTGATTTAGTGAATTCTAGGTAAAGGTTTCTCCATGACCTAATGGTCTAGTCGTGACCAACTGTAGGGGGCAGTGCTCATCTCCTTTTCTAAGCCGAAGAGTAGGCATTGTCCTGAGGACAAGCATCCGTGGTCATGTGGCCAGCATGACTATACGCCAAGGTGCACGGAACCCCATTACCTTCCCACCAAAGTGGTACCTATTTATCTATTCGCATTTTTACGTGCTTTCAAACTGCTAGATTGGCAGGAGCTGGGACAAGTGACAGGAGCTCACTCCATCACGTGGTCTTGAGCTGCCAACCTTCTGGTCAACAAGCTCGCAGCTCAGCAGTTTAACCTGCTGCGCCACCCACCTGACGCAGTGAATTAGTGAATTCTAGAATTCACTAAATCAGGCTAGAATTCACTAAATTGGCATGGACTATAACGTTTTTTCAACAATTTGCCCCTTTATTCTGTCCAAAGATCTGTACAATACAACTAACATTAATTGACCCTTCCCGAGCTGCATTCTGTGATTCACAGCCTGATCCTCTCCTCCGCTGGAACAGGCAGGCCAACTGGCCTGGCCCATATCCAGCACACAGGTTGGGGGAGGCTGCGGTGCTGGCCTTTTTTACACCAGGAGTGGTCCAAACATACGCTACAATGTCCCTTGTGCCAGCCAAACTTTGCTGGCCTAACTTCAGGCTAGGATTGCGCTCTGAATCAGATCGCTCTTTTGGTTCATCTCACCCTTCTCCCTTTGTTGTCTGTCTCCAACTGCCTGGAACCTTTTCTTCTCTGTACAAAAGTAGTTACAGGGAGGTTAGGCAAGGGGCAATGCAATTGATAGGTGTGAGATGCAAGCAAGGCACACAGCAGTTGAACAAAAGCTGCTAGTTGGTGCATCCATTTCTTCTCTAAACACTGCAATTCCTGGGAGAGAACAACGAAAAATGGAGAAACATAAGACTTGGGCTTAATGTTTTCTCTGCCAAGAGTTCTTTCTTGGAGTAAATGTTTACAAGAAGTTTTGGTGTGTTCATTGTATTGTTCTTAAATTATCCATTCCCCCAAACTATCTTGTAGATTTGATTCACTATTTGTCATTATATTCATTTTTCCTCTTTCAGTTTTGGACCCAGAACCCACATTTATTCTCCCAGTAACTAGTTTAACCCAACCATTCTAGAGCATTCCCCATCTCTGCGTCTTTCTCTGTTTTGTTTACATAAAACTGTAAGAGAAGTACTGTAATACATTTCCTTGGGATCTCCTGCATATATCTTTCTGAAACGTGTTATAACACATTCCTAGGGGCAGCCCAGCATTTCCTGTGACTCTGATGCAAATTGGAAACAAAATAATCTTAAACTCCAACTTCTTCTTACGCCCTGCACCCATCTTTTAAAGAAATCTTACCAAAGGGAATTTCTATGGAAACTGGTCAGCAAGATATGCACCAAGACCAGCAGAAACCATTTTTAAATTATCAACCAATTGTCCTGAAAAAAAAAAAAAAAAGCACCTGTTTGAATGAAATTAACTGGATTGGTTCTCTTGAATGGAACAAAGGGTTCCATTACCCATAAATGTAGTCTAATTCTGAAAACAAACACTTTCAGGGAATTGAATTTTGACCACTGAAATAAATGAAAAACAGTTTTCTAAAAAAAAAAATGTACCGGGAGAAATCATTTGAATTGGGCACAAAGCAAAGTAGATTGTTGAACTGAGCCAACAAAATGAATCAGGCCACCAAATGAAACAAAGAGTGAAAACTGAATTGAATCTCTCATTTTCACTCATCACTAGTACTTACTCAATTTACACACGGTTCTAAAAAATAAGGCTTTATTAATATAAAAATGAGAGAGCAAAATGTAACATAGAGGGTGGAATCCTAACCTGGACATGCTATCCTGGACGTGCACCGTCTTCTCTGACTCTGAGAGTTGTCCAAACGCATTTTACGGTGCATTTGTGACCTAGGCTAGCATAGGAGATTTGCGCTAGCCTAACTCCAGGTTAGGATTGCACCCACAATCATTAACCAGCTCTGTTCTTTATTGGTCTCATCTCATTCCCTTAGACAACGTCCCAGTTACATCCAAAATCCAGGTACCAATGCACAATAGTGCTAATGATATGATTAACTCCAGGTTATCTTTACATTTGATCACCATATTGGTTTACAGTGTGCAATAGGCAATCATCAACCTCAAATAACTTTAAGAATATACACACAGACCCAAAAGTTTAATTCTGTTGAAGAAATAAACTGCAGGTAGAGACAAGGAAAGAAGGAAACATGCTCAACTATAATTAAATTTGGGAAAATGTTAGGTCCTGAGAAGTGCTGAGGTTTCTAGAACATTAGAAATTAGAGAAATAGATTAAAAGCTCTAGTCAGACTTAATATAATAACCTAGTCATGAACACTGAACGCTAAGTGCTTTGGACGAAAACAGTTTTCCATGTTGTGTTATGTTAACTATGCAGTTCCACATTCTATTCACTAGAGCAGTGGTATTCAGACTTTTTAGACCAGGACCCACTTTTTAGAATGGCACTTGTGTCGGGGCCCACCGGAAGTAAAGTCATTAATCTGGAAGTGATGCTATGGCAGGAAGTGACATCATCAAGCAGGGAGTGCTGTCATTGTAACATAATAAAATGACACTCCTGAAATGTAAATTGGCATTCTTGGACTTGGCAGCAATTGAACAACCATGAAACATCCCTGACAGAAAGAAAGATTAGGACCAAATATGATGTAAAGGCACTGAACAAAAAACAAAATTAAAAAAAAATCCTCACTTGAAAATTGAAACAGTCAACTCTTACAAAAAGGAATAGAACAAGAGTAAGCTCTGCAGTTTCCAAGATGGCTGCTCCTAGCTTTTCGCGATCCACCTGACATCAGGTCACGACCCACCAAGTGGGTTCCGACCCACAGTTTGAATAATACTGCACTAGAGGTTGCTAGCTACTTTATTTTTTTAGATGAACATACTCATAGTCAGATTCACATATTTTTTTTGATGAATAAAAATTTGACCAAGAGTGAACTCTGTAATCCCACTTAAGCAGAGCATCAACATTGCATTGACTAAGTTAAGTTAAAAACTTTTAATTGATGAAAAAAATGCTCCTGATTAATTTGGGCAATATTTTTTTTTAATGACTACTTTTAACACTCACATAAAAAAAGAAAAAGCTGCATTTTCTCAGGCAGGACAAATCCTTTTTCTACAACATGCCAAGTATGCTTCCTGTTTCAAAATAATTGTTTTATACACATGCAGACTGAGTCAACTAGAACATATCATTGATCAACAAAGATGTATTTAATTATTTATTATATCAGATGTTATTATGTAATCATGTTACAAGCCTGTATTTAAGGAATGCTATGTGGTTGGTGTATAGATCTATCCAAGCAAGGAACAGACACTTTGCTCTGTAAGGTTATCATGTGTCAGACTGATCTCATCTGCACTTTCTACAACAGTAAGCGCTGGAAGCACAGTTTCATTGAAACCAAGCAAACTTGATAAAGGATCTGGCTGTAAAACAGACAACACCAAAGTGGAGAACTTGGGGGATAAAGGGAAGACGGGCTCTTGGGTGGAAGCAGACTGATCAGGCTGGACTTAACATTCCTAAGGCTGTAATCCTATACATATTTACTTGAGAATAAGCCCCACTGAGCACAGTGGAACTTACTTCAGCGTACACTTGCAGAGGACTGCTTTAAGGGGTTGTGCCAGGAGCAAACAGGCTGACCAAGGGGAGTAATGCCAAGTGGCTCTAGCTGATGCACGCCTTCCTACTTTCCCCCTTTACTAGGTCAGCGGGGGGGGGGGCAGGGATCTGATACTTTCTATCCACCATTCCAGGCTACCGAGATCAGGCAGAAGTGAGCCATCTGGGAAAAAGCACCTCCCAGTAGAACACAGAACTCCAGGGTTCTTATTAAAAATCAAAACCACTGTCGTGAAAGCTCACTGTATTACCGTGAACATAGACTAGGCAAGCAGAAGTCAAAAGATGTAATATCCAGAAGAAAGGGATTTACAGCAAACCAAGTGGGGAAAAGAAGGGAGGGGATAGTAAAAGCAGGCTGATGGAAAATGCCTGAACTTGGCTAAATGGGCCAAAAGAAAAAAATAACTTGATCAAATTAGATTCAGTAATGCTCATGGACCAATGATGCTACAAGAACAAAGCACACACACACACACACACACACACGCATTGCCTCAGCTAAACAACTAAAGATTGAAAGCAGACCTCGACTCAAAAAGAAAGAAAACAATGCAAAAATAAGATTCCATGATGCATCTAACAAGAATTACGGACCCTAGGTACTGACATAGCCCAAGTAATTCTGGTTCCTGCAATTATTAGACAATAATCAGGTGGTTCCACAAACCAACATTAGATTTCACGGCAGACCTGGCAAAACACTCACATTGCATCTTTGTGCTTGATCTTAAGTACCATAGATTTGCTATGTCATTCCACTACCTGATTGAAATCTACCTGGCCACTCCAACTATTTATCATCCATACTATTAATCACTGAACCTGTATGTGTGTGTGAGTGTGCATATAATGATGCAGGTTGTAAGTAGCCCAGCTAATGTTGTAACTTAGGGCACAATCCTAACCAACCTTTCAGCACTGACATAGCTGTGCCAATGAGGCATGCTCTGCATTCTGGAGTGGAGCAGTAGTCACGGAGGCCTCCCTCGAGGTAAGGAAATGTCTCTTCCTTTACCTGGGAGCTGCATTGCCCTTACCCAAAGTGGGGCAATGTTGGAAAGTTGGTTAGGATTGTGCCCTTAATTTCATTCCATCACCTTCACCTGGATAGACAGGTTTAGCTGCTCAATTGCTGAGGCTTACCTGCTCCAGGCAGGGAAAAATGATTTGCATCAACAAAACTGACAAGCCTGGCCGTTAATGGTGTTTCAACAAACAGCAATAAATAAAATGAATGAATGAATGAATGAATGAATGAATGAATGGCTATAGGGCATGTATCTCACCAACTCTTATGATTGCTGAATCTAGAAGGAGCTTCTGGTGAGTTAGGGGCATCTGAAGTAAGGAAAAATAGGAAAAGGAGGGGAAACCAGGGAATTCATCACAATTATGGAAGAATCCATAAAGGCAGCAATTTGATTCCTGACTTCAAAACGCAAACTTTTTCAAAACCTTGCCCTAAAGCAGTGCTTCCCAATCTTGGGGTCATAATCCTCTAGGGGTCACTAGCTGATTTTCCAGGGGTCAGTTACTACTATAGATGCATTTCTACAACATTTTAAGAAGTTGCATTTTTGCAACATTTTCAGGAAACCTCCAAACAGAGAAATATTTCTTTATTTATGAGATTTCTACTCCACCTCTCCCCTGCCATGCCAGATGCCCAAGGCAGCTGACAATTATTGGAGGGGGGAAAAAATACAGTACATAAAATAAAATAGGCAATAACAATAAAATATAAATAAAAACAGGGTAAAAAAATTGTTGGAGGGCAAAGTATTTACAACGCAGGTTGAGTCGCAGAGGTACAAGAGGCAGACATGTCCACATCAAATGCTAGACGAAACAGAAAAGTCAGAAAAACAGAAATATGTTTTTGAAAAAATATGTAGATGCTACCACATACCTGAAGACAGCTATCGCATTTGGTAACCTACGGCAGTCTACATACATGGTTGTTTTTTTTACAGGAACAATCATGTCACTTCCTGCTTAATGACATCACCTTGGAGGGGCAACAGGTTCCCCTACCTAAAAGGTGGGTACAGGTGTGAAACAGGTAGGGAACCACTGCACTGATTTCAGGTAAGAAACTGCCTCAAGGTGTACACCTTGCAGGTTTTGCATTAGCCAAAATAACAGTTCTGCTGTAAAGCTCACTGACTTGGAAGTAAGTCCCATTGAATTCAGAAGGCCTTGCATCCATGCACAAGACAAGGAATCGCAGATAATTGAGCCCATTATTAGAGAACCTTCACTCCCACAGTAAAATCCTTTTATTAATAGGGTTACCAGATACAAACTGAGTGCCTCTACCTTTAACCACTGCATAGATGAGGGAATTCGGGCAGGTGCAGCTTTTGAAACCCTTCCATGATGAGCTGCACCTGCCCAAATTCCCCCTTCTATACAATGGTTAAAGGGTTAGGCACTCTGTCCCAGTTTGTGTCTGGTATCCCTATTTATTAACACTAGCTAACCTATCACGGACGACAGAACAAGCTTTCTAGGGCTCCCAAACCCGCCTACAGGCTGAGGAAGGAGCTGCTCAAAGCGCCAGGATGCCGCAAAGCCTCCCGCGAAAACGAGCCTGGCCTTTCTGCAAAACCAGCCCCCAAAGAGACAATAATCAACAAAAACAGGGGAGAAAAAAAGAGCTACACGCATATCCCGTTCCCATTTGGGACAGGAACTTAACACTGAGCAACGCCGCTCTGTCTCCCGATCTCTATGGTAGCGCGTTCGATTCATAAAGTTAGGGTAACAGGAAAAGGCATGACGTCATTTTCTTGAAGCCACATGGATATACCAATATGGTTGACTCCGATCATTGCCGCCGAGGAGGATTGCCGCGAATTCACGAATAAAAATCTCCCTGCACGTGTGTAGCACGTGTGTAAAAGTTAATATCAACCTTTTTAATCATGCCTGCGTGTTCTGCATACGGGTGTGCGAATCGCTGTACGAAAAATGGGATTTAATTTCCACGGAAAGATTCATGTATTCACATTACATCGGTTCAATAAAACTACAATTCACTGAAATAGTGAGTGCGTTATTTTTGAAGCTGTGTAATTTCTTGTTGTTCCTAGCAATCTTATTCACCATTTTCTGACACCCACTGTTAATGGTCTAGAAGGTAAAATAAAAATAAAAAATTCCCCCCTCCTTTTTTCCCTGTTCCCGTTTACACTTTTTTTCCTACCTTCCATTTTCTACTGTAATATTTTCGAAATTCTGAACATTAACATAATTTGTTTTATTGGGGGGGGGTGAGTGTAGAAGTTTAAAAAAATACTCTTAATAGTCTAGAAGTAAAAAAGAATTACTCTCATATTGACAACTACTTGTGTTATGAAGAGATTTTAATGTAATTTTCCTATATATTTATCTAATTTTTGCCCACCTTCCCCTTTTTTTTTCTTTCCTTCCCGTTCACACTTTATTTTTCCGCCTTTCATTTTCTACTGTAATATTTATGAAATTCTGAACATTATCAGAATTTTTTTTATGGGGCATGACCGTTTTATTTTTGCTTGTGTAGATTTCAATAAAGTCTGTCAAAATAGTGCAAAGTTTAAATAGACAGCAAGTAGCATTTCGTCAGGTATGTTCAGTAATATAATTATGAGAAATTTAACCTTGTTAAATTGCATATTAAATCATATGCATATTAAATTGCATATTAAATCATAATAAGGTTACCAATAATGTGTCTACATGATCACATGTTTTTATTTTCGTAAGTTTTTATTTAAGGAATAAACTATTCAATCCTAAACAGTACGAGCAAAGCAATCTGAAATGCTCGGAATGAGGATTGTTTTGAGTCAACCAACATGGCTGCTAAGCCCGCCCCCTGGCTTCACTTAGCCAGCATTAATTCTTAAGGCATGTCGCCTTCTGTTACTTTACTTCTACCTTCATGGGGAAGAGCTTCTTCACTGAGAAGATCCGCCTTTCTTCCCCTTTCTGCGCCTTTGATAGGGGAGCTTCCATGTGACGTAGCGCCTGCTCGGCCAGTAGGATAGGACCACGCCTGCCCGGGGCTTTTGGTGACTTGGCGGTACCTGTTGGACTAGTTCTTGTTTCCTGCCGGAAAGCTTTTAGGGGTTGGACGCAGCCGGACTGGGGGCTGACGAACCACCTGCGGTTGATTTCGAGACGTTGCCGGGCTGAGGGAGGTTTCGAATCATCGTAGAAACGAGGAAGGAGCTGCTCTGTCTTTCCAGGCTGCCTCGTTCCCCGAAGCGAGGAATTGAAGGGGGGGGGGACCCTTTGCTTCCCGCTGTCGAAAGTAACCCAGGAGTGGAGTTTCTCCTTCCCTTTTCTCGTCCCTACGAAGCTGCAGGGATCCTCGCTGGCCCGAGCCCAGCCGTACTTCCTACTGGTAAACGAGAAGAGCAGGCCTGAAGTAGGGGCGGGGACTGAACTGACACCCCCCCCCCCCCCACGGTGATCTGGCTTGGTCAGAAGCTGAAGCCTTTCTCGGTCTCTTCTGCGGGTTTTTTGGGGAGGGGGAGAAGGGGTGACGGAGTCACATAGCTGGGGACACACCCCTTCTTCAGGACGGCAGCGGTGGACTACGTGTGTGACATGTCTCCAACTATCTCCTATAAGGACAGCAGTCGGCAACGCCGGCCTGGTAGCCGCCCAAACTCCCTCGATACGATGAAAAACGAGCCACCGGCTTTGGACCTCTACGAGGATGGCCACCTTGAGACCGGTGGGGGAGATGACCGGGAAACGCTGCTTCAGGAGCCCAGTTTTAAACCTGTTGGGTGTCCCACGGGCTATCGAGCAGAACTAGGCAGTATCTTGCTGCTCCTCTTCCTTTACGTGCTGCAAGGCATTCCTCTGGGGCTTGCAGGCAGCATTCCGCTCATTTTGCAAAGCAAGAATGTTAGTTACAAAGACCAGGCTTTTTTTAGCTTTGTCTTCTGGCCTTTCAGCCTGAAACTGCTTTGGGCCCCCATGGTGGATGCTGTGTACTTCAAGAGCTTTGGCCGCCGCAAGTCTTGGCTTGTTCCCACTCAGTATGTCTTGGGCTTTTTTATGATGTACCTGTCTTCGCAGGTGGACTCTCTGCTTGGAGAAGAAGGCAAAAGCCCAGATGTGGTAGCTCTTACTGTGACCTTCTTCTTGTTTGAGTTCCTGGCAGCTACTCAGGACATAGCTGTAGATGGCTGGGCATTGACTATGTTGTCCAGGGAGAATGTGGGCTATGCTTCCACTTGTAACTCTGTGGGGCAAACAGCTGGTTACTTCTTGGGAAACGTCTTGTTCTTGGCTCTTGAATCAGCTTCCTTTTGTAACAAGTATTTACGCTTCCAGCCTCAGCCTAAGGGAATTGTCACACTTTCAGGTATTGTTTGTTAAAAATGGACATAATCTGATATTGCTGGGAATGCCTTGTATCTTTTTTGCAATGTCCATTTCTTTTAAATGTCTACCAAAAGTGTTAATGTCGAGTTCAGGTCTCTTTAAAGTCCAGTTCAGGTTGAAAGATATTCACTTGCAGGATAATGAGGTGAGAGGTTTATTCTAACTTTAAGTTGTTCTAGATAGTAGCCATTCAGCAAAGGAGCCCAAACATTACTGGGTGGTATTTGGTCTGCAGAGCTGGGTAGGTATAGTATGGCTGTCTGCCCTTCAGACAAGTTGTTTTATCTTGATGCATTAATATGCATTATCTGAGTTAACACTTGGTTTGTATCAACATGGAAAAGCATGTGCCATTTTGTTGGTACACAAGTAAATTATCTGCAGATGTTTTGATATCTTCTGCTTAATGCCCCCATAAGGCTTTGAGAACATTAACATACTTTTTTGCTTTTTTGAAGGACAACTCTACAATATTTCCATTTTTGTTCAGATAATTTTGACTGCCAATGCTGCATCTATTGCATAAGTGTTAAGAAGCTAAACCTAACGTTTTATGCTTGACCAAGCTTGTTAAGTCATTGATTACATAAGACACAAACTTCTAGTGCTTGTGACTTAGAAAAACAAAATGGGAAAATTGTTATAAAAATAATGCTGAAGTCTTGGCATGGAAAGAACTTGTGTTTATATAAAACTAATAAGGAGCCTGTCAAGTTTTGCAAGCAGGGATTAAATAGATGGAGGAAAAGTTCATCACAGGTTAACAAGTCACAATGATTCTGCAACATCTGCGTTGGCTACAAGGGAATGGTAATAGGAGATAGTGTCTTAATGTCTTGTGTGCTCCCTGAGGCCTCTGGTAAGCCCTTGAGATACAGGAAGTTGGGCTAGAGAGGCCCTTGGCCTGATCTAGCAGAGTTCTTTTTATGTTCTTTTAAGTGGGGATAGAGATTTCTAATCTTTCCACAGCCTAACTCCCTTATTTTTCCTTCATGCCCTCGCATCCCATCTATCACAAACACAAAAAAGGCAGAACAAGGGATGGGGTCAGGATCGCTCTTCCAAGTCTAGCCCTTTTTTCTTTTCCCCCAAACAACCCCCTCCCCCCCAAGGAGGTAAGAAATATTCCTCAGTATTTGTTGCAAGAAGCTGGAATGGAAGCAGGGTAAAAGGCAATGTGGACATTTGCCTTCTTTCTCTTTCCTCCTTAATACAGTGTCCATACCAGCTGTGTTCATTTCTTGTCTTCACAAGACTCACAGTATGAAAATTCACTTGGTTTGAGATGAGAGTGGAGAAGAGAACTATCATTGTGAGGTCACTATTGGTGTTGGCTAAGCCAGCCAGCGTGGGGCAATGAGCAGGTTTTGTCTCCACCAAAATGTTGCCCACAAGCACAGTTCGCTTTTCTTCATCAAAACAAATGATCACCATTAACTGATCTGAGGAAATGTGAAGGCATGCACTTGGGGCACCACTGGGTTGAGGTTTGGAGACTATGCCTTTTCCCTACCTGAAAGCTAGTGAGAAGTGGGTTCTGTCTCTGGTTGCAGCTGATCTGTAGTCAGTTTTGACATGCAGTGGAAGCCACTAAGAACAAAGTTTGCCCCTATCTGTGTAATCTTGATCTGAGTTTTGTTTGTTGGTCATGCAAAATTTAATGAAATGTTTGGGACCATTGCTTTTTTTATAAAAAAATTTATCTGTATATGACTTTCATACGGCTAACCACAACCATTTATAATGATTTTATAATTTTTGCTCATTAGAAAAAAAATTAGTTATAGAATATATGACCAGCTTGTTCTTATAGAAAATAGCAGCACAATCTTGGCATTTTTACAGCTCATTTCTGTCCCCATTCATTGGGTAGTAAGCCCCAGTGAATCCAGCATTGCATTAGTTTGCTTAGGAATTAGATTCCTAAATAGCATTTATGTTCAATGGCTCAAAATATATCTGCTTTCCTTCTTTGCTGGTTGTTTAATTAGCAACACTATCTTAATTTGCGTAGTGAAAGGATCTGCGTTTACAACTAGCAATTTTAAATTTTATCTTCATTGACATTCAATTATATAAGCCTACATCTATCACAGATAATCTAATCTTTGCAAGTTTTGACAACTGTCAGTATTTATCTGATTATGCTGTGGGTGCACCTTCTGCAGCAGTATCATACTAGCTTTGAGCATAGTCTTAATCCTGCAAAATCTACTCACTGCTTGTGCCTCTGCATCAGCCCTGTATACTTCTGCATTATTGTAGCAGTGCAGCTAGCGTAGATGCTATCAAATTGCAGTAGACCCAAAACACCTGTGATATCAGCAGTATGGAGAAAGCACATCTCATATGTGCTTCTCTGAGAAGAGAAAAAAAACCCATTTACTGGAGAACTTCCAAATAAAAGGTATTTTAATACCTTTGTCAGGACTATTTAAACATCACAGAACCATGAACTAGCATTCCATGTTTTCAATATGGTTGATTTGTTGCATTAGTGCAAGATTGGACAGGAGTCCTGAGTCTTTTTGACATGAACAACATGTATCCCATTTACAGCCTGCCATGCTGCCAAAGAGTAGGGTGGCAGCCATAGGCCTTTCCTTTATCCTCTAGACAGCCCAATGAAGTATATGAGTGTGCGTGTGTGACCCAGTTCTTTCCAGACCAAGTTCACCATTGTATATGCAACAGCTACACCCCACTTGTCAGCTTGCAACTGCCTTGAGTATTTTGTTGCATCCATGGAGCAGAAGAACTTGTGATCTTGCACTGACATAAGGGATCATTTCACCCAATGCTCTAAAATGTTCCATTTCGTGCAGCAGAGAGGAAGGAGGGCACTTCAGTAGTGTCTTGCTGCAAACAGACTCCCTTTCTTGGACACATTTCATCCTATTTTCTGGGAACTTTGCATCATCAGTGCCCTTGAGGAAAAGTGTACCACCGAAATGTGTTGGGCCTACAATAAACCACATTCAGTGCACTATTGAGCGAGCTTCTTCTGCTGCTTGCATAACAAAAACCAGAGGATTAAATGGAGTAAGTTCATGCTTACTGGTTGAAAACACAACAGTCACAGCAGAAAAGAATGGCAACAATTTGGTGGTTGTAGAACAGTGTGTTCTGCTGCCTTAATTCACTGGACTATTCTTTGGCAGCATTAAACATACCTTTCTGTTTCTCTTCTGAGAATTGTGGTGATCTATGGGGGGAAAGTCTGAGTGATTTAAGTGGAAATGTAGACATTAATGCTTGAAGTGCACTCTGGTTTCTGGTGCAGTATAGACTAGATGTTGGTGCAACCTTAGAACAAAAGTTTATCTGCGCTCCTCTCTTAACAAACATTAGTCAGTAATGTTCTCAAAGATGTGCTCTTCAAGGATAGTAAATGTGGTGTGGATCAAAGTTTAAAATATGTTACCCGAAAGTAGCAAATAATTTTCACACAATTTATTGTTGGATGGTACTTCAATGGCTTTCTGCAACTCAAAGCTAGTCATAATATCAGTGCATGTTCTTCATAAATAGTTTGTTTTAGCATGACGTATCGTAATGGGAAATAATTTGAATTATAACTGCAAATGTCTCTTTTTAGATTTTCTGTTTTTCTGGGGTGCCATTTTTTTAATAACTACCACCTTGGTTGCACTCTTGAAAAAAGAAAACAAGGAAGTAACCCTGTCAAAAGAAGAAACAAAAGGCATCATGGATACATACAAGCTGCTTTTCTCAATAATCAGAATGCCAGCAGTCCTTACATTCTGTGCCCTGATCTTAACAGCAAAAGTGAGTGAATTACCAGCTGATAATGTGTGCCATCTTTACAAGTTATTAATTTGCTTTCACAAATCCTGTGTGTCACTATGTTCGCAATTAAATAGTTAGGATGGAGCACTCTGATTGCTGTGCCACTACACATTGCATTCTGTGGTGTTGCACTGGAGTATTGGTTTGGTGCAGGAGGCCATTATGCATGTATGAACATGTCAGGCCATTGATTTCTCTAGCTCAGCATTTGCCAAATTCTGACCTGTGGGCCAGATCTGGCGCACTGCTGAATCCCTCCCCATTATGATTACCAATTCCATAGCAGCCCACCTGGGCCCTGCAGAGCAACCCTGGTCCAACTGGGGACTACATTTTCAGTACACAGCAGTCATGAATTTGGTGACCGCTATTTTAGCCCAGTACTAAAGCCCAGTGGTACCTTCCTAGAATATCAGCAAGTGGTCTTTTCCATCACCTTGATCTTGAACTGAAGGCATTGCAGATAGAATTGGGGCATACAGGGGCTTGACACTAGTTTGGTTACATTGCCAAACTTAACAAACCATGGTTTTTTGGATTGTGTGACCAGGTCTATCTTTCTGGACTATTGCCTGGACTAAATACACACATTGTTATACTGCCATGAATCACTTCTATAAAGTCTTTTATCAAAGTTGTTTCTACTTACAAATTTTGGAAATGGCTTTGATCTTTCAGCAGGCTGACATCTGGGTATGAGACTAAGAGCCCCATCCTATCCAAGTTTCCGCCGCTGATGCAGCTGTGCCAGTGGAGTGCATGCTTCATTCTGCAGTGTGTGTGGGGTGCAGAGGCCTTTCCTTTACATTTGTTCCCTTACTTTGGGGCTACATTGCAGCTGCATAGGATAGGCAGCTAAAGTTGGATAGGATTGGGCCCTCAAGCAAATTGTACTTATGCAAACTGCCTGGTTCCAAGCTGTATTTATAGCCAATACCTAACATGGTATTCAGAGTTTGTTTCACTTGGATCTGTATTTGAGAGCTACTGTAGTTCAGGGGTTAAACCAGCTTTGTAGTAAGCCACTTGCCCAGGTAAAGTTGATTTCTGGAATTTCCATTGGAAACATATTGTTGCACATGTGCAGGCAGGCAAGGCTCAGTGTGGCTGGCAAATATTTTGGTTCATTTCTGCAAGTGAGCGCCAGAATATTGAACATGGACTGGGTTCAGATTCTAGAAAACCCATGGATGGGTCCACAAGCAACTATAATTGAGCCTGTAAGAAAAATGACCTATTTCAATCTTGTTGCAAGAATGAATGTGAGAGAGCTTGTACTATATAATGCTTTGTTTGCTGACAATGCTGTAGAAATGTACAGTATAAGATCTTCTATTGCAGATTGGATTCTCGGCAGCAGATGCAGTGACAGGACTCAAATTGGTAGAAGAAGGAGTACCTAAAGAACACTTGGCGCTGCTCGCTGTTCCCATGGTTCCACTGCAGATCATATTGCCTCTGATTATCAGCAAATACACAGCAGGTCCACAGCCCTTGAACACATTTTACAAAGCCATGCCATTTAGGTAAAAATGTCTTGATTGGTATACTTGTTGAAATACGCATAATCTGTCAAAGTGAAATTTAGTTTTATAACCTTTAAAGGGAATGAGCTATGCATGTCATTGGTAAAATTTACATTGGTTTGGAAAGCTTGAAATCCTGTTCATTATGTTATGAAGCTATCACTGCTAATTAAACTTCACAAGAGTTGTACTTGATTAAAGTCACCTGTGACGATGCAAAGGCTTATTTCTAAGTCAACTACATGCTGCCTAAAGCCTCTTACTAGGGCTGGTGTGCTTGTTTGTTCCTATGCAAGCTGCATATGTGGAGGGCTGAATCCAGAACAAGAAAGCCTCATATGGGGCAGGGGGCTTTAATCCCTAACCTCCCACCAGAATCCCAGTCTAAATGGTCCTCTTCTCCTATGCTTGTTAGTTGGTCCAGCAGTCAACCTTCTTTTTTTGCTAAGGGAAGCTTTCCCTATGGGACAGATAGCAACAATAGGAGGCAAGGTTCAGATGAGGATCATGATGGAAGCAAAGGCTTTTGTCCCCACCCCCGCATCCTGTTCATATTTACTGAAAGAAATGCAAGTACATCAATGCTAGTAATGGACAATATATTGTAATGGATAGTTTAGTCCTACACAAATATTACTTTCCCTTTAAGAGTATTTTCTTCATTAAGAGTAACTTGGGCCTTCTGGGCTTTTTCTGATTTTGTGGTGTTTCTTGATTTGGCCTATGTGGATCAATAATTCCTTCAGGCCTTTATGATCTAGGAAAAGCTGACTTCAGCTAACTTCAACTTTGTGTAGACAATTCCATTTTTAAAATTGGAACTCATGGGATCTACTGATAATGTGTGAATTTTACAAAGCAAGATGCATGCTCAGGGTTCTGTTAGCGAAGACAGAAGTAATCTGTTGAGTGGTCCCTGGTGTGCATGCTTGTTTAAGAAAACAAACAGGATGTACCTAGACCAGTGTTATTTAGTCACCATGCACAGCATCGCCCACCAGAAATTGACCAGTGAACTACTATATAATCTGCCTTTTTGGAATCTTTTTGTCCACTCTTGATTTTATAGCTTGCCATATGTTTCCTTTATGTGAGAAACAGGGTATCCTACAAATTGACTCAGTCTCGTCAAGACTCATCTCTTTTGTCCCTACAGGTTACTGTTTGGGTTGGAATTTGCTTTTTTGGTATGGTGGACTCCCAAAATAAAATACGAAGGAGGATTTCCCATCTATTACTACATTATTTTGTTGCTGAGTTACGCTTTTCATCAGGTAACCAGTTGCTGTACCCTTCCTTGAATAGAAGTGGAATCTTTTGTGTAGACAGAACACTTATTTGTCCCCACTCTTTCTTTTATATGAGAGCAACATGTTGTGCTTAGGCTTTGTTACCAGTTCAGCTGCATGTGAGTCTGCTCTTTACAAGTCTTCATTGTTTTCCCGCAGATCACAGTGTACAGCATGTATGTTGCTGTAATGGCTTTCAATGCGAAAGTTAGTGACCCGCTCATTGGAGGAACATACATGACACTCCTAAACACTGTGTCAAACTTGGGAGGAAACTGGCCTGCTACTGTGGCTCTTTGGCTGGTGGATCCACTTACCAGGAAGGACTGTATAGGAGCCGAGGGACACAGCTGTGGGACTGCAGCTGCTGCAGAAGTAAGTTTTGGTGTACAGGACAGTTTCCATATTAGTACGAGTCTAAATACAGTGCTGCTAATTTTCTGTATTTAAAAGATTTAAAAGATTTCTCCAATACAGGAGAAAACGATGAGACTTAGGAGTGTGATTTGTTTTCTATATTACCAACATGTGCATTAAGCTGTATCAAGTATTGTACATTTTCCATACCAATGCTTTCCTTGCCATACCTGCCCTTTACTTTGTCCCTCTTATTAGATTCAAAGTCCTCTGGTCCCTCAGCCCTCTGAGTTCTGTATACAACTTATGTGCTGTTGGACCTAAATATTAAGCAGCTGTAGCTTAGTAGCAAGGTTGTAATTAAAGCCTTGCAGAATTGTGAAGACAGCAGGGCTCTTCTGGAATATTGAGAAAATGTTATTTTGATAGAATGTTTTTGGTTGCTGTAGCTGCGATCTGTATCCGTTCTCTTCCTCCTTCTGCAGTGGTCGTCATATGATAAGTTGCCGGGGGGGGCACACCTCATGGAGCCTTAGACTGCTACTTCACCCCTCTCTCTCCTGGGGGTGGGGCTGTAGCCTAGTAGTAGAGCACATACTTTGCTTACAGAAGGTCCCAGATTCAATTTTTGGTATCTCCAAGCAGGGCTGGCCTTAAGCCAATGTCACATTGTGCCCTGCACTTTGCCCCCGCCCGCCGCACTAAAACAGCGAGCAGATCAGCTGCAGCTGGGATCTCTATGGGCTGTATGTCAGTGGGGCAAACAGAGCAGCTTTACTGTAGGCCCTCCCACCTGACTGAGCCTCCGAATGGCCCAAAATAGGCCTTCTAGAGACAGGTGTTGGTGACGTCATCATGCCACCACTAACTATTTCCAGGTGCTGCGTGTGGCATCACAAGCACTTTTCTTGGTGGATTGGGGCCCTGGGGTGAGGTTGGGGGCCCCTGCGGGAATGCCCTGCATTGGGCCCTGCCACTCCTAGAGCCGGCCCTGTCTCCAGGTAGAGTTAGGAAAGATCCTACCTGAAACCTGAAGAACCATAGTGAGTATAGAAAACACTAAGCTAAGCATGCCAATGATCTACCTCATGTTAAAAACATATGAAACTGCCTTCTTCCATGTTGCATTTTTTTTGTTCATCCCTAATGAGGTGTGTGTGTTTATATTGATGTAACTCCTTCTGTTCCCCTTTTCTCTTGTCTTGCAGTTGTGTACAAAAGAAGGTGGTTCCTGTGTTATTACCCTTGATGGTTATTATGTAGAGTCCATAGTATGTGTTGTCTTGGGACTTGCTTGGTGGCTCTTTCTTGGACCAAAGTTCAAAAGGCTGCAGGATGAGAGATCATCTTCATGGAAGTGCAGAAGAACCAGTTAATGCCAACTGAATATCGGAAAACACTAGGAAAATTATTATGGTTTGGACGTTGGGCAAAACCGTGTTCCTTAACAAGCATACAAGAATTCAAGTCAGTTATGGAAAAAAATGAATCACTTCACACTGGATAGTGACTGAACAGTTCAGCCAGGAAAGTAGTCTATGGATCTGTTATAACATTTTCCCTTCCACACAAAATTGTCCTTCAGGTGAGAAAATTCCCACTCAGAAGCAGCAGAATACTGTGTGATTTAGAAATTCTAACTTGCAGTGTCTGTCTGGTTTATCTCTCAAACATCTGTAGTTGTTGATTTGAGTACAGAAATTGAATCTGTATTGTAAGAAAGCTATAGAAAAGATAAATGGTTCCCTACAGATGTTTCCCTTCAACTTGTTATATTGCCGAGCATAACAATACAGGAGAAAACGATGAGTGTACCGTATTCTCTCGAATGTATTTTCCTGGCCTTGATAAGCTTTAAAGACTTATGAGAGGAATATTTTTATAATGGTTGGATATTAGCTTTGAAAACACACTTTACTTTGAAGCACTTTGATTTGCAAATAGAAATGGTTTATTCATTGCAGCATGAGTACGAGAGGGCCATGACATTATAATCGCAGGCAGTGGTAGGGCAGGGGATCACTTTAACCAGTACCGAAGGTAAGGCTTCCAAGAGGCTAGGAACGAGTCTAAAGCCAGTACGTTCAGCTTGTGAGTGGTGGTGGTGATGGGGAGCTGGTTTTGGTTTCTCCAAGAATAGAAGATAGTCATTCAGTCATTTCTGGCTGAAACATTCATCTTCTACAACAGGTGATTGTTGCAGTGCTAATTATTAAGAGGAACTCTTCTCTTTAGTGCCTTAATGATGTACAGCATGCTGTATGTCACGTGAAAAGGGGCACTATGTAGTATGTTTGATGTATTTTATACATCTTTCACAATATTAAAATACCTTCAAAAGGTATGACAGTTTAGTATCGGATTTCTCCAGATGGTGATCTATAATGCTGAAATATTAATGTCAAAGGTATTTTCTGTCTCAGTTTTATTGGTTCTTTCAAAAGGTTACTTTTTGATATTCTTGATTGCAAGTTGACCTTTGTCATGGTGTACATTTTACTTTTAAAAGCTATCTTCAGAGAATGAACAAATGCTCAAAGGAGAAGATAATACACAGATCTTGAGCATGCTAACTCGGGAATATGTTCAGTTGAAAATAATTAGACTTGTTTTCAAGAAAAGGGAGGTAAAATTGCATTGTTAATGCTATTGACAATAGAAACGACCATCGCCACCTCCTCAGATTTTATTTATATTCCTTCTCACTGGACAAAGTGGTTTACCGTTCAAAGGCTGTGTAATCTAAGTCATCAGACACTGGATTTATTCCAATGTAAGTTCTCAGTTCAGAGTATTGTCATTTAACTGGTTTATTAGAAAAAGGCTGAAGTCTTTAACTGAGAATGCTTCACATATAATGTTTACCCAAATCCCCAACTTATGTCCTGAGTCCATTCCAGAGATTTGTCCACAAGTCAGAAGGGACATAAGTTGGGACAGCCAGGACTGTGCCTGCCTGTGTAAAAGCACCTTCCATAAGTTGTGACGTCCATAAGTAGGACGTCCGGTGTATTTCCTATTATTCTAGTCATCAACTAGTTAAATGCTCTGACGCAATGACCTTGAACTTGATTTATGTGCATGTGCCAGTAGCTGTTGACTTGGCTTACACAGTTATTTAATAGGGCATTTTTGGGGATGGGTATTTTTTTTTCAGATTAATTATCTTGAATTTATAAGATAAATCAGTCCTGTTTTGCGATTGCAGGCTGTTAAATGTATTCTGTTGGTTGAAATTTACTGTCTTCTTTTGGACTTTCTAGACAGAAGATAGTCTTTTACTGACCTCTGCATCTTTAACAGCAGCATGATGTGCAGACAGTAACAGGTGATGAAGTATTTCATAGACAGAGGCAAACATCATCTACTGATTGCTGCAGATCAAGTTGATGTTTACAACATGGTACATGGACATGGCTTAGAGCGTAATCCTTTCCTGGCATTAGACTAGCACAGTTAGGCCGGCAAAGTTTGGCTGGCACAAGGGATACCGTAAGTATGTTTGGATTATTCTTGGGAATCAGAGAGGCCGGCATATAGAGGACTCCCTGACTCCAAACACACTTTATGGTGGCGCTTGCACCAGCCAAACTTTGCTGGCCTATCTGTGCCGGCCTAATTCCAGGTTAGGATTGTACTCTCAGCTGACAATCTTCAACTCTAGTTTTCCCACTCTGTATATTCCAATGTCTGATAGCACATTATTTGTACTTGTAACAAAGTTCAGATTGAAAAATTGAACCTGTTTACTTGAATGAAAAATCCACAGTGCTCTCACTCAATACTTTTATTTTTATTGATTCGTTTACAATAACTTGATTTTGTTTGCCTTAGATTCAATCTATCCTCATTAGCTGGATAAGCACAAATAAAATGTTGGCTTTTGTACTATGCCTGTACATAAATCATTAGGAGGGTACTTAGTGGCTTGAATATCTATTTATTGCAGTTCATTTTTTTTTGTTTTGCCACAGCATAAATGAAAGGCAAGGCTAAATGCCTTTAGACAGCATTGAGGCTTCTTCTGTAAAAGGGCATTTGGGGTGCAGGGCATGCACATTAAGGTCCTAGTTAGCCTTTTTTATATCTTACAATTCTGTATTACTGTGTATACCATGTGCCAAGATAAATAAAGATTATTCATTTAAAACTGATTTTTGATGCTCTGGAATGGTTGACTAAACTAAAATGCTAAATCAATAGCAAAATAAAACCAAGAAGTTCATGAAATCTTGCAGTGTACTTTAATACTAATGACTGGAATCCAAAGATAAATGGAGCTAGGTTTTTTTTTCCTGAAAGCTGCAGATCTCCTGCTGCATATATAAGTCACTTCTGAAATGGATGGAAGTTCTGAAAAGGCTTGAGATATTGCTGTTCAAGGATGAAAATAGGTCAAGAATCCCATGGGATTTCTGTGATGAGAAGTCCTATGTGTAATAATAGCCTATGGATTGGATTTTTTATATATATACTAGAATATAAATATCTACATTGACATTTCATATCTTGGTTTCCCTACATTGTTTTTAAGGCTTTTGAAATATGTACATGCATTTCAAAAGTCCAAGATAGTTTAACATTATCTTTTCACAGACATGTGTACAAACACTTCTCCTTTTCTATCCTTAGACATGATCACTGATGCGATTTGCAGAGGTATTCCAGTGGAATAAAAACATAATGGAAAACGGTCCTTTATGTAACTGTTTCTGTATATGAGTAACTTCATACGTTGAAAGAGAGTATTCAATTTCAAACATTTTAAAACCTGATAACTTTGTAATGATCTTTTAAATACTTGTCTTATTTCAGCTTTGTGCTTTGTCTTTTTGAAATCCTTTTTAAATATGAGAGGATGGTAATAACAGATCTGTAATATAGGAACCATTTTCCTTCTAAATATATTAATCTGGTAGATGGCTTTTCGACATGTTACAGAGAGGAATATTTTGTTTTTCTACAGAATCTTTACACAAGCGTAGAGTGAATCCACATAATTTGCATTGTCTGATATGCTCACACTTCCATCCAGTCTAAGGGATTGCTAGGAATTAAGTACAGGTAGTTCATGAAGTAAAGCATTGGCCTTTTCATTTTTAAACTACTGTCTGAACTGTTATTACACAAGGGGGAAAAAACTAGTTCTTAAAAGCCATTTGTTGTCCAAAAATGAAAATGTGCTATATTAACTGATAGCAATTCAGCACGGATTGTCAATTGTGCAAATTTAGGAAAATCCTAAACTTGACCAGGCCCAGCTGGTATACACCCGAGAGTTATTAAGGAACTAAAGAACGAAGTTGCTGACCTCTTAACTAGAGTATGCAACTTGTCCTTTCAAATGGCCACGGTGCCAGAGGATTGGAGGATAGCCAATGTCATGCCAATCTTTAAAAAAGGGAGAAGGGGGGACCCTGGAAACTGCAGGCCGGTCAGCCTGTTCCGGGTAAGATGGTGGAAAGTCTCATCAAAGATAAAATCCTAAAACACGTAGAGGAACAAGTACTGCTAAAGGAAAGTCAGCATGGCTTCTGTAAGGGTACATCTTGCCTCACAAACCTTTTGGAATTCTCTGAAAAGGTCAACAGGCACGCCGATGTGGGTGAACCTGTGGATATCATATACCTGGATTTTCAGAAGGCGTTTGACACAGTCCTCCACCTGTTGCTCCAGAAACTTCCCAGTCAGGGAATAAGAGGGCAGGTCCTCTTATGGATTCAGAACTGGTTGAGGGCCAGGAAACAGAGTGGGGGTCAATGGGCAATTTTCACAATGGAGAGATGGAAAGCAGAGTGCCCCAGGGATCTGTGTTGGGGCCGGTGCTTTTCAACTTGTTCATAAATGACCTGGAGACAGGGATAAGCAGCGAGGTGGTCATGTTTGTGGATGACACAAAACTTCCGGGCGGTGAAAACCAGAAGGGATTGTGAAGAGCTCCAGAAGGATCTCTCCAAGTTGGGGGAATGGGCAGCCAAATGGCAGATGCATTTCAAGGTAAACAAGTGTAAAGTGATGCACATTGGGGCAAAAAACCAAAACTTCACCTATAGGCTAATGGGTTCTGAGCTGTCTGACAGCTCAAGCGAGAGATCTTGGGGTGCTGGTGGACAATTCAATGAAGGTATCGACCCAGTGTGTGGCAGCAGTTAAGAGGGGGATAATTTAAAAAGGGGTTGAGAATAAAACAGGCAATATCATGCCATTGTACAAATCGATGGTAAGGCAAGAAGGTTAGATTAACTGGAGTCGGCATAAGGTCATTTTCTTGAAGCTTCCGGGGCACACAAATATGGCCGACTCAGACATTTCCCGCCAATGAGGATTGCTGCAAATTCATGTAATTTTCCTACATATTTATCTAATATCAACTTTTTAAATCATGCCTGCGTGTTCTGCATACGGGTGTGCGAATCGCTGTACTAAAAATGGGATTTAATTTCCACGGAAAGGTTCATGTATTCACCTTACATCAGTTCAATAAAACAACCGTTAACAGTGAGTGCATTATTTTTTAAAGCTGTGTAATTTCTTGTTGTTCCTAGCAGTCTTCTTCACCATTTTCAGACACCCACTGTTAATGTTCTAGAAGGGAAAAAAAAATCCCCCCTCCTTTTTCCCCCCTTCCCGTTTACACTTTTTTTCCCCACCTTCCATTTTCTGCTGTAATATTTTCGAAAGTCTGAACATTAACAGAATTGGTTTATGGGGGAGGGGGGGTGTGAGTGTAGAAGTTTAAAAAAAATACTCTTAATAGTCTAGAAGTAAAAAAGAATTACTCTCATATTGACAACTACTTGTGTCATGAAGAGATTTTACTGAAATTTTCCTATATATTTATCTAATTTTTGCCCACCCTCCCCTTTTATTCTTTCCTTCCCGTTCACACTTTATTTTTGGTTGTGTAGATTTCAAAAAATAAGTCTGTCAAAACAGTGCAATCCAAGTTCAAATAGACAGCAGGTAGCATTTCGTCCAGTGTGTTCAGTAATATAATTACGCGGAATTAAACCTTGGAATTGCATATTAACTCATAATATGTTTTTATTTCAGGAGTAAACTATTCAGTCCCAAACACTACCAGAAAAGCAATCTGAAATGCTTGGAATCAAGACTGTTTGGGGCACACAAACATGGCCACTAAGCCCGCCCCTTGGCTTCACTCGATTCCTATCAATTTAACAGGGATGGCGACTCCAGTTAATCTAACCTTCTTGTGGTAAGGCCGCACCTGGAATATTGTGTCCAGTTCTGGTCGCAGCATCTCAAAAAGGACATAGTGGAGCTGGAAAAGGTGCAGAAGTGAGCAACGAAAATGATTACAGGCACCTGGTGGGCCACTGAGATACAGGAAGCTGGACTAGATGGGCCTTTGGCCTGATTCAGCAGGGCTCTTCTTATGTTCTTATGATTTTCAATGAGGTTTCAAAAAAGAAAAAGAAAAAGATGTCGATATAATTGGAACAAATTCTTACATGAGCTTGACAGATGGCTCCTAAGTCAGTGTTTCTTATTTTTGTAGTCACCTTAAGTGATGGGAGAATGTCAAACAGGTATGCTCAGCTATGAAATAGGTATTATCTGAATAAGGGCTCAGGCTTCTTACCCTGTGAATGTTATCTAGTACTGAACAATGCAGAACTCTCTATAATTGTCCTCATTAGATTTACAATGCTTTGATGGTGTTTCTGGGATTGCCATTAGATATAAAGTTCTTGATTTTTAAGAATATTCGGTTTTGCCAGAATTCTAATTCCATGTGAACTCATATCTTCCAAACATGACCACAGTGGTGTATATACTGTACCTTCTTTTGAAGAAGCCTAGAACAAGTTTACTCAAGAGAAACTAATTATACACAACCAAATTCAATTTAATGGCATTTTCCTAGGTGTACTTGCTCCCTGAAGAAATACATTATAATGCTGTCCAAAATGAATCTCTTTAAAAAGTTTATTTTGTGGAGAAACAGTCAAATGGTGGCCAGGATCTTTATGAAATGATTTCATATCCTTTGCCTTAGCAAAGAGGAAGCAGAAGAATAATATTGGAATATTTCTAAATTGGTTGGTTTTTATCTCACATGTGCTGTAAATTAAGGCATTGCTATTTTAAAATACAAATTGTTTGATTTACTTTGAAGTAGCTGTTAATCCTATCCAAAAACAATGAAATCACTTGCCCACTGGCAATTAAAAATGATCAAATTTCCTAAATGCAATGTGTCATTTCTTTACCAAAAGCGTTTACATGTTTTCTTATTAAAAGTTTTGCATTATTTGCATCTGTTACTTGAGTAGCATGGCACCCTGCTATGGTTTTCTTGTTGAAAGTGCTAATGGAACTGCCTCATTAGAAATTAGAAAGGTAAAGGTAAAGGTTTCCTCACGACTGAATGGTCTAGTCGTGACCGACTGTAGGGGGCGGTGCTCATCTCCGTTTCAAAGCCTGTAGAGCCGGCGTTTTTGTCTGAGGACAAGCTTCCGTGGTCATGTGGCCGGCATGACTCTACGCCGTAGCACATGGAACGCCGTTCCCTTCCCACCAAAGTGGTCCCTATTTATCTACTTGCATTTTAGGTGCTTTCGAACTGCTATGTTGGCAGGAGCTGGGACAAGCCACGGGAGCTCACTCCGTTGCGCAGTCTTGAATTCCCAATCTTGCGGTCGAAAGCCCAGCAACAGCAGATTAACTCGCTGCGCCACCACATCCCACTCGTTAGAAATTACTAATTGATTATTTTACTGAAACAACATTCCAATTCAAATTTTTTTTTGTTAATTGATTACTAATCTATTTCCCTGTTGAGAACATTGAGTAAATTTGGACCACAAAAATCAATTAGGCAAGTTAGAACAAGGCAAGTAAACTTAGGCAATGCTGAGAAGAGTAAAGGATATCAACAGTCAGATTCATTGCATCAGTGCACTGTATCTTCTGCAGGAAGATACGTATGAAGTTGTATGTGTTACTGAAACCTGGTGAGATTTACGTAAGTAGAGTGCTGCAATCAAATAATGTAACTTATTCAAGAACAGCAGACAAAACAAAGGGCTGGGGAGAGTGTTCAGGTAACAAGAAGAAAGAAGCAGTTATATGAAATGGTGAGTCTCTTACAGCCCACCTGGCCACAAGGAAGACTTGGGCTATGCTTTCCTGGAGCAAATGGCCAAAATTTCAAAGAGAAAAGATGTGAGAATAATGAGAGACTTCAACTAGGCAGGTATTTGTTGGGAAGAGTGAGCAGTGGGTTTGTTGCACGGGGGAAATGTGAATGGCTGAAGCAGAACTGCTTGATTCCTACTTTGTGTCCACCTTCTGCAAATGAGAGGGCGTTTGATCTAGTGAGAATAGGAGGGAGTGGCAAACCTGTGGCCTAGATAAGGGATGTGATTTTGCATCACCCAGATAACCTGCATCCCAGGGTGCTCCAAGAACTTGTAGGAGTCTTCATAATCTTCACAAATTCCTAGAGAACTGAGGAAGTGCCAGAAGCCCTTATCTTCAAGAAAGATTAAAAAAAAAAAAAGGAAAGGAAAATCCAGGCAAGTACATATAAGTCAGCGAACAGTAAAAGTCAATCATCATAACTGTCTGCCTTTAGGAATAAGGGAAGGTTCTCCGCCAGAGACGTCTCAGCAAATCATCTCTGCTACCGCTCATACCTATTTGCATGTTTCAGCATCAGCATCGTCGTCCTGCTTTCAAAGACTGAGTGGCGGGGCGAGCGCAGGAAGACGCTATGTGTCCTATTTTCGTCTCCACGGAGGCGCTGCAGCGTTTCTCCGAAAGCGCAGCAGCTGCCGCCGCGTCACTGGCGGAAGCGGGCCAGCAAGCGGCGCTGCCACCCGGTGCGGAGGGAGGCGTGGCGAGGCTGGGGAAGCCACAACAAGAGCAGCAGCAGCAGCGTGTAGGCCATGGCGGGGGAGCCAGCGAATTATGTCGCGCGCCTCTCCGAATGGGCAGATGCGCATCTCAGCCTCCTGCGGGTACGTAGCGGAGCGAAGGGAGTCGGCGGCTCTGCACTGGGGCCAGCCTCGTTCCGGGCGGGCGCTGCGTGCCCCGTTCCCAGTCCTTGTGCGGATGTCGGGGTGGGCGCTCTGCATGAGATCAGAGGCCCAGCAAATCTAGCCTCTTGTTTGCCCAAGTGGGCAGCAACCAACCACCAGGTGGGAAGTCCACAAGCAGGACGTAAAGGCGATCGCCGCCCCCTGTTTGTGCCCCCTCCCAGCAGTCTAGGAGTGCAGTATTCATAGGAATGCAACCTCTGAGCGTGAAGGCTCTTCCGCTACCGATTGGTCAGTCTGCCTTGAATGTGTTCAATCCTCTTGCAAACGCATTTAAGCTGCCGGTCCTCCCCATATCCAGTGGCAGTGCGTTCCACCAACGAACAGCACAATCGTATGTGTGTCTATTCAGATGTAAGGCCTACTATAAGAACACAAGAAGAGCCCTGCTGGATCAGGCCGAAGGCCCATCTAGTCCAGCTTCCTGTATCTCACAGTGGCCCACCAGGTGCCTCAGGGAGCACACGAGATGCCTGCATCCCATTGCCACTCTCTTGCATCTGGCATTCTGAAGTAACCTACTAATAACGCAAGGATGTTGCACAACCCATCATGGCCTATAGCCCACGATGGACTTTTCCTCCAGAAATCTGTCCAATCCCCTTTTAAAGGCACTATGTTCAATGGGATGTTCTACTACGCGCTACTATGTTCAGTGGGACCTACTCCCAGGAAAGCATATGCAGTGGCGTTTCTACAGAGAGGGCAAAGCTCTAAGTCTTGCAAGAAGCCTTACCTTGCAGTGGAAATCACTCCTCTCCTGCACTGTTTTAGCCAATCCTCACAGGGAACAGCAACATCTTGGCGTTGCTCACTGGCTACAGCAGCAAGGGAGAAGAGGGATTTACATGACAGGGTAAGGCTTCTTGCAACACTCAGAGCTTTGCCCTCCCTGTATACCTCTGAGTATATGCATAGGATTGCAGCCTTAATTATGTGTTGTGTGAAGAAGTCCATACTACTTGTGTGCCCTTCTTTATTACTTTATAAGACTGAGCCTTGCATCAAATGTGGTCCTGGATCTTGACACTGGTGATTATCTCTTTGGTATGAAACTGGGTTGGAGCAGGGACTAACCCCAGATGAACTGGGGGCCCTTGTTGTGGAGATCTGCTTCACATGAACTCTATATTTCAGAAACTGTTGAAACTGCATGTGTTTGATTGGCCGTGGAGTGACATGTTTCCTTGCATAGAGTCAAACACTACAGTAATTCTGTGATCCTATAGATGTTTTGAAATTTCCTTCAACCTGGGAAGTGTATTTTTGCAAAGAAACCCATTTTTACCACCACGCATTTCACTTTTGAATTACATGCATTTTCAGAATAAACAAATATAATAATCCTAAAATTCTAGGTGAGTGCCCGTTCTGACAGTGATCTTTTGTTTACAATATTGCTTTTCTCCTTCACATGCATACAGTATGTATTTGTGGGTTTTAGCCATATTGCAGATGTTTCTAAGGTACTGTAAGGCTGCAGTTCTGTGCACTTTGTACATGGCATGGGAGTAAGTGCCCCTGAACTTAATCGAACTTGAATAAACATGTATAAGATTGAGCTGTAAATGTTACAGCCTTAGGGTCCAGTAACATAACCAGAAGGGGGTGGGTGGCACAGTAAGTATTGCAGGTGCTGCAATGCGCTGTGTAGGCGGCCACTAGCAGTCAGAGCTATTCAGGGCAGGAATGGTAATGCCTCCAGTACTTAGCATGCTGCGCTCCTCTGGCATTCTATCCATCTAGTTGTGACGGACAGTAGGGGGCGGTGCTCATCTCCCTTTCAAAGCCTGTAGAGCTGGCATTTTGTCCGAGGACAAGCTTCCATGGTCATGTGGCCGGCATGACTCTACGCCGTAGCACACGGAACGCCGTTCCTTTCCCACCGAAGTGATCCCTATTTATCTACTTGCATTTAGGTGCTTTCTAACTGCTAGGTTGGCAGGAGCTGGGACAAGCAACAGGAGCTCACTCCGTCGCGCAGTCTTGAACTCCCAACTTTCTGGTTAGAAAGCCCAGCAGCAGCGGTTTAACCCGCTGCACCACCACGTCCCTTTATCCTATCTAGAGTCCAATCCTATCCAGCTTCCCAGCAACATTGCAGCTGTGCCAGCAGGGTGTATGTTGTGTCCTGCAGTATGGGCAGGCAGTCACAGGCCTCTTCAAGGTAAGGAAACACTGGTGAATTGGATAGGATTGGGCCCTTATTGGCTCAGAAACAGGCATGTGAAGCTGGATGCATAATGGAAGAACTTTTAGCTGAGCCTCGCGGTTCTCGTTCGAAGAGACAGAAAAAGCGTCTGAATGGACAGATCCTGGGAGGGCTTCTCTTGGTACCAGGAGTTAAACTGGGAACCAGATGGACCACGGAGCTCTTACTGGATTCTGAATCAATGGTTGCTTATCCATAGTTTAGAATCCAAGCCAAAAAGAACGAAGTGGGCCAAATATAGTACTTGGTTTGCATACTATGTCTTCCAAAATTTTGATTTCTATTTTTCAAGGAGAACCAAATTTCACATAACATGAACTCAAGAGCGCAATCCTAACCAGGAGTTAGGCAGGCACAGGTAGGCCAGCAAAATTTGGTCAGCACAAAGGACACCATAAGGCGTGTTTGGACCACTCTTGGAGTCAGAGAGGCCAGCACACAGACGTGCCCCATCCTCCCTGACTCCTAGAATGGCCCAAGCTCGCTTTAGGGTGGCCTTGTGCCGGCCTAACTGCAGTTTAGGATTCCACTGTCATTTGTCGTTTTGCATCCACAAAGTTTCTGAAGATAATGTTCAAAAGGTAGCAGAGACTTTAATGATTTTCGAAACCTTTTTTTTCTACAGAACATCAGCACGGGAATGGCAATAGCTGGTGTAATTTTATTTGCAAAAAGTGTCAAACTGGTAAGTTGTGGATTGGGTTCAATAGTATTTAATATTGGTCAAGGTGAGTGGCAACTAGGTATTGTGCACAGAACACGTTTGCTAATCAGCAGACTAATTACTGTACGGTCTTATCCATTTACCATTTTTAGCCAAGTCCTGTTGAAATAGGGCATGAATTCTGTTCCATCTCAGAGCACAGTCCTAACCTTGAGTTAGGCCGGCACAGTTAGGCCAGCACAAGGGACGCTGTCAAGTATGTTTGGACCACTCTCAGCATCAGAGAGGCCAGCACACAGACGTGTGCCATCCTCCCTGACTCTGAGAGTGGTCCAAACATGCTTTACGGTGTCCCTTGTGCCGGCCAACCTTTGCTGGCCTAACTGTGCCGGCCTAATTCCAGGTTAGAATTGCGCTCTCAGTTGTGCTGCTGGCAAAATACCTGTATATTTATTCATACTACTAGTCTATCTAATCTTCGGAGCTCAGATGGACTAAAAAGACGCACGCACACTTTCTAATGGAAAAAACAAACGGGAAACTAATTTTTTTTTAAAAAAACTAATGTCCATTCAAAGTACCTGCATACTCTTCTCCACTAAAGCCAAGGTTTGCGTCTTTGGCTGTTTTCCAGCCAAGTCCTTGCATGTGAATTAAGCAAGCCGGAAGGGATGGAGACAAGGGGAACGACACCATATTGTTCAGTTCCCAGAATCAAGCTGTGCTTCTGCAAGGTCAGTCATTTTCAGCCACTGTGCCGTGGCACACTGGAGTGCCATGAATGGTCTGCAGGTGTGCCGTGGAAATTTGGGGGGGTGTCACCCCCCCCCAGAACGCCCTCCCCCGCCCCATTTTTGCCTGCCCTCCGCCCGCCCAGATTAGCCCCTGTGCCAGCCAAACCTGGCTGGTGCAGGTGCTGCTTACCTGGGGTGTGCTGCAGCGCCACAGGGTCAACGCAACGGCTTGCTTCGGCTCTGGGCACCTCACGCAGGTATGAAAGTGCTTTACGGCATAATGCCCTCCTAGCTGAGGTGTCTCAGCCTAAGATCATCAGCTTAAGATTAGATGTAAAAAAACTAATATTCTTAACTTAAATCAGTATTAAATAGTTTCTGTTGCTACCACCATTTCTCAACTGGAGTTTTTTTTCTCTCCATGTGTGAATATGTCTACAATGGCTAGTTGAGGTGGAACCTTGAGACGTCAGATTGAGCGCATTCCTCACTCCTGTTTTGTCCTGTTTATTTACGAAACCTTCAGATGCTGTTTGCAAGGCCTTCTAATTCCATGCAGGGACCTTGCAGGACATCAGAAGTGAAGGTCTGGTAAATAAAATAAATCCTTCTCAGTAGCCGAGGCCAGATGGGACGTCAGCAGCAATATCCAAAAGATGGGCTGGTGGTGAACTTCATTTACTAATATACCAACCGGGGGCATAGCTATTGAAAGCATAGCAGAGGGCAAAATGTTGCCCCGGAAGTGACATCACAACAGGAAGTGACGTCACAGTTGTAGGTTCATTTTCTCTCGTTTTTTTGACCGTAACTTTTGATAGAGTACAGATATTACACTCTGGTTTGTTTAATTGCATTACCTATTAAATTACCTTTCCAATTTAATTATATATAACGTGATGATATTATTCTTACATACCAAGGTTTTCACCATTTTGGCCACTAGTGTCAAGTTCAGCTTGTAGCCCCTCTAAAGCTTGTTGCCAGTGCAATTGCACCCATCTGCACTTCTTTAGCTACGCCCCTGATACCATCTGCTCTGCTCATTAATTCTCTCCCCTCTTCATCTGTCTGCTGTTCTTCCCAAATTGGGCACCCGTGGCTTTGTGAGCCCCCTTTTTTTTTCTTCCTGAGACGGTCTGCTGGAGGCTGAAGACTAACTGCCTTAGCTTTAACCCCCTTAACTGAAAGAGGTGTCCCAAGGTTGCTAGGTAGAACATATATACAGCCACTCCACACATTCCATTATTAGGGGTATACAGAAGATATTTTAGTCTGATCCCTAAAAATGGAAACTGAATTCAACAAACATATTCGCAACGTTCAGCCAGTCTTCTTTATGTGTGAACTCATGATCTTCTGATTCACTTACCTGCAAGGGTTTTGCTACATGCTATCTGCAAGCAATTTGCAGAACTGCACTTAGCTCGTTATCTGCGCCTCTGTCCTCATTATCCACTATGCAGGGACCTTCTGAATGGCACCTGAAATGAGCGCTAATCCCTTTAAAATGGCTGGCAGAAGCATCCGTTAGCCATGTTTAAGGGGTCCATGCTGGTTGCAGGTGCCATTCTGCAGATCCCTGCAGCCTCTGGAAGGTCTTCGCAGCCTTCAGAGATCTGTTGGCATTTCCTGCTGCACTCTGCTGGCTTCCTGAGGGTCTCTACTGAATTCTTCTGATGGCAGATAAGGTGCCTCATGTCCCTAAGCCCATTGATCCCATAGGATTAATGTTTTGTTATCTGTGAATTCACTAGCCACAAGGATTTCCTAGAACCTAACCCTAGCGGATAATGAGGACTGTCTGTATATCATAAGATGAGCTTGTCAGAGAGCCACAAAAGTGTGCAGTCACCTGTTAAGTGTACATTTGGGGGAAGCTCAGGTTTGCCTGTGTATAATGTGTTAAATAAAATAAAAAGATAAAAATAATAAAATAAAATAAAAAGCATTATTTTATTTACTTAAATTTATCTCACATCTGGGACTGGGTGATTATGGAATGGATGGGGGCACACTGGTCCAAAAGAAAAGGCGCATGTCATCTTTGAAAGAACAGCATAGAGTGAGAATGTGTCTAATTTTTTTCAATTGCTTTGTGTGTATTAAATAATAAAAAAGAAATAAATACAAAAGAACAGCAAATAGTGTGAAAATTTGCCACATAGTGAACAGGTTCTGTGTTTTTAAAGGGGTGATACCTTGACCTAGTTTTGCTAGTGTCTTGTTCACTGTGTGTGATGGTTCTGCATTCATTTTTGCATTAAAAAAATCATTGACTCTTCCCTTTTTTTAAAACGAATAGACGACCAAATTCACTCATGCTCTGGATATACCCGTTGAATTTATAGAGAAGAATGTTAAGCTTCGGGGACGATTTCGCCAGATAACTGAGCAAGGATTAGAAATTGAACATGTTCCCATTGTCCTTCCAATAATTTCATCACTGCAGAGGAGAAGTAAGTATGTTGAGAAGGATGATTAAGCCAGTAATGACAAAATTAAAACACTCCTTCACCATTTGCAAACTTGATATTTCAAATGTTAGCATTAGTTCCCTAGCATTGAGTTGAATACAGTTGAATACTGTAGCCATCCCTAGAAAATACTATATACATGCAAAACAAATACTCTGTGTAGTAGAGCTAGGACATTTCGCTGCAATTTGAGCATCTCTTTGAAAATGTTATAGCAAGGAATCCAGTGGGGTAAAAAAATTGAATTTTGGCATCCCAAAAAAACCCATGCAGATAATTCTGCTAACTTGAGAGGTCTTTGAAGTTGTGTTGCTGAAAGATTACCCCTAGCATGACAAAGTGCTTTTGAAAGTAAGGGTACTGTCAGAAGCTGTTTGTGATGTATTGTAACAAGGGGGTCAAAGATATATCAGAAGTCCCTCTGAGCATGCTCAGAGCTTTGAGCCTAAAATCCTTTTTTCTTAGCCATAGCTGAACTACAGTACAGTTCTCACAGAAGAATTACTTTCAGGCATGCTTAGTGCTATTTCCATTTCTCTGGCACCATTCCCATTTATCGAGAGTATGTGAGAAGAAGCCAGTGGTGTCATTCAAATGATTTAGGAACAGGAACTCACTTTTGATTGGCACTTGTCGGGAACCCAGAACCAGCCACAGAGCCCATTAGGATCCGGAACGCCCGTTCTGGTCCATTCCCCCTGAATGACATCACTGGAAGAAGCCCCTTTAATGCAGTTTCTTATAGACAGACATTCTGGAAATGTTAATGTTGCTACAGGGTTAGGGTGGTCAGATAGCAAAATTTACTATCTGTTAAGAGCTTTGAGACAGGCAAGCATTGCAGGAACTCAGCTCTTCCCCTAATGCTGTGGCAGGGATAAGAAGAACCCTGTTCGGTGTTTTCCTGTTTTGGGGGACAGAAGTCCCATCCCTTTTAAATTTAGCACTTTTCCACATGGTGTTCCTCTTATATTTAGCAGGGGAAGAGTAATTGTCCCTCCTCACCCCTCCACAGTGTCTTTTCCAGAGGCTGCTGCCGGTGGTGTTCTGCTTTTTTTAAGACTGCAAGCCCTTTTGGGACAGGGAGCCATTTAACTTGATTATTATTATTATTTGCCTGTAAACTGCTTTGTGAACTTTGTGTTGAAAAGTGGTATATAAATACAATACTGTTTGATTGATTTTTACCATATATGCCGTTTTAGATATAGGGTGTAAATCTAAATGGAAAGATGCTTTCCTCACACTTTACAATGTAATATAGACATACGTTAGTTTTTGTTGTTGTTGTTGTTTTTGCATTTTGTACCTACTAAAACTGTGACATTAGAAGCGCAAACTTTTTCTTTTGAAAAGAAGAGTTGTGCTCTTCTTATGTTCTTAAGGCTGTCTTTTGGATGCTTCTGCATCATGATGTCTGAATCCTGGCCACTTCTGGCCAGAAAAGTGGAGGACAGCCCAATCCCAAATGGCTACCGCTGTATCCTGTGGCAGGCAGGCAGTTGCTGGAGGCACCTTGGAAGATAGTGTTGTTAGTCCCTTTCCCCTCGGTAAGCTTGGAGCCCTGCCAATGGGTGTCCTTGCCTCTGCGCCGATAAGCGAGGGCCTCCATATCAGGCCATGCAACCCAACCCGGAGGTCTGGATCCAGCTGCAAAGGTCGCCACCCCTGTCCCTCCCGCCCAGATCCACCCTCCAACCCCACCCAGAATCAGCACAAGCCAGCACCAGTAACACCTTCTGCCAGCTTGCGTGGCCACCTCTGGGTGGTGGTGGGCCAATGCTGGCCTGGCACCGGTGGTAAGGCCTTCCCAAGTCCTTACTGTGGTGATGGAGGTGCTTTACAGCACCTTCACAATACCAGTGCCTGCGGTACACACTCATACAACCGTGAGTGCTGTTGGGCTCAGAATTGAGGCCTTAGCCTTCTGGGAGATCTATGTTTCTGCTTTCTCTGGTCACACTATTGCACCACCCCTTATTTCAATGCTTGGCTCCATCAGGACTTAGAACTGTTAACATTAAAAAAAAAAAAAAAGCCTCTCACACACACACCCTAGCTGTAAAGCCAAGATTTCAACTTTTGAAATATTTTGCCTAAACTTAAACTAACATTATGAAGGGACGTGGTGGCGCAGCAAGTTAATCCGCTGTTGCTGGGCTTTCAACCGCAAAGTTGGGAGTTCGAGACTGTGTGATGGAGTGAGCACCTGTTGCTTGTCCCAGCTCCTGCCAACCTAGCAGTTTGAAAGCACCTAAAAAATGTAAGTAGATAAATAGGGACCACTTCGGTGGGAAGGTAACGGCATTCCATGTGCTACGGTGTAGAGTCATGCTGGCTACATGATCGGACAAAAACGCCGGCTCTACAGGCTTTGAAACGGAGATGAGCACCGCCCCCTACAGTCGGTCACGACTAGACCATTTGGTCGTGGGGAAACCTTTACCTTTTTAAACTAACATTGCAATTGTATACACACTTGCCTGGCAGTAAGTTCCAAAGAACTCAGTAAGGCTTACTTGTAAGTAGACGTTTATAGGATTGTGCTGTAAATCTCCATATATCTACTTAGGTTTTTTAGGTGCAATCCTGTGCATATTAACTCAGAAGTAAGTTTTGAAAGTCAACAAAGTATTTTGATAATGGCGTACTAAGACAACAAATGGATTGTGTATATCCTCTTACTAGGACCTTCGAATGGTTTGTTGCTGATCAGGCTTGCTGGTGTGGAGCTGACACCAGATGGCATAGTCTGGTTAAAAGAAGAGATGAAACCTTCACAAATGACATGGTTCCAACTTCTGGGAAGGAAGGATTCAGCACTTGATTGCCTTGTGGTAGTTAACAAGGTCAGTAAAACTAGAAGAAAAATGAATTACTTGCCTTAACCTTCCTATATTACTTAGTTATGGCTGTGATTTTCTTCATGTCTTCTATACAGTACACCGCTGATCTTCAACTTTTTTGGTGCCATGACCCCATGGTCATTTATTAATTAAATAAATGAAGTATAAGACTGTTCACTATAACCATTCTTTTAGAAAAAAGGAGAGAGAGAGAGAGAGAGAGAGAGAGAGATAACTGAATAGTAGAGAAAACTACTAGCAGTTTTCTACTAGGTTGAAGCAATACCCCATAACTCTAATAACTGTTGAGAGCCAGGATGATGTATTAGTTAGAATATTGGACTTATACCAGGAACACCTGGGTTCCAATCCCATTTGGCTATGAAATTTACTTAGGGCGTAATCCTAACCAACTTTCCAGAACTGGGGTAAGAGCAATGCAGCTCCAAGGTGAGGGAACAAATATCCCCTTACTTTGAGGAGGCCTCCATGACTGCCCCCTCCAACTGCAGGATGCAACACGTGCCCCATTGACACAGCTATGCCAGTTCTGGAAAGTTGGTTAGGATTGCGCCCTTAGGTGAACCTTGAGCCAGTCACTATTTTATTTATTTTATTTTTTATTTTGAAGAATTTATACCCTGCCTTTCCCATGCCGAAGCAAATGCCCAAGGCAGCTTACGTGGGCAGGCAGGTCTAAACCACTATTTTTAATGGTTGTTGTTTTTTTACAAATGTTGTTATATTTTTTGAGATGATGGAGGAAATAATATAAATATGAATATGCTGCTTCTCCTCCTGCAGAGTGGTTTACTCAGCTCCAACACCGATGATCACTGACAAGAAATAACTCAGAGACTTCTTTAACAAAACTTACGTATTATTGTAGTTAATCTTCTTTATGTCTGTTTCAGCAACTTCAGCAAACTCTGTACATAGCTTCTATAAATCAATGTTCAGCTCTCATCCAAAAGACTTCTCTCAAGCACACACACTTCAAACTCTCTCTGTAACTGACAGTTAAATACGTGACAGTTAAACCTCTAAACTCTCCAAACTAACTGGTAACTTGTATCCCTGGTCTTTATATATTCTCCAGTCATCATGATCACATGACCTTATCACCAGGCAAACTCTCCGCTGTCTCTGGGCAAATTCACATGTTACCATTTTAACTCTTATCTCTGGGCAGATCTCTATGTTACCATTTACTCATATCACCGGGCAGAATCTCATGTTGCCATTTGTGCTCCATGTCTCCAGGCAGAAACCTACCATACAAGTCTGTAAATTTCCTCTGCCCCATTTCAATATCCCAACAACAAATATACAGTATTCTGTGATTCACCGAATCCTCAGTCCCAGACGCCGCCTTCACAGTGTGGTTCTCTCCTCTGGCCTTGTGACAGCGAGCTTCAGCAGGTGATTGTAAGTCCAGCCTGGACAGGTCCTCAAGGTTGGATTCCATTCTTTTGCCTGCTGGCCTTCTCACAACATTCCCGCACTGGCTCATCAATCCACAGTGACTTCGTTCTGCCACAACAGGTACTGCAGCTTCTCACAGCCTGGCATTCTGTCTCCCATCCACAAATAGATCACACATTCTCCTGCTTAGCTTCAGGCAGTACCAGCAGCTCAACCATCAGTCCACACCTCCTGCTAACCCTAATCTTTCAGCCTAACCCACCTTAGAGGCGGGTTGTGAGGGAAAAAGGAGGAGGAGCAATGTACAAAGTCTTCAGCTCCTTGGAGGGCAGGGTGATATACAAATGTGAAAAATAAATATTCCTGTCCTCTTTGAACAGGGTAGATTTTCCAGTTTCTGTTTGAACGAAGAGATCCTGAGACGAGGACTTGGCAAAGTGGTTCGTGTTGAAGGGTTGCCTCATCAGTCTCGGATCTACTGGAAGCTTCACAAGCGGCTGCTTCAAGCTGAACTGAAAGCTGTGAAGAAAAATAAAGGGATTTGGAAAGAAGAAACATTCACCGAGAAATTGAGGGAGCTTATAAGCAGTAACAAATACTTGCACAAATTGAAACAATTTGCAACCTGGCTAAGGATACGCTTCTGAAAGTGTGGGGTTTTGGGGGAAGAAATGAGGATGAGGAAGGAGATATAACTTCCTTACATCAGAGTGATATTGCAACAAATACCGAGCATTTTGTTTGTGGTTCTTGCCTTAAGAGAACAATGAAAATGTCACAGAAATATCTTTTGAGGGGATGGTCGGATAAAGCACATGTATGTATGGGAAAACTTGAATATGAGGTGTGTTTTTTTAACTGCTAGGTTATGTAAGTGTCCAGCAGGAGAAGAAAACTGAAGGCTCACTGAGCAGAGGAATATTTCATTAAGAGCACAATCCTAACCTGGAGTTGGGCCAGGACAGTTAGACCAGCAAAATTTGGCTGGCACAAGGGATACTGTAAAGTATGTTTGGAACACTCTAGGAGTCAGAGAGGCCAGCACACAGACGTGCACCATCCCCCCTGACTCCGAAAGTGGTCCAAATGTACTTTACGGTGGCCCTTGTGCCAACCAAACTTTGCTGGCCTAACTGCCGGCCTAAATCCAGGTTAGGATAACTAATCATTTTGTTTTTGTTTCTTTGTTATGTCCAAACTGAGAGAAAAATAACAATTACAAAATGCATGTAACATGCAGATAAGATGTGGCATCAAAAACCTGCAGATTGGTTAGATATGGCTATTTTCTTACAGGAAACAATTTTGTACCAAACATAGCACCTTGATTAGCTAGCAGAGAGTCAATGTGAGTGTGTGTGTAGCGCATTTCTCCTTGTAGGATTCTGCATGGAACCAGCTCACTTCACACAACTCTCTCAGCATGTGGTAGCCACAGGTTTTAGCCAGCTAGTTCTGAATTGTCTGGCAGGATGGTGATGCACATGCTGTTATCATGTGCTGAGCATAACTTGGAGGCGAAAGTTTCTCAGTGCATGGCAGCAACATACACACAACTTGTGTGTTGGCAGCTTTGTCATGGCCTGACGCTCCTTGAAATGGGCAGGCAGAAATCTGGGGCTACCATCAACTGTTGTATGAATTCACCCATAGACGCTGACCCATAGACCCAGGACTTTTATGAGTGTTTGTCCATTGCATCACACCAACATTGCAAACATCAAGACACAGCAGTAGCATTTCTTGCTTCTCCTTGAACATTCCCGTTTGTGTTTCTGGAATTATGCAAGTGGCATTCTAGAATAAACTGAAGATCAGCTCAAGGGCATCTCATGCTTAAGCCTGAGACCTGCTTCTAAAGCAGCTGAATGGATACTACACCATCCTGAAAGCGGTTTCTGGGTTTCGTTGAAATCACATGACTGAAATCCATCAAACCACATGGGAAAATTGCTTTCAAAACATGCAGCTTCTCATGTTGTGTAGGATTGTATGAGATTGTATTAGATGATTGTATTAGAAGTCCAGCTTCCTGGTTGCTGCTTGTGTAAATTTCGCCTTTGATTATTACAACAACTAAACTGGTTTAACAGCAAGTGTTTCTTTATGATTTACTTTCTAAGGTTGCAGTACTGTACTAAGTACACTGTCTTAAGAGAAAGTTCCATGGAAATTGACTTGCATTCAAGGCAGTATATATGTTCTATTGGGGTGTAATTTAGTTGTGGTCTAACCTTCATTGTGAGCCACCAAGATTAATTGATCTACTCCTAAGTGTACTCATCTGAGCACACAAGTGTTTATGTTTACTTTGGCAGAACATGATATGTGCCTATTTGTTCTGAGCCATTTCTTTACGTGCTTCACTAGAATTTAGGAACATGGTGCTAAGTCTACTATTTTGATAATCTTGTCTGAAGAGCTACAGAGTAGTAATGGTTTTCATGGAGAATTAGAGCACAATCCTAACCTGGAGTTAGGCCAGCAAAGTTTGGCCACCACAAGGAACACTGTAAAGTATGTCTGCACCACTCTCGGAGTCAGAGAGGCCAGCACACAGACTTGCACCATCCTCCCTGACCCCGAGAGTGGTCCAAACGTGCTTTATGGTGGCCCTTGTGCTGGCCAAACTTTGCTGGCCTAACTGAGACTGACCTAACTCTAGGTTTGGATTGCACCCCTAGAGTTCTAGTGTAAAACAATTTGTTTCAGTACTTCTGCTGCTTTTCTGAGTTGTCTTTGCAAAATCAGTCCTGTACAAAGCATTCTATTTTTATATATATTTGATTGATTGATTGATTGATTGATTGATTGATTGATTGATTGATTAAAAGGTCAATTATGAATTCTTCATTAATTTTACCAGTAAAGTTATTTTTTTTTAACACTGTCTTGTGGCTTGACTTTGTAATTAAATAGCATCAGAGCAAAAAGCATATAGTTTGTGTTTGCCCAGCATTGCTGGTGATGACAGCTGGATCTGCTTGCCCGTATGTGTGATTGGATGCCAGCTTTGTGAGCCTGCATCTGAGGCTTGCCCCTTATGCCCTTAAGGGAATAAATCAAAAGCTAGTGCCTCGTGTTAGTAAATTCTCTAGTTGGTGTTTATAGTACAGGCAGTCTTCATTATCCGCTAGGGTTAGGTTTCTGGAAATTCTCGTGGTTAGCAAATTTGTAGATAATGAACCAATGAACCTACGGGATCAATGGGGTTAGATCAGCGATGGGACCTACAAACTACTTGGGGGAACGGAGGGCGGAACTTAGACGGGACTACCGCTTGATTGGCAGCCCCTCTGTGCACTTCCGCTTTCGTTCCGCTCGGCCCGCGGCTGTCCCTGGGCGAGCAGGTGCCCCCTCCGAGACCAGGGATGGCCGCGGGGCGAGCAGAACGAAAGCGGAAGTGCATGGACGGGCTGCCAATCAAGCGGTAGTCCCACCTAAGTCCCACCCTCCGTTCCCCCAAGTAGTTTGTAGATCCCATTGCTGGGTTAGATGCAAGAGGTGCCTTACCTGCCATCCAAAGAATCCAGCTGAGACCCACAGGAAGCCAACAGAGTGCAGCAGGACATGCCAAAAGACCTATGAATGCTGCAGAGACCTTCCAGAGGCTGCAGGGATCTTCAGAATGGCACCCACAACCAGCATGGATCCCTCAAACATGGCCAACGGATGCTTCTGCCTGCCATTTTAAAGGGGTCAGTGCTGGTCTTCAGGTGCCATTCTGAAGATCCCTGCAGCCTCTGGAGGTTCTCTGCATAATGGATAAGGAGGACAGAGGTGCAGGTAATGAGGCAAGTCACAATTCTGCCCCTCGCGAATTCGCAGATAGCGAGTTTGCATTTGAAGAGAACTGACTGTATTGGTAATATCCTCTGCTGTCATTTTAGGCACAAATGAAGTATCGGGTCACTAGTTATAGGGAATTCTACTTTCTAATACTTCGAAGGGGAAGGGTTTTTGTGGGGGGGGGAGTGCCTGTACAAATAGTTGCTGTGGGGCCAGGCAGGAATGGACCTTCATATCCATTCCCAGAGAGTGGGACGCAACTATGCCATGTTGTGCTCTTCCACCAAGCAGTTGGTCAGTGCTGATTAAGAGGAAAGAGAAGGAACTGGGCATCTTTTTCTTCTGTCTTTCACCCAGTCCCTGCAGCCAATCGGAATTGATGGTATGCTGAATACGTTTTTTTAAGGGAGCAGCCATATTGAAAATATGGGAAGATGGGGTGCTGGAAAGGGGGAGGGCTGTGCTATTGCTTTGCTTATGTCAAGGGTTATAAATAGGTTTTTCATCTTTCTGATTCATTTTGCTATTGGAAAATGGCTGAGAAATAGCCCAACTTATTGCTGTATTCCCAGGAAAGCAACAGGCTCGGGCATTACAGTGACAACACTTCCAGCCATGACATCACTTCTGGTGGATCTCGGTCACATGGTCATTCTAAAAAGTGGGTCCCGGTGCTAAAAGTTTGAGAACCACTGTCTTACAGATAGAACGCTGAAGGAAGCAAGAGCTGAAAGATTTCTTATATTATGTGTCGTCAGTATAATTACAAAACATTACTAAATTACAATTTAAGCACAAAAAAGGAAAAACAGAGCCGAGTACAGAATCTTTCGACATAAATAATGATAAACACTGCTCCTCATCCAAACATGCTATACTGGAAAAGAAAAAAAGGTACAAAAAAACCCCACGGTATTCAGAACCCTTGAAGCTTAGCCGATGTGGGACTGATCAGTGCTGGGATGGTAGACCTCTGGAACCATAAGCCATAAGCTGTTCTGAGCTGTCTAAACAGAGAACAGGCTATAGATATAATAAAGATGAGAAAGTGCATTGGGAAAACTATGTCCCCACTAAAAAGAAAAAAAGAACTGGATTCTATGAGCTGTTGGATAAGTAGCTGGGTTCCCAGAGCTGGCACAAGGAAACTATTCCTTTGGAGCTGAAAATAGATCCCAAACTATCAATGATTAATGTCTTATCTTCAAAACCATCCACTCTCAACATGTCTGGAATGGGAACTTGGGGAGTAGACTAATAGAAATGCAAGAGCGCTTAGGGCTGCCTTCACTCAATATTTAATACTGTTTATATTTAAGCCACCACTCATAGAAAGCAATGTGACCCTTTTAGCTTATCAAAGGGTCAAACTTCATATTAGATTAAATGCATTGTTTTGCCCTGCGCCCTGGTATTTTTTTTAAGTCTTATTTCCACAAATAACACCCCTAAAGACATATTCAACACTAAAATGTTTTTTAAAAAACTAAAAATTCTTACACATAAAAATTACCTCTAAATTAACACAAGTGTAGAGCAGTATATCATCATTTCATCAAATCGCCTAAGCATCTACTCCCATCTTCATAATACTTAAAACCCATCACTGTCAGCCCTTTATCTTTTTAAATCAATATAGCTATCTAATCTCTTAATATTAATTTGTTATGTCTTTATTCTTCAAATCCACAAATCATTATGTTGCTGTTTTCTCTCTCTCTTGCAGAAAGTTTATGAGTGGCTTCCAATTGTTCATTAATGTATTTACTGACTTCTTTTCCTTAAGCAAAATTGCTAATTTGTCCATTTCTGCGAAATCCAAGATCTTTGTCCACCAATATTCAAGGGATTTTTCTGTAGATTTCCAATATTGTGCATAAGATATTTTTGCTGCCGTTGTCATATATAATTATGTTTCAAAATTCATTCCTACCCAATCTTATATCAAAATAAAAACAAAAAAGCTTCTGGTTTCATCTGTATATTTAAGTATTAATCTGTGTATGTATCTGTATCCAATGCTTCTTTGCATGCTTTGCCACAAGTCCACCCCATATGGTAAAAAGAGCCTTCACTTTGGCCAGCACAAGGGCCAACATAAAGCCCACTTTTGGATCACTCTCTAAGTCAGAGAGGGTGGCGCATGTCTGTGTGCTGGCCTCTCTAAGAGTCGTCCAAACATACTTTATGGTGGCCTTGTCCCAGCCCAACTTTGCTGGCCAAACTTCGCTGCCCTAACTCCATGTTAGGATTGTGCTCTCAAATATCTTCAGTATTTTAGAAAGGTTATTTTCCCCTTTCAGCTCCCAAAGGGAATGACATCTTTTTATTCAATTAGATCAGCTTTTAGGAACTATAGTTGCTAAAAGTTTGGAAATACTGGCCAAATTACTTTGGATGGATATAGGAAATCCTTGTGCCAGTACACTCATTTTTGCAAATCGGATCCTTTGCTATTTTGCTAAAATGATAATTCAACAAAATTCCAGGGGGAAATTGTGCTCCTTGTCTCTTTGTTGGCATTTATGAGGGGCGCAACTCCCCAACCATGTCACATCCAATTACTTTTGGATAAAGTTTCTCCATGGGGGGGGGGGCTGTGGTGCTTTGCTCTGAAATTGCAGTCACTTTGGCTGAATTGAATGGCATCAATGAGTTGTTCCTATGGTTTCAGCCAATCAGTTGCTGGACAGTGATGAAAAGGTGAAACTTAAGCTGGCTGCTCCTAGAGGTCACAGTTCTCCCACTCCACCTCCCCTCCATAGAGCTGTCTGACAAATCAGACTGACAATAATTCCCTCCTGCAGCCTCTAGAGGAAAGAAAAGAGGACAGTCGGAGAACTTTTTCAAAAGTTACAATTTCTTGGATTCTGAAGGATCTCTTGTGCATAATTACCAAAGAGCTCATGCAGCATAGTGGCTAAGAGTGCAAGCAAATTAAATAGTCCCATGTCAGGGTGGACACACTATGGTTGCAATTTTATGCACATGAACAAGGCAGTAAGTTTTGTTGGACTCAGTGGGACTTACATGTTTAGACTTACAGCATACATGGCCTTAAGCAGCCCCCCCCCCCCAGACACATCTGCAATATAGGAACAATGATTTTTGCTCTAGATCAGTGTTATTCAAACTGTGGGTTGTGACCTGATGTCAGGTGGGTCATGGAAAGCTGGGAGCAGTCATCTTGGAAACTGCAGACCTTATTCTTGTTATAATCTTATTGTTAGTGTTAACAGTTTGAATTTTCAAGTGAGGGGTTTTTTTCAGTGTTTTTACATAATGTTTTGTCCTAATTTGCTTTCTTTCTGGGATGTTTCATGGTTGTGCAGTTGTTGCAGTCCAAGAGTGCCATTTTACATTTCAGGAGTGTCATTTCATTATGCTACAATGACAGCACTTCCTGCTTGATGATGTCACTTTTTGCCACAACAGCACTTCTAGGTTAATGACATCACTTCTGGTCCCAACCCCAGTGCTATTCTAAAAAGTGGGTCCTTGTCTAAAAAATTTGAATACCACTACTCTAGCTTATAACAATACAAGTGTGGCAAGTGCTTTGAAATGTACCATATAAATGCTAGTAAATAAACAAATATTGCCTTTCTTTATCAGTTTATTTTATTGCCTTTATTAAATCAGTTGCCTGAACATGTAAACTAAATTATTCCTTGCGTGCAGGGAATCTGGAGAGGTCTGGATGCCAGAATTCTTTTTGAAAACTTCCAAAGTGAAGTATTTCTTGCATTTTCCAGGGCCGATATCCCATTGTCATTTCTCTGTGTAAAAGGGCAGTTGCCCGTTGCATAAACAATGCGCCCCAAACTTCCTTCACTTGCTCTCATTGGAGGAGAATTTGAAATAGGTGAATGAAAAGCTGTTTAGTTCTTCCAGCAGACTTTGAACCCGCAAACAATAGAGGCAGGTTGAATTGGATAGGAGGCAAGAATATGCTGCAATTCCTGGGACTGGATTACAAGGCAATTCCGGAGCCCTAACATGAAATCCAACCAGGAGAAAGCAGAGGGGCTTTGCATTTTCAGCATGCATTTTGCAACAGGAATGTGATCGTGTTTGTGTCAAGACGACCATCAAGTCAAGATTGACTTGATTACATGCTGATGAGAACCTATACTTTAGAGCTAGCTGGAGATGCTTGCTTTGGATAAAGAGGAGAGTTGCTTTTGTCTGTCTTTTATGTTTCTTTAGTGATCATATATGGTTGGTTACTGTTATCATATGTGTGATATGCTAACTGGGCACTTTTTCAAGTAGTGTTCCTCTTATATTTAACGGGGGGGGGGAGGAGGAATTGTCCCTATCCACCCCTATTCAGTGTCTTTCCTAGTGGCTGTTGCTGGTGGTGGTCTGCATTTTTTTAGATTGTGAGCCCTTTTGGGACAGGGAGCCCAATAATTTTATTATTTTTAAACAAATAATACATACTTTCAGTATTATTTGCCTGTGAATCGCTTTGCGAATTTTGTGTTGATTGATTGTTCTGGTGGCAGTTGAAGAAATAGTGAGAAAATTGCAATAAGGCCTAAAAAAAAAGATAAAAGCCTGCATTCTGCAGCTGGGAGCTGCAGACTTCGGGAGCTTCCAAGTGGATGCTGTTTGCTTTGGGAGCAACTGAGGATCTTCTGTTTGCAAAGCATATTGTAACCATCTGACGCGACTGGGAGTTGAGGCAACTGGTGTTTGCAGAATTTGTTCTTAATTGTCTTGTGTATTCTTTGTTTATGGTGTGTGTGTAGTGTTTTTAAGTGTGGCCGGTAGCCATATTAAATTCCGGGTATGGTCTACATACCTGGCCAGTAAATAAATAATAATAATAATAATATGCTTTACCATGGGCTTGACACCATTCCCAGCAGATCCATGGACATGTGGAAGAGAGAGATAGGCAGATGGATAAAAACACACGTCCACATCTTTTCTCTGATCTGCTTTATATGCTGTGTCCGCATTCAAGGCCATCCTTATGGAAATGTGGAACTCTGCCACAAAGATAGCACTTGGAGGGGACTTTCTCTGCCATCAAATTGCCATGGTTGACCTGCTGCTGCTTTTCAGGAACCAGAGAGCAGGATACTTGGGAGGAACAAGGAAAGGCCAGGCGAAAGGGGAAGGGTAGCAGTGACTGCAAATTTGCAAAAGCAAATTTGAGAAATTTGATAGATTTGGGTATAGGCAGTTAAAGAGCAACTAACTACTGGGACTCTTGAACAGTTCAGGGTTCAATAAGTGGGTGGGGGAACCAAAATGTATAAGAGTGCAATCCTCATTTGGAGTTAGGCTGGCACAAGGGACACTGGAAAGTATGTTTGGAACACTCTTGTAGCCAGAGGCCAGCACACAGATGTGCCTCATCCTTCCTGATTCTGGGCGCCCAATCTTATGCATGTCTACTCAGAAGTAAGTCCTATTATAGTCACTGGAGCTTGTTCCCAGGTAAGCATGGATAGGATTACAGTCTGACAGTGCAAGCCTATGCATTGTGTTCAATGGGGCTTACTCCCAGGAAAATGTGTATAGGATTGTAGCCTGAGAGTGGTCCAAACGTGCTTTACAGTGGCCCTTGTGCTGGCCAAACTTCGCTGGCCTAACTGTGCCGGCCTAACTCCAGTTTAGGATTGCACTTAAGTCTCGACAGACTAGCTAGGATAGAAATGTGTATCCAAAATATAATGGAAATTAAATGAATAGCATGAATTTGCATAGTGGAAACTCAGAATAACAATGGATCTAATATTCATTTCTGATGTTATGACTCATTCAACAATAAGTACTGTATACATCTTCAACGGAAATTACATTATAAATGTAATGCATTTCATGCATGAAAAACAATGTTTTTAATATAGTATGGTGGTCCCTTCCACATCTTCCTGCTGAAAACGGTACCTTGAATGAAAATACTTCATTTGATGAAATGACCTGAAGGTTCACCACTTCTAAACAACAAACACCATAGCTTACCAACCACTGCTTTGGGTATTTTAAGAAAAGCTGTCAATAGATGCAAGATATAGAATAAACACAATGCCAGAGCCCTAACATCAAATTCACCCAGGGTTCCAGAACCTTCACATTTCATTTAATATAACTGTACTAATTATAAACTTGAGGGCACAATCCTAACCAACTTCCCAGCACTGACATAGCTGTGCCAATGGGGCATGTGCTGCATTCTGCAGTGGAGTAGTGGTCACAGAAGCCTCCGCAAGGTAAGGGAGTGTTTGTTCCCTTCCCTTGGGGCTGCATTAACCTTATCCTGGTGCTGGGAAGTTGGTTAGAATTGCACCCTGAGTCATACTGTACAAGACTGAGTGGTACCCTAGCCTGCTACAGTCTCCACCCTCTTTGGCTCCGCCCCATTTCCCTTTGGCTCCACCCCCATTTCCTTCTCCAATCCCAGGGAGCGGGAGGAGCAGAGCCTGGCATTTCATCAGGTAAGGGGGGGCAGTATTTGGTTCACAACCTCTGCAAGGAGATCTTGGTTCAACCAGTGCACATGAAACTAATGCTCTGCTTTCAGCACTTTGGAGAAAGCAAGGGATACGAATGCTACAAATACAGTATTTTATATGCAGCAATGCCAGGACTAAACTCCAGATTTATTTGAATCTGTTCATTACATTTTTATCATATCATATTCCCCCAAGGGACGCAGGGAGGCATACCTGATACTCCTTTACCTAACCTACCTTCAGGTTAGGTAAAAAGACGGTGACTGGGCCACCAGGTATATTTCATGGGTGATCTGAGCCCTAGTCTAGACTGGAGCTCAGTCCTGGGCGCATAACGTCGTAACAGAGAAACCAATTTCTCGGAACGGGTATGACAGAGTGTATTTTCCTTCCCCACTGTGTAACCCCACCAGACCTCTATACACTCTGGAATCGGATCTCGTATGAGAGAAGGTGGTTCTCAGGCAAATTGGAGTCCTGTTCAATTATCACTGCGGGGTAATTGCTGCCGACCAACAGACCAGTCCCTTCTCGACAGTGCGGGCTGGGAGTCCCGTCCAGTGCAATCCACGCCGGGTTTGTCCTTCCGTCGCAGCGCCGCCGGGGGTGGCTTGTTGTAGGTTTGAATGAGAAAGCAGGTTGTGGCGGCAGCCGCCGGAGCGAGACTCCTCGGAGGGCAGCGAAGAGAGAAAGGAGTGACACGGAGCCCGCCTCGCGTCAGCGTGGCCGAAGAAAAAGCCAGACGCCCGGAAGAAACGGGGAGCCGAGAGGTGAGTGTCGGTTCTGACTCACTCGGCGGCCGGGGCATCAGGCAGAGAGACGGAAGGGCGCTGGGGAACCTCCACGGGCTAGACTGGAGGAGGCGACCCGCGATCCCTTTTGGCAGAGGGTGGGCGAGACTGTGCGGAGACCCTCGCACCCGCGATCGTTTCAAGGAGGCTGGAGCAGGGAAACTTCCTGGGGGATTGTGGCCCCCGCACTGGTACAAGCGCTGGGGACGCGAGCCCTGGAGCTTGCCTTCGGAACTAGCGGCCCCTCTTTAGGCAGCTCTCCGCTCCTGCAGCTCAGTCCTAGGTAGGCTGACTCGGAAATCAATCCCGCGGATTGCTTTGGGGCTTACTCCCAAGTCAGCGCGACCAGGACCTGCGGACCTGTATGCAAATTCCGAGTGCTGGGGAGAATTGGGAGGGGGCGACGGGAGCTGAAAACCGCCTCATCCTGCAGCCCACCTTGAGGACAGTGAGAGGTAGCCCGAAGGGAGGAGGCTATTGTCTGCCATCTGGTTTCTCGGCTAGCTAAACCCAGCCAGGAACAGGTCATCGCGTGGCCTCCCGGGACTCCGGATCTCCCCTCCCCTCCCCCCTCTCCCAGGCATCAAGAGAAACGAGCTTCCCCCATACCACCGAAGTTCCAAGGTGTGGATTCTCCACCCTAGAAAAATGCCGTCTGGCAAACCCAACTGATTCGTCTGCCGCGGTAAGGGGCAACCACATGCTGTTGGAGGGCTCCCTTTGTTGGATGCTGGTGGGGCTGGGGGAGAGAGAGAGAGAGAGAGAGAGAGAGAGAGAGAGAGAGAGAGAAGGAAGGCATCCAGACAAGCTTCAAACCAAGAGCATCTCTCTTAAGAACCTAAGTTCATAAGTTCATAGTTCATAAATGACCTGGAGACAGGTATAAGCAGCGAGGTGGCCAGATTTGCGGATGACACAAAACTTTTCTGGGTGGTGAAAACCAGACAGGATTGTGAGGAACTTCAGAGGTATCTCTCTAAACTGGGGGAATGGACAGCAAAATGGCAGATGTGTTTCACTGTAGACGAGCGTAAAGTGATGCACATTGGGGCAAAAAATCAAAACTTCAACTATAAGCTAATGGGTTCTGAGCTTCCAGTGACAGATCAGGAGAGAGATATTGGCGTGCTAGTGGTGAACTCAAAGTGTCGACCCAATGTGCGGCAGTGGTAAAGAAGGCCAATTCCATGCTTGGGATAATTAAAAAAGGGGTTGAGAATAAAACAGCCAATATTCTTATGCTCCTGTACAAATAGATGGTAAGGCCACATCTGGAGTACTGTGTACAGTTCTGGTAGCCATACCTTAAAAAAGATATAGGGGAACTAGAGAAGGTGCAGAAGAGAGCGACCAAAACGATTATGGGGCTGGGGTACCTCCCATATGAGGAAAGGCTACAGTGTTTGGGGCTTTTCAGCCTAGAAAAAAGGCGCCTGAAGGGGGACTTGATTGAGACATACAAAATTATGCATGGGATGGATAAAGTGGATAGAGGGAAGTTCTTTTCCCTCTCTCACAATACCAGAACCAGGGGACAGCCACTAAAATTGAGGGTTGGGAGAGTGAATACAGATAAAAGGAAATACTTTTTTACCCAGCGAATTATTAATCTGTGGAACTCCTTGCCACAGGAGGTGGTGATGGTATCTGGCCTAGATGCCTTTAAAAGGGGACTGGACAGATTTCTGGAGGAGAAGTCCATTGCAGGCTACAGGCCATGATGGTTAGCGCAACCTCTTTACTTTAGAAGTAGACTACCTCAGAGTGCCGGTTGCAGGGGAGTGGCAACAAGATGCATGTGTCTTGTATATTCCCTGAAGCATCTGGTGGGCTGCTGCATGATGCAGGAAGCTGGACTAGATGGGCCTTTCGCCTGATCCACTGGGGCTCTTCTTATGTTCTTATAAGAAGAGCCCTGCTGGATCAGACCAAAGGCCTATCTAGTCTAGCTTCCTGTACCTCACAGTGGCCCATCAGATGCCTCTGGGAGCACAGGAGACACAACTCTTTTGTTGCCACACATTTGCATTTCTCTTGTCAAGCTAGCCTAGGAGTTGTCCAAGATGAAGGGTTTCCGGTTGGTTTGGTCCAGGTTTCCAGTGTTAAAATTTGGCCCAGTGGCTCTTGGGTTGGACTTGGGGTTCCCAGTTTGAAGTTCTTCTCTGCTAAGGCATCTGTCTTGGCTAGATTGGAAAAATCATTGGCTTTCAGGTCTTCATTCGTAAAAGGAAAAATGGCCTGCCTCACTGGTGCCCTACAGGAGAAGTACAATCCTCACTTTGCTAATTAAAAAGTTTGGTGTGCAAGTGATCAACAGTGATCCTCAGGGTGTCATTGATTTCAATGGGAATTACTCCCAAAGTAAGCACTGTAATTAGTACAGTGTTATGCATAAGGCTAGTTTTAGTTCAGAAAGCCGTTTTAGGATCAATGCATAAAATGTTCACTTCTGGAGTACCCTCCCTGAACTTGCAATCACACATCTCTCCATGCAAATTCTGTTCACATGTAAATCCTATTGAAGTCGATAAGATGAATGTCTCAGGCTGCAGTCCAAAACACTCTTATCCAAGGAACTTCTTGGGACATCCTTCAGAGTAAACATGCTTAGGACCGAAAGAGTGATACATTTGGAAACAGAGAAGTGTCCTAGAAGCCTTTTTGTTTTAAGACTGTCTTATCACTGACAGCACACTCAAGAGAAGGTGTTTAAACAAGGCCAGGCTCTCTTGGCTATTTTGTTTTGATGTTGGATGAAGTTATCATAAACAGAGCTCCAAGTGATGGGCATGATTAATTCCCAGGTGAAGAAGAAAGAGTGTGCTCTCCTTCTGAAAGGCGACAGAGGGGTTACAGAGATGGACGGATGCAATTTCCAAACTCCTTCCTCCTGCAGTATCCATTTATGTATTAAACAGATGAGTTGCTGCACAGGAAAGATAGAGCAAAAGGTTACCCTTTGAAGAGTGGTTGATTGCTTTTCCTTTTGGCCTCTGGTCTTACTGCAGAGACCCCCCTTAAGACTTTTATTTGTCAAGCTCACCCTGGCTCAGGAGAGCTGTTAAAGTCACCAAGAGCCAGTTAGAGAGGCCTGTTTCCTTGTCTTTCAAAGCATAGCCTTGGTTCTTGCTAGCAGCCTGCTTGTTTACCAACAGCGTTACATTTGGTGCATGTCAATATACTTGGGTTCCTCTGTCAATAGCCTTTACAGTTCTGTGGGCTCGGCTCAACTCTGCCTTTGTTCTTCCTACTCTTTTCAAGCAGCCACTGCAGTTGTTTTAAGAGCTTTTTTATTTTATTTTACCATCAACCATGCAGAAGAACTTTGATTGGGGGGCCTCTTTTTCTTGCACTGATTTCCACAAATAAGCGCCTGGGATTTCTCAAGGCGAGTTGGTGAATATTTAGTGGGAATGTGCTGGTTGTTGACTTCTTGAAAAGGGACAGAACCAGTTCTTTGTATGAGCAACTGTGGCTCAGCTAGAGAGCCTAACGCATTCTTGGCCTGAACACTTGGCATTCCAATTAAATCATTATTTTCTTCCTGCTGCATAAGGCCGCTTCAAATTAGCTTTTGGAATAATGTTAAGCATTTGCTTCTAAGGCTGTAGCTTAAAGTTTTTGCATCAAGATTGATCATTGTTGGTTTGAATCTTGTGAAAATCCTCTGATTCCTAGGCAAATGGGTTTCTGTTGACTGTTGGAAGTGAACTGCAAAGGGCAGGGGTTAGGGTTAGATAACTGGATAATTATCCAATAATTGGGGTTGGATAATTAGGTGGGAAAACTCAGAGGTTGGAGGTGCAATCCTAAACTGAGTTAGGCCGGCATAAACTAAGCCAGCCTAACTCAGAGGTTGGAGGTGCAATCCTAAACTGAGTTAGGCCAACATAAACTAAACCAGCAAAGTTTGGCCAACACAAGGGCCACTGTATAATATGTTTGGACCACTCTCGGCGTCAGAGAGGTCAGCACACAGCACACAGCCATCCACCCTGACTCCGAGAGTAGTCCAAATATGCTTTAGGATGGCCCTTGTGCTGGCCAAACTTTGGTGGCTTAGCTTATGCCGGCCTAACTCCAGTTTAGGATTGCGCTCTGGGTGTTGAAACAAAGTTGGAAGTAGACCCTGCTCTCTGGATTTATAGCCTGTTGAACTACAGTGGTCTGGAGGGAACCACTGTAGTCCTTCAACTTTTTAGACCGGGATCTAATTTTTAGAATGGCACTCGTGTTGGGATGTCTCAGGGCACAATCTTGTGGCCCTTGTGCCAGCCAACTCCAGGTTAGGATTGCGCTCTCAGTTAAAACTTGAATATTTTTTCTTGTTGGCTTTTTGCATGCAGAAGTTTATTTCATCATGCAAGCAGGGAAGGTATGAGAATCCTGGAATTATGCTTGGAATTTTGCTCGAGCCACCCCAGCGATGTCAATGATGCTCTGACATTCCAAATGAAGCACCCCTCTGATTTCAAAGAAGAATTGACTCTGCAGACCTTTTCAGATTCTCACGCTTTGACACAGACATTCTTCCTCTGTGGTTGGCTAGTGGTAGAACTCTTGTTGACTTCTGATGACGATGTGCTGCTGAAAGAATATTGTGATTTACCCGCTGAATATAAATGACACATTCAAAGAGTGATTATGTTGGCTGAAGAGCAGTTCCCATTTTTCACGCTACTTATTTCCTGTTGAGATGGCATCAGCTGGTGGTTTGGGGTTTAGCTGTGCAAGACTCATTATGTTAACAATACTGACTCAGCTTGAGAGGTTGCCTAGGAAATCGAGTAAATGTCTCTCTCCTTTCACCCTGTGAGGCCCAAGTTCCTAAAGGACTGGTCCAGAAACATCAATATTGGAAGTGTTTGTGCGTGTGTGTGTAGGGGAACATACTGTCTCCTAGTAATAGTGGTGGGTTTATGCATGATTGCTTTATGGTAAAAAGTCTTTCACACATGCAGTGATACAATGCATGTTGCATTAATGGGTTTCAGGAAAAAAAATGCTATAGGGTTTAAACAAAGATGTTCTTTAGTATATGGGTATACTTTAGTATAGTTTAGTCTTATCCAAACCACATTTCCACAGTTGTTGGATTTGTGAGAGGCCTAATCAATAGACTACAGGACATGCATTTTTAGACGTCCTTTTGATGTTGGGAGGATACTTAACTGGGACTTTGAAAAGAGAGAATTGAAAACAAAAGGCAACAAAACTCTTAGACCAATAAGTCTATCCCAACACTGGATGATGTGTGTGGTCTGTTAATGGTGGATGTTTTCACTCTGCTCCCTTTGTGTGCAGGGAAACATATAAGCCCAGGTCTCACTGTGACTTATTCATAATCTTCTAAATCAGTGGTTCTCAAACCTTTTAGAAGCGCTAAAGGCTGGGGCCTGATTTAAAAATGCTACTGCCTTTGAAATGCCAAGGGATGTGGCTATAATGGTGGTTGGACAGCAGTGTATCCCCCCCCCCAAGTAGCAGCTTGTTTAACCCTTGATGCACACAGCCTAATATGTCCTGCCAGTTTCACGAACCATCAAAAATTGGGTCACAATCCACTGGTGAATCTCACACCTACAGTTTGAAAACTACTGATTAAACCATGGTTTGTAAACAAACAAAATAACCATTGTTTCGTTAACTCTGGTTTCCCTTGTAGCTGATGCAGCTTTTATCGGCACAGTCTGAACATTTTGTATTTTTTAACTGCATCTGTCCTTGCAACAACATGAAATAGGCAGCTACCAATTCTGGTTAGAAATTCACTTTAGTTCCACAATGCAAATTTCCCTCCTTTGTGAAGTTCATGTTGAAAAGTCCAGGAGTCTTGTATGGTGATCAATAGTGCAGGAAGGATGTAAATTATACCACCATTGTTGCCCTAATTCACTACTGCAGCACGAAGGGGGGTTACAGTTTAGAAATGCCCCAAAATTTTTGGGCTCCTTCCCTCTATTCAATGGGGCAAGAAAAGATTTTTGGGTTTTGCATTATTTTGGGGGGAACTATATGCCCTAGCATCCCTGAGTTCCTGCCACCCTATTCAGAGAGCATTCCTAACCTGGAGTTAGGCCAGCAAAGTTTGACTGGCACAAGGGCCACCGTAAAGTACATTTGGACCACTCTTGGAGTCAGGGAGGATGGTGTGTGTCTGTGTGCTGGCCTCTCTGGTCCAAATATGCTTTACACTGTCCCTTATGCTGGCCAAACTTTGCTTGCCTAACTGTGCCGGCCTAACGCTGGGTTAAGATTGCACTCTCAGTCATCCTGTGGCATAAATGACCAACTTCTGTGTTTTCGAGGACAACTGTACTCTCCAGAGAATGGTCTGAGAGCCAAATATATTGTGTCACACAAATTGATTCCCTCCCAGATAATCAAGGTCTATAATTAAGGTGGTACCATCTAGCATGAAGAGCTTCACCATTATGGAGCACTTGCACTCAAAGTATTATGAGATGTTAGATGTGATCTCAGGCAGTGATGTTCCAAGTAATAACAGTTCTCACTTGTGAAAGGGGCGTAGTCTCTCTGCTGGGAAAATTGGTCTCTGATTGGCCACTGGAACAAGTGCAGAAGGAGCAGCAAGAATCAACAGCACCAATCACATTACAGTGGTAGCCACTATTTCCATTAGGTGAATATCTTCCCAAGGCTATTTTAGCTTGTAACCTAGTCTTGAACAGGGAAGCACGCTATATGATGGTTGTGGAATTGAAGAGTTTGCGACAAATGTGTCAGCTGAACATTTGTTTGTGACAAATGCGAAGCATATTTAAAACAGATTGAGGTCAGCTTGTACTATTGGCATGAAAATGGTACACGTTATCTCATTTTCACAGAACAGCAAGCAAAAGACTATCACACTTCCAGGATTGAGGTTATTGTCTGTATGGCATAACTTTTGGATATTGTTTAGGTGGAATAAAAACTAGATTAGAGAACCAGTTTGTAGTGATTGAACCTTCTAGCCAGTGTAGGTTTTTCATCTGCATTACAAATATGGAATGCAAAGGCTGATCTGATCTGAACATTATGCCATAAATTCAATCTTAGGCTGAGTTTACACACCTCATGGTGATCTTTCCCTGTACACACTGATTATTACCTTTTTAGTGAGAGCCCATAGATTAAAATTGAAATCTTTTTTTTCTGAGTGTCAGAGCGCAATCCTAACCTGGATTTAGGCCGTTTTAGTTAAGCCAGCAAAGTTTGGCCAGCAAAAAGGGCATTATAAAGTATGTTTGGACCACTCTTGAAGTCCGAGAGGCCAGCAAAAAGATGTGTGCCATCCTCTCTAACTCCGAGAGTGGTCCAAATGTACTTTATCCCCTGCTAACTGGGCAAGAGACATTTTTTCAAATGGTGTTCCTCTTATATTTAGCAGGGGGAGAGTAATTGTCCCTCTTCACCCTAGCACAGTATCTTTTCTAGTGGCTGCTGCTTCTGGTGTTCTACATTTTTTAAAGATTGTGAGCCCTTTTGGGACAGGGAGCCATTTAACTTTTATTTTTTTGCCTGTAAACCGCTTTGTGAACTTTTTGCTGTAAAGCGGTATATAAATACTGCTTGCTTTGCTTGCTTATTGTGGCTCTTGTGCTGGCCAAACTTTGCTGGCCGAACTGTGCCGACCTCACTTCAGGTTAGGATTGCGCTCTCAGTTAAAAATGACCTCTTCACATGTCAGTGAGCAATGACTAGTGCTGCAGATGACACCATCTGCATGCACATGAAAGCTTCACTGATTAGTTTATGGATTTCACTTTAAGCCCTGGGTTACATATTGAGTGCATGGCTTGGCCACATGAGCATTCTATGGGAAGTATTAACTCTTCATTGACAGACTGTTAATATGTTAGTGCTGTTTTAGTGCTCTACCTGCTCTAGTACTGTCTACTCTGACCAGAAAAAGGTTCTCTGGATCCTGTTCCTTGATGTCCACTAACTGGAGGTCACAAGGCTTACTTGTTCTTGGGAGTGTTTATATGTAATATTTGTGCCCTGTTGCTGAATGCTGATCTCTCCGCGCTGTTACTTTTATTGTAATTTTTTTTTTGTAATTCAGTGGAACAGGAGGTGTTTTATGATCTAATTTTCAAAAAAAAAGATGAACCTTAATTAATATGACCTCCCTATTAATATGATGGAGACAATTGTCCAGCCCCTTATGTGGATAGCCAGAGCATGCTTTTCTATCACCGAGGGCCCTGTCTTGCCATCAGGGACTTCGAAGCATGCTGTCAGGACATGTGGCAGTGCCACTTCTTTTCTTTTGAATTGCTAGTCCCCAGGGGTAATGATACAACAGTGCCAAGCAAGCCATCTGTCTTTATTGTATTAGGAGAGACATGAACAACTGTTTTCTTATGGAGGAAGGCAGGAAAGATGCACTAAAACAAAGTTTGACAATATCTAAATGGAACCTGTGAGATACAGGAGGCTTGTCTAGATGAGCCCTTGGCCTGATCCAGTGGGGCTGTTCGTATGTTCTTAAGCTTGCTCTTCCATGGTGGTTTCGTGATCTGGTTTACATGCTGAGCAGGATGAGGTGGGAGAGCAAACTGGACCAGTTCTGGCTTCAGGTAGGGGACACACTTTTTTCCAGTACTCCCCTACAGTATTTCCTCCTCCTCCTCCTCTTCCTCCTCATCCCTGAAAGTAAAATACCATTGCATTCAGAGAAAGTCCTGATGTCTACTCTTGTCTATTCCCTGCTGTTCCAGTTTTCCAGCTTGAAGGCAGGAAGATCCAAAACCTTTGATTTCCATCCGCTCTTCCACCCCCAATTCATCCATGTGCAGATCAGGCCTATGAGTACAAGAATGAGATTTGTGATTGGTGGGAGGGGGGGGGCTAGGGAGCAGGGCTGGCCTTAAGCCAGTGTGACCAATGTCATCACATTGGGCCCCACACTTTGAACCTGAACCCATCTGAAATTGGCTCACAACCCACTGGTGGGTCCCAACCCACAGTTTGGGAACCACTGGCCTAGTCAGTTAGTGTCTATCCCTTTTTCTGATTCCCCCTTGTGGCTAACAGACCTCTGATGGTTCTAAAGGCAGTCCCGTTGGTTTGAAGCTGCTAGTCTCAATTGCCAGGTCTGTTAATAATAGGACCAGCCTCATCCAGGATTTAATCCTAGATGGAGAGGGCTGACCTGGTGGAAGAGGAGGGCCCCTCCGAACCCTGTCCTTGAGGTTTCCAGGTAATGCAACTCCCAACTCTGCCCTTTTCTTGTAATGCATCTGCATCAGTTTTGGCTATAGGGGAGGGGAAGCGGAGTTGGGATGATCTACTGTGAACTTTTCCCAGATGGTGTCATGGAGTCCCCTAACATTTGTTGCTGGCAGTGGCGTAGCTAGGTCACGTGACACCCAGGGCCCATAAATTTTTGACAGTGCCCCATATTACACATTTATTTATTTATTTATTTATTTATTTATTTATTTTTTCACATTTTATACCACCCTTCCTCCAAGTTGCTCAGGATGGTGTGCATGGTTCCTCCCCTTTTATCCTCATAACAACCCTGTGATGTAGGTGAGGCTGAGAGATTGTAATAGTCATGACATTATTATTATTATTATTATTATTATTATTATTATTATTAATAATAATAATAATAATAAATTATTTATTAATTAATGGTCAGAAAATAAATGCAGTGAATATCTCCCCTCAATGGATGAACATCAGTGCCCTCCCCTGCTATTGCTCCCCTGCACATAGTACTCTGTGACATACTGCTCCTGTACTTGGAGGTTCAATGTAGCCATCATACATAACGTTACACAAGATAGTTGTATTTTTATTTATTTTGCTTTTTTGGCCATAGTGTTTTCTAGAATGATGATGATGATATTACACTCTGGTTTCTTTCACTGAATTCCTCATGTTATTCCACACTGAATGATGTATATAACATGGTGGTATTCCTACAACCCGCAATTTTAACAAACTACGATTTTAACGTAAGAAGCTGTATTTTTGGTTTTAAGTTTTTGGCCGCAACGTTTGATTGCATAAAGATATCACACTCTGGTTTGTTTGTTTTTCAATGAATTCCTAGTGAAATTCCACATTAGGTAGGGTGTAGCATGATGGTATTATTCATTAAAACCAAAATTTTGGACCCTAGCAGCGACACTCCCCTGAGGGTGACACCCAGGATTAGATGCCCCACCTTCAGCCCCATAGCTAGCTATGCTACTGGGTACTAGGGGCCTTCAATGGCAATGTTAGGGCTCTGGCTCAGTCTGCTATGACAATCATGTGCCTGCCTCTGTTCACATCAGCCCATACACTGGATCTGATTTTTTTGGACATTGAATCTAAAAATTAATGGAAACCTGCCTTGATAGATAAGGAGCACAGTCCAGGCCAACACATTCCTGAATGCAACTTCTGGTGTTAAATTTAATGGTTGCCACTTGAGTTGACAGCGTCAGACATATAAGATTTTTCACCACAGAGATGGAGGACAAGATAACATCTCAATTGGCAACTATAGAAGGGATGGGAGTGGCCAATGGTGGCTTTCAGTTGAATATTGAAAGGCAGTGTGTGATTGTAGTCTTGGTTTGTTTCTATGGTCAGAATAGATCAGCTGACCTTGGTAAAAGCTATAATTTTTGGAGCGGACATGCAAACAAATGTCTTCACCTCCTTACCTTTGCAAAGTTGCTCTTTGATTACTCATTTGTGGCCGTTACACTTCCTGCAGAGCCCTTTTCACAATATTGACCCCCAAAATGCACCCATGCTAAACGGCATGTGTGCTGTGCCTTTGTTTCTGTGCTATTGTCGTTGGGCTGCAAAGACTTGGGCTTTGATAGTGGGGGAAGGGAGCAGTAAACAGCCATCTGTGCCAATCAATAGGATTCCCTGCTGGCCAAGCAATACATTTTACTGGTGAAATTGAAACAAAAAGTGGGCGAGAAGAGAGACATTGAAGAAAGATTAGTTATGTCCTGATCCAATGAACCTCTTACTTTAATGCAGTCAAGCTCTTTGAACCTTAGTAAAGGAAGGAGAGCAGGATTATTTCTTAACACTTCCTGCCTTCTTGGGACAAAATGTACTGCCATGTCTGTTCAGCACTATTTTTGAGGTCCTCATTCATCCCATTCAAGGGTTTCTAGAACTGCTTGTGCCTTGATACAGGTCAGTGGGCTAATTATTCATAAACCGGTCCACTACGGACCTTTGCATAAAGCAAAACTGATTTCATAGGGCTGTTGGTTGACATATTGGTATGGGAGAATTAAAATCTGATCTTATCCAGGGTGGGGGATTTATGGCAAGCTTCCACTGTTGTAAATTGACAGCTGATGGGAGTGTGCAGCACTCTGCCGGCAGCCACTTTGGGAGCGCTGCCATAAGAGGTGGCTGTGCTCTGCATCTGTCTCTAGTTTCTGTCGCTCCCACTGGAGTAGGTGAGAAGGCAGCCGTGGAGTGGTAGGGTAGACGGGACATGGATGGGAAGGAGCTGGAAATGGGTAGGGAGGAGGGAGGAATGGGGGTGGGAGGGCAGCGGGAGAGGCTGGATCCAGTTGTGATGGCATGCACTGGATCCTATCCCTCTTTTAAGCAGCATCCCTGCCCGTTTCTTCTCGGATTTGCGCCAGCTACAAAGCAAGCCAAGGAGGCCTCAGAGCACCCTCTGGATGTGACCAGAGCATTGCTCCGGTCCTGTCTGGATGGTGCAGGTCCAGCTTTCACTGCCATGTTGGAACCCACGGTTAGTTAAAAAGTTAAAACAGTGGGTCCTGAATCCTTGTATAAACAGTCTGGACCTGTATTCATTTCATGCACTCATATCATATCATGGTAGTTCTGCATTGCTAGAAACAGGGCATTGGTGCATTCCCTGAGCAATGCGTTTGATTCTACTCCTGAGCAATGCGTTTGATTTTATTTTAATCCTACCTCCCGGTCTAGCTGCCCGAGCCTAGCCCACACCATGTTGAAGCATGCTACTGCACAATGGAGGTGTGTGTTGCATGCTGTGGTGGTGGGGAGGTAATAAGGGAGGCCTGCCCAACATAAGGAAAACATTGTCCCCTAACCTCTGCATAGGTTAGCCTTCTTGATGGCTTATAGGTCTCCTCAGACCTATGCTAGCTTTATGGCTGATGTAAGTCTGGGAAGAGAAAGTAGGTGGAGCATGCTAAAAAATGGGCGGTAGGATCTGGTGTATGCATGTGCTACCAAGATCCGCTCTGTCCAACCTGCTTCCTGCCCTGCCCTGCCTTGGGTTGGTGGCTCAGCCTGGCTTGGTAGCATGTTACCACAAGTCCTTTTAAGACAGCAGGATGAAGATCCTGCCCTATATACCCTAAGTAAACTAATCCAGGATCTTGATCCTTACAGCAACACTTAGGACGCAATCCTACCCTGGAGTTAGGCCAGCAAAGCTTGACTGGAACAAGGGACAATGTAAAGTATGTTTGGACCACTCTCAGAGTCAGAGAGGCCGGCACACAGAGAGGATAATAATAATACCAGGATGATGCACATCTGTGCCCTGGTCATGTCAATGGGACATATGATTGACATACGGGAGTGAGGCATATATATCTTTCCGTGCTGCACGTGTAAAGAATGAAGGGTGCAAGGACTCCGTGGCAAAACAAATGAAGCCTAAGCAGAAAAATTGCAATCTAAGTAACAAAATAGTAATCTGTGGGTTTTGGCTTCCTCGTAGAACAGCCCCGAGGAAGGACTGCATGTGGGCTGAATGAAAGACTGCCTCTCTTTCCTCCCTAAATAGTATTTGTGATGGGCTAGGCAGTGAGGAAGCAAAATAAATATTTCTTGGCATTTTATACCCCCCCTTCAGCAATTTATTCAGTCGATTCATTAATGTGGATTTGGATTGTGTCTTCTTCCCCATTGTCCTGGACACTGACAGCCCAATCCTAACCTGTGCTGGAATAGCCAGGCCGGTGCAGCTGGGCTGCATCCTAAGCACGTTAGGAGGCAGAAATGGCTCAGAGCGGGGCAAGGAGATGTTTTCCCCTTCCCCGGGGGTAAGCCCCAGCCCGTTCTATGGGGCTGCTGAATCGGGGCTGCCCAGCCTGGGGATGGGGGTTAGGATCTGGCCCAATGGCTGTGTCCTGTCTCTGCCCACAGCGCCGCCCACAGCACTGCCCCATTACGCCTCTAGCATGCCCTTGGTGCAGAGCTATGCCGATGCTCAACTGGCACAGCAGATGGGCGTGGCAGTACCCATGTGTCAACTCTGCTGTTTGCGGATTCTGTGACGCAGATGCACTTGATGGCATGTTTGCAACAGCGCTGGTCCAGCGCCATCGCAACACCGGTTTAGGATCAATCAATCAATCAATCACTAGTATTTATATACCGCTTTTCAACATAAAGTTCACAAAGCGGTTTACAGGCAAATAATAACATTAAAGTTAAATGGCCCCCTGTCCCAAAAGGGCTCACAATCTAAATAAAAGGAATGGAGAACACCACCAGCAACAGCCACGAGAAAGACACTGTGCTGGGGTGAAAAGGGACAATTGCTCTCCCCCTGCTAAATATAAGAGGACACCACTTGAAAAAGTGCCTCTTGCCCAGTTAGCAGATTGCACTCTCAGAAACAAAACAACAAAGCAAATATATCTGCCCATGACTTTGTCTTGAGTTGCATCTCCATCTTTTGGGAAATGGTTTTGTATGGACAAGCTCCATCGTCAAAGGGATATGATACCCAACCCTGCCCCCCCCCCCCGATTCATGTCTTTGAAAGCTCACCTTTGAGCAAGGATATTCAGCCCAGCAGGCTGTGCTTTCCATGAGATGGGATTTTGCAAGGCCCCATTCTAATGAGTCAAGAGTCTTCAAAAATGAATTGAGCGAAATGATGTGAACAATGGAAGCCTTGTGGAAAGAAATCTAATGATCAGCTTCTTAATGAGTTATATGTTAGCCAATGCATTTTCAGTTACAATTGCTTACATTGTTTGGGGCTGTTGCCACCGAACAGTAGACAAACAGAAGAAACTGCTCTGGAGGCTCTGGGGTGAATTGTTTAGCTGGCTTAGCATTGGCAAGAGGATCTGCAAATCCATTTCAGTTTCTTGGCCTTGTTTGTGAACTGACTTATTGTGCATTTCCACTTTGACTGTAATCATTAACCCACAAACTGCTTTGCATACTGAGTTGGAGGATGTGTATAAGAACATAAGAAAAGCCTTGCTGGATCAGGCCAAGGGTCCATCTAGTCCTGGGAGATAGCTTACTGTATCTCACAGCGGCCCACCAGATTCCTGAGGGAGCACACAAGACAAAAAGATGCCTGCATCCCATTGCCACTCTCCTGCTCCTGGTATTCTGAGGTAAACACACTGGTGGCCAGTCAAGATTATCCACAGCATTTCTCTTTGACAACCACCAGAACCAGATGCTCCTCTTCAGGCATGTACTCATAGGAACATCCCCATTGGATCAGGCCAAAGGCCTATCTGGTCCATCTTCCTGTATCTCACAGTGGCCCACCAGGTGCCTCAGGGAGCACACAAGACAACCAGATACTTGTATCTCGCTGCCAGTCCCCTGCATCTGGGATTCTGTGGTAGCCTATTACCATTGCACCATCTGCAAGGAAGACAACCAGGCTGAGGTTTATCTTTATTAAGCGCAAGCGATCAGTATTTAAGTCATGAAACCTACTGAATGAAACCTGGGGCAGGAAAAAAAAAACCCTGCCATCCATGGCCAATTTGGATGACAGAAAAAAATTATTACATGGCCCTCATGATGGGCGACCCGCTAATCTCAGACTGGACATACCCGTCATAGTTTGTAACCTGTGATGGAGTTTTCCTCCACAAATCTGTCCAATCCCCTTTTAAAGGCATCCAGGCCAGATGCCATCACCACAACTTGTGTCAAGGAGTTTTACAGACTAATTGCACGCTGGGTAAAGAAATGGAGGACTGGCTTGTATATTGCAAGGATCCAGTGAACATAAGGCCATATGAACCTGCCCTCTGCTGAGTCAGGCCATTGATCCATATCAGCTCTCATGTTGTCAACATTTGTGGCTTTTTGGGTTTTCAGACAGCCCAAGATTTTCTAGTGACTGATCTACGGCTCCAAATACGGCCCCCATGCCAGGTGATTTGAAGAACTACTGCTCATATTCTTCCCATGCTCGCTGGATTTAAAAAAGAGAAGGGGAGTGGAGTGAAGGAGAAAATGGAAAGGAGCAGTGGGTTGTAGCATCTCCCCCCTCATTCCTCTCTTCCCCTTCCACATTCACTAGATTTGAAAGATAAGTAGAGAAGAAGTGGTGGTGGGGATGCTGTAACCCAGTGGCCTTCAACCTATTTTGTGCCGCAACCCCAATAAAGAAATAAACTATGAGACTGGAGACCCACCATTGGTCCCACCCCGTCCTGCGACTCTATCTCCCTTTCCTGTATTAAGTTTATTGATAGATTAGCCTAGACGGGACAGACCATTTATCAGCACATCCTACAGGAAAGGACTGGCCAATCAAAAATAACCTGCCATGCTCTTTCTGAGGTGATGCAGGTGGTGGGACAGCATCACCATGATAGTGCTGGGAGGGCGGAGCAGGTTTGGGGAGTGGGCGGAGCTAGGAGCAGGGAGTGGGCGGATAGGGTGGGAGGCTGGAGGCTGCTGCTGTTCCGTGTTCATGGAGGCGGCCCTTGGATCCAGGTAAGGCTGGGGTCCGGGGGGGGGGGAGGCCAGACAAAGACTATACTCTGATCTATCAAAGGACGTTCTCCATTGCCTGAGTTTGCCTTCCATATCATTGGTCTACCAGCTTTTTCCCTCTGTCTTCTTTGGGAAGGAGCATTGTGTGAAAGTCACCCCAGGTCCTTTGATGACGGACTAGTTACAGACCACAGAAACAAGGGATTTTTCAGCAACAATTCCTTGAGCTTTTTATGCAAAGCAGGGAAGCTTTTTGTACAAAGATTAACATAACACAATTCCTCTATTGGAGCTAATTCTAGCAGATGGGCTAATTCTTCCCACTTAACGATCACCTTCACATTACTGCCATTTATCTCCTCTTTAATTTTGCAGGGTAACCGCCTTTGATGCTGAGAAGAAAGACTCCTAACAATGAGTTACTGGAACCTGGATAAGAGAAGCTGTCTGCAGTATTGCAGACATTTTTTAGTGGACAATGGTGTTTTTCATGGTAAGCGGCGTTATCTTTTCGATTTCTGGCATCTCTTGTTTCGTACCTCCATTCAAGTGCGGCTGAAATTGCACAGCGTGGCCTCCTTAACGGGGGCTGCTCATTTACGTGCAGAGAACTGGCTTCAAACTCAAGTTCGTAACGGAAATGTTTGATTCCCTGATTGGGCGTTCTCTGTTGACTCCAATTTGCTGGGATTGTCTTGAAGCAGAGATTCCCAAACTTTCTCTGTTCACTGCACCCCTGCAGTTCTTAGTAATTTTTTGTCACAGCACCCCTACAGTTCTGCCACTTTGTTTCCCTTGGAAATTAGCAACGTAAATGATAAGATATTATAACCAAGTGATTGATACTAGTGATTGACTAGTGATTGATAACCCAAGGAGAAGATTCTGCATTTTTACCTATCTTTTTTTTTCCTCTTTTTTTCTTTGGAATGTTGAAGTTTAGAACAGGGGTGTTACACTAATAGCATGTATTAGGTTTGAAAGTAAAAGATAGATAGTAGTTTTCTCCTCTGCTGCATTTTATATCACTTATTATAATAGCAAATGCAATCCTTTCCTTCTTGTCTTGTTTTTTTTCTTTTCTCTAGTGGTAATATTTGCTATGCTTTGCCTGCTCAGTGAGAAAGAATGTACTATGATAACATTTAGTCAAAACAAGGGAGAAAAAAAAAGGGGGGGCCAATGAGAATCAGGAATAGCGTAAGATAAGAATTGACGTCAATAATAATATTTTTTTGCTGAAACTTTTTGGCTCCAAATAATTTTAAAGATTGAATTACACTGACAGACAATGGATTATTAAGACTACTAATATAGATTAATAAATTAATTTTGATGGATACATTTGTTTAACGATATATGAGGCTTGGCTTAACAGTATTATATTACTAATAATTGTTGAAGAAATGTATTGTAGGTAAAGTAGATTTCAATATATGCATGTAATCTCTCCATGACCTTATGTGTATACCTGTGTTATTATCCCCTCCCCTTTCGTATTAATATTTTCCTTTTCCCATTACTGTATAGTAGAAAATAAAATCATTTTGAAAAAAAAAGGAAATTAGCAATTTCTAGCGGCGCCCCTGTGAGTTTGCTGCACCCTGGGGCGCTGCAGCACACAGTTTGGGAACTGCGGTTTTCAGCTACTAGTAGTAAAACATTAGCGAGTGCATAGGTGGAAAGAGCCTTCTTGATATAACGATGCTATCGTTCAGCACGGTGCCATCACATTGACTATATTAAAAACATAAGAAGACCCCTGCTGGATCAGGCTAAAGGCTCATCTAGTCCAGCTTCCTGTATCTCACAGTGGCCCACCAGGTGCCTCAGGCAGCACACGAGACAACAAGATGCCTGCATCCCGTTGCCACTCCCTTGCTCCTGGCATTCTGAAGCAGCCTATTACTAATGTAGGGAGGCTGCACCACCCATCATGACCTATAGCGCACGATGGACTTTTCCTTCAGAAATCTGACGAATCCCCTTTTAAAGGCACCTAGGCCAGATGCCATCCCCACCTCCTGTGGCAAGGAGTTCCACAGATTAATTACCAGCTGGGTACAAAAGTACTTCTTTTTATCCGTTCTAACTCTCCCAACACTCAATTTTAGTGGCTGTTCCCTGGTTCTGGTGTTGTGAGAGAGGGAAAAGAACGTCCCTATATTATTCTGTTAATGGTGGATGTGGCTTTAGCTGCATAAGGTCACATGCATGACATTGTCAAGACCACAGAAATCTCAGGAAGAATGGGGATCGATAGGCCTGCTATTTCTCTCAGGTGAAGGGTTCAATCAGAAACTTCCTCTTACAACCCACTCTTATGCACATCTTTTCAGAAGTAAGTCTCTTTGAATTCAATGGGACTTATTTCCAGGTAAGTGGTTATAGGATTTCAGCTCTACAGCCAGTTCCTGTGCTTCCCCCTCCCCCATACTGTTGCAGATGTGCTAAAACGGCTCACACTGCATTGAGGAGGGCAGTCCCAGAAGTCTCCTCTTCTGGGGTAAGCTTCTGTGGTGTGGAGGGGTCTACTTGGATCCTGGCACAAGTTTGTGTGGACCTAGACTGTGAGACTGGGTTCAGGAAGGGGGTTTGGATTTGACAGCTACCACTGCGGCTGAAAGGGACGTGGTGGCGCAGCGGGTTAATTCGCTGCTGCTGGGCTTTCCAACTGCAAGGTTGGGAGTTCAAGACTGCGTGACGGAGTGAGCTCCCGTTGCTTGTCCCAGCTCCTGCCAACATAGCAGTTCGAAAGCACCTAAATGCCAGTAGATAAATAGGGACCACTTTGGTGGGAAGGTAACGGTGTTCCGTGCACTACGGCGTAGAGTCATGCCGGCCACATGACCATGGAAGCTTGTCCTTGGACAAAACGCCAGCTCTACAGGCTTTGAAAGGGAGATGAGCACCGCCCCCTACAGTCGGTCACGACTAGACCATTCGGTCGTGGGGAAACCTTTACCTTTACCTTACTGCGGCTGAATCCGCCCCCTTCCTGGACCGACCTGCCCCTGCCCCATTCCATCCCCTCCCGCCCTTCTGCCTCCCTCTTCATCTTACTGTTGTCGTGATGGCCTTAGAGTGCTCCCTGCAATTGGAACACTAGTTCCCATGGCCGGGAGGGGTCTTAGGAGTGAGATGCCACTTCTGCATGGGAAGACGGTAGAACTATCCATTCATTTGGCATATATTGCATTTCATGTCACGTTTTCAGCCCATTTTGGTCAGAGGTTATTTCCTGCCTTAATTGAGTACTGGGAGCAGAAACTGAATTTACAGGTAGAATGGTTGTCTTGGGCTATTTATCTGTTTTATAGATTCTTTCTCCTTGGCATAGACATTTCAGTATCTAGGATCCTTTTAGCCACGCAAGGTATTGCTTTACAGAACTGGAAGAACAAATATTATCTGTCACTTCGCCAGTGGAACTGAGCATTGGAACTGAGCTCATTCTGCATTGAAATTCTCATGCATTGCTAGCTGCAGAAATGTAATGTTTATATGAGAATTTGGCAATGCAAACATTGATGTCTACATGATTTTTTAGTCTTAATAACTACTCCTCTCTTATGGGATCAATTGATTCTCCTGTTTGTAATATATGAACAGACAAGTCCTTGTTGTCTCTAATTTTTTCTCCCTTTTTTATACTGGTTTTTAACAAAAGTTTGTTAAGAAAAAGGTTAGGATTAAAATAAAAATAAAAATAGGTGTTAAAACCCAGGGCATAGGAGGGCATTTACTTTAGCTGTGTGGAGAGCACTTCCCTCAGCTGTGATGGATGGGCACTACAAAAACATACCCATGAATGAGAAGGTCTGTCCATGTGGAAACAAGGGAGGTAGAGACTATTGAACATGTATTACTACACTGCTTGTTCTATGATGAAATTTGACCTAGGTTCATCCTTCCCCTGACTAGAAGGCTTCCTGGTCTTTCTGATTCAGATATTTCTAAAGGAGCTCCTGATGGGTGCTGTCTTTTATGAGTGCAAGTTTTTTCGTGGCTGCTTGCAAAATCCAACGCACCAAACAATATTTTAAGGAATTCTTCCTTTCCTTCTCTCTAGACATCTAGTAGAATGGTGTAGTGCTTGTTTAGTAATTTTTTTTTAAGTTTTATGATTATGATTGTATTGTATAATGTGTGGAATGTTGTGTTGCTGTTTTATAATATATGCTGGTCTATGACCGTATTGATAACAAACTAAACTAAAGACGTTAAAACCATTTCGTACACCACGCTACAACAAAGCTGGATTTGCAATGAAGCATACGCTTGATGTGGAATTTTAACCTATACCAATTCTCCAATGAGTGTCCATGAATACACAGGCATGTTCAAAATTTCTTTGTGCAGCATTCACACTTTGTATCTAAAGGAGCGCATTAAAACAACGTTGCATACGATCAGTGGTGTCATTCTATAATGAAGTGCCGGAACGCAGGCGGGACTTACCCCTTGATTGACAGGGGCCCCGCGACGCGTCGCCGCCTGCTGTTCCGCCGCGGAGGGCTTCTTCCGGGTGGCGCGCCCCTCCGCGGCTCTCCGCAGCACCCAGCGCGCCACCCAGGCAAGCGGGCACCCCCTCCGAAGCCAGGGGTGCCCACGCGGGGCTCGGAACGGTGGCGACGCGTCAGAACCGCGCAGCCAATCACGCGGTAAGTCCCGCCCACTGTTCCAGCACTTCATTATAGAATGACACCACTGCATACGATACACCTAAATACATGTGAAAAGCAAAACTTGTGTTGCTTTAAATATCGCCTTGCATCAACCATAGTACATGTCTGTATGTGGTCTTGTGTACTGGAGTGAGATAGAACAATGGATCTTGATAAATATTGTGATGGTGGTCAGGTCATTGTCATAAGTCATAAGTCATTGGTGTTATGGCCTCTGCAAGGAATGGAGGCTTGTGAGCACAGGTATTGCTTGATTTGTAGCTTCTGCCACTAAAGCTCTACACAAGAGGGCAGCATAGGACTTAGAATAAAATATTTCATTTCAGACCACAGGCCACCACGTACAACTGTCATAAATTTTTACATAATTAGATTTCTATGTCTGGAGACATTGTTAAGTGGAGCAAGTTACAATTTAGCAGCAGTTAAAATGGTAATCAAAAGGTATGAAATAACATTTCAATGCCTAGTAGTGAAGTCGAGAACCATCTCTTACAAATTACAGGTAATTTGGAGGGTATAAAGTTGGCTCTGAATGCAGACCTTGTCTAGAAACACCATGTAAACATATGTAAATCACAGAGTTTGAATCTGATGTAATGGTAGACTGACATGTTGAGTTTCAGCAGATACAATTCCTTTGTAAAAGACCTTGTGCAGCAGCAAATGTGTTGCACTGATTCTTCACACAGGGATGGCCAAACTTGCTTAATATAAGAACCACATATGATAAACTTCAGATGTTCGAGAGTTTAAGAAGCATTTAAATTCTTAAATATATTTCTTCACTGTGAACGTTAAACTTGCATTTTAATTCAGTGGACTCTCAGTTTATACCTGAAAAATAATTATAAAGCTTGAACATTTTTTAATTTACCTTTTATATGAATTGTGATGCAAAAAGGAGCTCAGCCAATACATTTCTGTGAATCGCTCCTTGTGTGTCAAAGAGCCACCTGTGGTTTGTGAGCCATGGTTTGGCCACCTGCACTTTAGACTGTGGTTAGAAGGAGATTCAAAAGCAAGCTATGCATGCTCCTTCCTCCCCTTGCTCATTTGACCAAAGGCCCAGTCTAGAGACCCTTAACTGCCTACTGGCAAGAGCCATTTAAGTTTATAACAATAACAATAACAACCACCACCACCTGTAAAACTCCTTGAGAACTTTGTGTTGAAAAGCGGTATATAAATACTGTTGATTAACACCAGCGGTACATGCATACTGCCAGCTCTGAGTGTTACGAACATGCCGTAAAGCATGTTTGTGGCGCCCAGGGAGGCGGGAGCACCAGCACTGGGCTAGCGCCAGACATTGCCAAGGAGCTGCTAGTGGTAAATTTAGCTGTTTCTCAGTGCCAAGGCCTTTTGGGATAGGGGAGGCAGGGAGGGGGCGGAACTTGGCAGGGGAAGGGAAGTATCGGGCCCGGGAAGGGGTGGAGACGGCGCCGGCCTCTGCTGCCGTATCCTGTGCTCTCTTCCTGGGCAGGCAGCCTGACACGGGCCTCCTTGACTCTGCTCCCACTCAGTAGCAGGCGCAGAGCCAAGAAGACCCATTGCCACCAGCTGTAGTCTACCAGAGTAAGGGAGGAAAAACTCTCTTACCCTAAGGAGACTTCCAGCATCTTCCTAGCTGCCAGAGGAGTCAGTGGTCACCATTTCAGTGCCGCTGGAGCCTTGGGCACCAGAAAGCATAGGATTGGGCTGTTAGTAGAACACTTTCTGGTCTCATGGATGGTATCGGGTCCCTCATTAGAGGACCCTCCTGACTGGGCTGCCCACTGAATTCATGCCAGTGGCAGTACCTAGTAGTACTCAGAAGATAGGTGAGGGGACACAAGAGGGTCTGACTGCAGGATTTTGCCTCAGCAACCTGATGCTAGCACTGCTCGGTGCCTTCAAGCCACAGTTTGCTGTGGCTTCCCAACCAGCAAACTGTGCTTTGATCAATGCCAGGATTGTTCTGGTCATGGCAAGTGGGAGTGCACACAACTGATTCCCAACCCTTCAAACCATGTTTTGGAAAGTTGGGTGACTGAAATACGTGAATGCAGCGCAAGATCATTTATTCACTTTTTCAGATGGGAGTGAAATGTTTTCCTTCATGTTGCCAGCAGGGTTTCCTTAATTCAGCCAAGTCATTTCCTTTGAGTCCGGACTGGTTTATTTGTATTCATTTTCATTTCCGCCTACCTGTTCTCTGCAGAAAGTACTCGCCTTGATGCTAATTTTGATGCTAATATGCAAGGGATTGAAAAACCAATATCCACTTTTTGTTGTACAGCTAGAATTACAATTAGCATGAAATAATTGAAATGCTCATCGTCGTGGAGATGCAAGATTTAGCAGTTTGGAGGGAGGAAGCTGAGCATACGAGAGATAATAGCAATCCCATTTTGTGTTGCTCCCGTTTTCTGAACAAAATATGAAACGGGCGCACTTCACTGCCCAATGATCTGATCTTGCCCCTTTATGGCTCTGCTGGCCCAGCAGTGTTGTGTTGGTTCAAATATTATCTGATATTCCAGCTGTTATGCATGTGTGTTAAATATCCTGATCAAAGATAATGTTCCCTGTGTGCCTGTCATTGTCTTTGGGTAGTGTTGCTGCAGAAGAATACAGGTGGAACCTGCGGGAAATTTTATGGAGGGAGGAAATTGGATTTGGGGCATCGTCTAAGTCAAATTCTTCCTGCCCGCAGTCTTTTCAGCAATAACATGGTACTCTTAAAAGATCTGGATGGGGAAGAATTCGGCTTGCAGCAGTGATTCCCTTCTCCACTTAGCCTGAGGGCGCAATCCTAACCTGGAGTTAGGCCAGCACAGTTTGGCTGGCAGAAGGGCCATTGTAAAGCTCGTTTGGATCACTCAGGGAGTGGAGTCAGGGAGGATGGCACACATCTGTATGCTGGCCTCTCTGACTCACAGAGCAATCCTACTTTGCCTGTTGCATCAATGCTACTTCATAGCGTTGATGTGACGGCATTAGTGCTGACGTGGGGGTGCCAAGCAGCACCCCCACGTCGGTGCTAAAGGGCTCAAACCAACGCTACAACACTACGTTGTCATAATGAGCAGTGCCCCTGTGTTGGCGCTCGAGCAACGGTGCTAAGCCTCCCTCTCATCAACCGAAGCTGGCTGGCGTGAGGGAGGCTCCGTGTCAAGACGGACACAGGATTGGCGGGGGGGGGGAGGGAGGTTGTGGGGGGGACCTGGGCAGGTTTGGGATTCGGCCATAAGGCCGAATCCTGAGACCGTCCAGGAGGCAGCACAACCCCAATTTGGGCCATGCGGTCTCCTCGGATCTACACCTGGTGTTTAGCAGGCACAGATCCGAGGAGTGCATAAGGGAGGCTGGAGCCCCCCAAACGGTCAGGGCGCGAATGTGCCCTTGCTGCAGGGGGGCTCCAGCCTCTCGGATCCATCTTAGGATATGGCGCTGGCTGGCTGGCCTCGCCATTCCGATGCTGGGTAGGATTGCGCTGCCCACTACAAATTGGGAAGTGTCCGGTTAGACTCTTGCGTCTACTTTGGCCTTAGGCACCTGGTGGCCTTAGGCAAGTTGCATCTTCTCATTCACGCCTCATCACCTGTAGTATGGGCAGCGGCGTCATGCAGCCGGAACGCTGGGCGGGAGGAACGGGTGAGCGGCAGCCCGCCCGTTGCGTACCGTTCCGTTTTGCCATCTTCCCCGCCCCCGCGGGGAAATGGAGTGGTACGCAACGGGCGGGCTGCCGCTCACCTGTTCCTCCCGCCCAGCGTTCTGGCTGCATGACGCCGCTGAGTATGGGGCTCATAATATTCATATACTGTCAAGGGTGGTTGTATGGTGTTCTTATGATAATATATGTGAAGTGCTTTGAGCACAATACAAATGTCAAGTTTTTGAACGTTCAATGTATAATTCAAAAGAGTTCATTATTATTGCCTGCCCCTTGAGTCTTTTGAGATGGAACACGCTGGAATTTATGGTGTTTCTATATATTAATATAGATGAAATATATTCATGATGGGGAGGGAGGCTCTCAGCCATATTTTGAAGTTCAGTCAAAAAGTTTGGACACAATCATACAGGCTTAGGGCACAATCCTAACCAGGAGTTAGGCCGGCATAGTTGGGCCAGCAAAGTTTGACTGGCACAAGGACTACCGTAAAGTATGTTTGGACCACTTTCGGAGTCAGAGAGGCCAACACTAGACGTGCACCATCCTCCCTGACTCCAAGAATGGTCCAAACACACTTTACGGTGACCCTTGTGCCAGCCAAACTTTGCTAGCCTAACTGTGCTGGCCTAACAAGGCTCTAAGGATTGTGCCCCCAGAGTCAGAATGGCCAGCAGACAGATGTACGCAATCCACCCTGACTCAGAGAGTGGTCCAAATGCACTTTATAGTGTCCCTTGTGCTGGCCAAACTTTTTGGCCTAACTGTGCCAGCCTAACTCCAGGTTAGGATTGCGCCCACAAGCTGTTTTGGCATGGCTGCATTGGCAGGGGGAAAGGATAGCATTGGGCTCTTAGTGATCTTCATAGTAAAGAATACCCACTAAATTTCCAGGAACTTGGATCCAGAGGCGGATCTAAGGGGCGGGGGCAAATCTGTAAGTTCTGCAAGAAGCCTTACCTTGCAGTGGAAAACACTCCTCTCCTGCACTGTTCTAGCCAATCCTCACAGGGAACAGCAACATCTTGGCGTTGCTTACTGGCTACAGCAGCAAGGGAGAGGAGGGATTTACATGACAGGGTAAGGCTTCTTGCAAAACTTACAGATTTGCCCCCCCTTAGATCTGCCTCTGCTCGGATCCTGCAGAATACATTTTTGAAAAATGAAAAACTTCCAAATACATAGAGTTGAGGACAGCGGGCATCTCAGCATGCATGGAAGAAGCAAATTTCTGTATAAAACCTTGTCTGAGCAATAACTAAGTATTCTGGGCAGGTTGCATTCAAGCATTCCATAAGTCCAAAATTGCCTGAGGGTGGCTCGCCTTTCCTGATGTTGTTGGGGTGGGTGGGGGGGTGGAAGAAACCTAATAGCTTTATTTGCATGATATTAATGTTCTGATCCTTGTATGTCAGAAACATCTAGTCACAAACATTCAGGCCGCAGCTGAGGTTCCTTAGTAATCTGGGGAGACTTGGTGTGCCCTGAAGCAAAAATGTCAGTTTCCTTCACCAACAAAGAAATGCACTAGCTACACATGCAATAGGTAAGAGAATATCAGTCCAGAGATGGAGCAGAGCTCACAGTCATTTTAGTCAATATTTTTCCATCCAAAATCTTGGTTGTGCATTAAAAGACATCATTCCAGAAAATAGTCCCAATTCTGTAGGTTACCCCATTTAATAGAAGCTATTTGGATTATTCAGCAAATCTGCTAGGGATTGGCAGGTTTTTTATGCCACCCAAACATTCTAAGGGCACAATCCTAACCTGGAGTTAGGCCGGCACAGTTAGGCCAGCAAAGTTTGACAAGCACAAGGGACACCATAAAGCGCATTTGGACCACTTTAGGAATCAGGGTGGATGGCACAAAAGTCTATGTGCTGGCCTCTTTGACTCCGAGAGTGGTCCAAACATACTTTATGGTGGCCCTTGTGCCTACGAAACTTTGCTGGCCTAACTCCAGGTTATGATTGCGCTCTAATTAATATTGCACCACATGCATGATCTCAATTGTCTTGATACAATAATTACAATAACAGTAAGATATGCTGATGTTATTACTCCCAGCGTGGTGGGTAGAATGTTGGCAATCTAGGCTCACAGCTCCGCTCAGTGGTAATAGAGGTCTATCAAACAAGGTTTTACAGCCATTGATACGGATCGTATAAGTGAAGTATTATACTCAGTTCTCCAGAATCAAAAGCCTTCTGTTTTAAGAGAGCCTTGGCTCTTACAGATGTATTTGTGCACTAAAAAGAAAGTGTAAATTAGAAACTAACTAGAAACTATAAAGATCCTGATTTAGCTTCAACACCATGTAAGTAATAAAGATATTTTACACTCTCACATATGTTACTGCTTGGGCAAAGTGGTGCAGATTGCACAGTGCAAGATTGCATGGCAGATTTCATCCCTCTGTCGTCCCACTCTCTGTCATCCCAGTCCTAAGTAGGGCCGACACAGCAGGGCTGTATCCTAAAGCCCATTAGGAGGCAGCAGCAGCAGCAAAGTGCAGGACAAGGGGAGGTTTTCCCCTTGCACCTGCGTAAGCCCCAGCCAGCCCTATGGGGCTGCTTGGATCTGCACCTGCTGTTTTGTAGGTGCAGGTCAATGTGGAGCGGCCTGAATTGGGGCTGCCCTGGCCGGGGACGGGCTTTAGGATTTGGCACTATGGCCATCCTGCGTCACCACCCCCATCGCCACCCACTGCGCTGCCCAGTTACACCCCCAGCACGCCTCTGTAACACCCTTGGCGAGGCCCTGCACTGACCGAGCGCCGCTGACGCTTGACTGGTGCAAGGCTGGCACTGCTGATGGCTGCAGCAGTGGTTGAGTGTTGGCGCTGCTGCTTGCGCCAGTCCAGCACCATACCACTGGTGCTGATGTGCTTGACGGCACGTTTGTGACAGCGCTGGACTGGCGCAAGAGCATAGTGCCAACGCAACGCAGGTATAGGATTAGATTGCGTTCTTGTTCGTTCTCTGTGTGTGTGTGTGTGTGGGGGGGTTCCCCTTCATATACTGTAGAATTGGCTTCAGAGGCTAAAAGAATAGTATAGAAAACAGTTTATCTAGCCTTGAAATCCCTGCTACAGTGTGCAGCCCTGTGGCAAACCATTTGCTTTGTATGCAGAAAGTTCCAGGTTCAACCATTAACATTTCCTGGAAGGACTGGGATCTGAAGATCTGGAGGGCCTCAAGCAGTCAGAGTGGACAGTGCAGAGCTAGACAAACCAATAGTTATGTACAGTGATGTACGGTACAGATGGGGGAAAAAAAGCTTATGGGGCTTGAATGATCGTTGTACAACCGTTCACAAGCTCATGCTGTACATTACATCTAGATTGGATAACTAGATCTATACAAAGTGCTAAAATTTGTTTGTACGGTCTCATTTATTGCCGACGAGCAAACGCCTGCCCTCCACTAATCAGGCCCTTTAACAAAATTAGCCTTTTGAAATGTTTCTCAGTTTGATTGTGATGCTGAAAGAGAAGGGTTGGTGAAGCAGAAGGTTGAAATTTATGGTGAGGCTGTGATCCTTAGTTGTAACAAGCCACATTCTCTCTTTAAAATAATAATAATAATAATAATAATAATAATAATAATAATAATAATAAAATGACCACTTTTGCGCAGGGGAAAGATGTACCATGAAGCCTTGTATAGTCTCGTTAGCATCCCTTAAGAGAGTTTAGTGCCTTGGAGCACTGCCAGTGTGCCAGCCGTTTGCTTCAACAGGACCAGGGAGAGGGGAAGTGGGAAGAGGTGGTTGCAGATGTCCAGGCAAGAGCCCGGAGGATGGCTGGGGTGGGGACTCTGTTGCCCAGTTTCTGCCTGCCTGGGCCTTGGTGGCAGGGCCGGCTCTAGGAGTGGCGGGGCCCAATGCGGGGCGTTCCTGTGGGGCCCCCCATACTCCCCACAGGGTCCCCCTACTCACCAAGAAGAGCACTTGTGGTGCCACACACAAAAGTGTGACACCTGGAAAGAGTTGGTGGTGACAGGATGTTGTCACCGCCAATTGCTTCCAGGAGGCCCATTTTGGGCACTTCAGAAGCTGGGGCAGCTGAGAGGTCCCAAGGTAAAGCTGCTCTCTGGCCCCACCGACCTACAGTCCTAAAAGAACTGATTGCAGCAGCAAGCAGTATGCTCACTGCACTGGTGCGGGGCCCCCCAAAGCGCAGGGCCCGATGTGATGGCATTGGTCACACTGGCTTAAGGCTGGCCCTGCTTGGTGGAGTGGAGCAATCACAACAAGATTGCCCTCCTGCCAGGGCCACATTAGCCAAAGGCCGGGCCCCTAGGCTTTCAGGTATTTCGGGGCCCCTCCGGCACTCCTGGGCCTCTGGCACTTTTGGGCCCCCTCCGGTACTAACCCGGCCATTGGTTAATACAGCTCTGGGGTGCCGGCTTCCAAAAGCAAGGCACCCACCCTAGTCCTTGTTACTGCGTGCCAGGTTCTCGCGGGAGCTCTGCATCGCTGCAGCTTGGCCCCCTATGGCCACGGCAGAGCCGCTTGGCTCCTTGTGGCCTGCCTCAAGCAACAGGGCACAACTCAGACCTTGTGCTCCAATATCAGGCCACATTAGCAAAAACATTGGCCGGCCCTTAGTCCTGCAGGGCCCCCTAGGCTTAAGCCTAGTCAGCCTTCTGGATAATACAGCCCTGCCTGTTGCTGCTTTCTGATTGCCCACAGCGGTGATAAGACTGAAGAGATGGGCTGCCCCTGCCCTGATCCTCTTTTCTCTTAGCAAGCACCAAGAGAGTCAGAGAGCTGACTGAAGAAACTGGATAGGTGGAAGATCGATAGGTGGTGGTGGTGGTAATGGGCACCCATTAGTGGTTCACTGCTTTTCTGCCACCCATGGTTCGAATCGGCATCACCACTGCAATCAGCAGCATGGCCAAGTTGGCTGTATGTACTAGTAGGGATGTGGGGGCGCAGTGGGTTAATTCGCTGTTGCTGGGCTTTCCAACTGGAAGGTTGGGAGTTCAAGACTGCGCGACGGAGTGAGCTCCTGTGGCTTGTCCCAGCTCCTGCCAACCTAGCAATTCGAAAGCACCTAAATGCCAGTAGATAAATAGGGACCACTTTGGGGGGAAGGTAACGGCGTTCCATGCGCTACGGCGTAGAGTCATGCCAGCCACATGACCATGGAAGCTTGTCCTCGGACAAAACGCCGGCTCTACAGGCTTTGAAACGGAGATGAGCACCGCCCCCTACAGTCGGTCACGACTAGACCATTCGGTCGTGGGGAAACCTTTACCTTTACCTTACTAGTAGGGAAACCATGAAGCTCCTGGCAATGCTTAACAGGAGGGGGAAAGAAGAAAGGAACGATTCAGGTGGCCCAAAGGAGGGGATGTTGCCCATTCTTGGACAAAGCAGAGAATGATTCAGCTTGAAAGGAGGGAATCACATTCCTGCGCTCTTTTAAAGAGGGTTCTCCTGTGTTAAAATTTCAAGCCATTGGGGTGTTGCTTGGATTAGCCAAATCAAAATCAAATCAGTTTTAACAGGATAAGAATGAATAGGATCCTTTCTGGGGTAGGGAGTTAGAAGAGGGGAAAAAATTTCAAAGTTTGAAGACTGAGGGCGCAATCCTAACCCGGAATTAGGCCGGCAGAAGTGATTTGTGCCAGCCTAGGAGTGTCAGAAACTCACCATGGAGCGCTCTTAGAGTCAGGGAGGTTGTCACATGGACATGCGCTGGCCTCACTGACTCGGAGAGTGGGTGGTCCAAATGCATTTTACGGTGCATTTGCAATACTGCCGGGCCAGCGCAAGTCAATTGTGCCAGCCTAAATCCAGGTTAGGATTGCGCCCTCAATCTTCAAACCATGGTTTCAGTTTGTCAATCCCATTGAGGCAGATTCAGGTTCAGACAATGCAAAACCATATAAATAGCTTTGTGTTATATCTGAACTCTGCCACTGACAGAATTTTCTTTAAAGTTTCCCCTTAAGTAAATGTTGGTGCAGTCCTATCCTGGAGTTAGGCCAGCAAGTTTGGCTGGCACAAGGGCCACCATAAAAAAATGTTTGGACCACTCTTGGCGTTGGAGTCAAAGAGGCCAGCACACAGCCATGCACCACCCTCCCTGACTCTGAGAGTGGTCCAAACATGCTTTATGGTGGCCCTTGTGCTGGCCAAACTTTGCTGGTCTAATTCCAGGTTAGGATTGTGCTCTGTGTAAATTTGTACTGGCATCCCATAATCCCTTAGAAAGCAATCATGTTGGGCTGGTGGAAGTCCCTTACACCCGCCTGGGAATATCCCAAACATGCCGTAAGGAAAGCAAGGTCCCATCAAATCTTCTGAGCTGGTTCTTAGTGTCTGCTGTGTTTAGGTCAAGGGATGGAGCCAGTTATCCTCTGGTACCTACCAGAAATGGAGATGGCAGCCTGTCTATCGCTGGCTCATTGTTTCTCAATTTGTGATACGATCGAGTGCCAAACAGAATTGCAAAGTCAGAATAACTCCTCAGGTATTTCATTGTGGAAGTTCCCTGTGGAATTTTCCATTGTAGTCTGCTCGCTGCACTGCTGTTGCCAGAAATGTGAGCAGAGAGCAAGCAAACCTGGAAGCCTTGAGACGGTTCAGACACAATGTACGGTGAAACACAACCTGTCTACTTGGACAGGTGTTGCAAAAAAAAAAATGGCCTCTTTAATTTCCACCCCTCCCTTTCTAGGCAGCCTAAATATAGCCTAAGAAGTCCCCCCACCCCACCCCCGCTCCCAAATCCAGCTGCTTTGTCTCCCACCCTGATTGACAGTCTTAGGAATTTGACATAAATCTTGCATGTCAGCTCCTGCCTTCTGTGTAGGTTTCTTCTTCTTCTTCTTTTTTCCAAGGTGAATAAAAGCTGCCATTCTTCTCCTCTACAGGAGATATAGTTTGAATCTTTCCCACAATTTCACTGGGTTTTTTCTGTTTTCTTAACTAATGCACCAATTTTCTGCAGTTGGAAATGACATTGTCAACCATCTTCATATTAAATTCCCCTCACATTAGGAGTGCCATCCTAACCTGGAGTTCGGCCGGCACAGTTAGGCCAACAAACTTTGGCTGGCACAAGGGCCACTGCAAAGGGTGTCTGGACCACTCTCGGAGTCAGGGAGGATGGCGTCGTCTGTGTGCTGCCTCTCTGACTGAGAGTGGTCCCTTGTGTCCCTTGTGCCAGGCAAACCTTGGTGGTCTAACTGTGCCGGCCTAACTCCAGATTAGGATTGTGCCCTCAGTAAATTTAGGAAAGGAGCAGTGTGGCTGCACTAATCGATATGCTGTTGCACTCACTATCTCTTCTTCCCCCACAAGCAGCCATTTGTTTGACCTTCATGGGCCAATATCTGCATATAGACTTTTCTCATGAAACCAGTGGCGTTTCTACAGGGATGGCAAAGCTCCAAGTTTTGCAAGAAGCCTTACCTTGCAGTGGAAATCACTCCTCTCCTGCACCGTTTTAGCCAATCCTCACAGGGAACAGCAACATCTTGGCGTTGCTTACTGGCTACAGCAGCAAGGGAGAGGAGGGATTTACATGACAGGGTAAGGCTTCCTGCAAAACTTAGAGCTTTGCCATCCCTGTAGAAATGCCTCTACATGAAACCCAACTATACAGCTATTGGGTCTGCAACCAGCAATTGTGTTGGAGTGGGTGGGCAGTGGGTAAAGTCCTCCCCTCTGGACACAATGAACAGAGGAAGAATTTCATGTGAAGAGGGCTGTAGGTTTGTAGGACCAGACATACACTGGGCTGGCATTCAATTTGCGTGATGGGGGAGCAGTGTATCTCAGCAGTGTAGCCAGAGGGGGGGAGCAGCACAGTAAGGACTGTAGGCACCACAACATGCTGTGCAAGTGGCCCCTCCCACTTGCGGTTGGAGCCATTCTGGGAAGCGACAGCAAGACAGCAATGAACAATCCAACGGGAAGTGGCGCTTTTGGCCATGACATCACGTTTGGTGTGTCCAGGACAGATTGCCGTTCTAAAAAGTAGGTCCTGGTGCTCAAACGTTTGAGAACCACTGCCTGTAGGTGGTCCATTCAAAGAAAAATCTTTGGCTACAAAATTGCCAGCATTCTCCTTTGAAATTCGCCGTGGCGGGGATGAGGATGATCTTACACTACGTAAGACTTGGTACCTGAACTTCTTTGTTTTTCCTCTTCTTTTCCCATTGGTTTTTTTCCCCCTTGTTTATTGTGTCCATTGGACTGCATATCATGATTAAAAATTATGAACTGCTTTGAGTGCACTGATAGAGTCTGTAAATCGGAGTACAATAAATGAAATCAGAAGTGTTGCCATCAAGGCAGGTCTGGTCTCCAGGAAGAGTGAGATTGGTGTTCTGGAGGCTGTCATGTCTCAAATTTTTATACAAGGTTGAGGGCACAATCCTAACCTGGTGTTGCACCGGCGCAGTGTCCTTGTGCCAGACCAGCACTGTCGCAAATGTTCCGTGCAGTGGAATTCCACGCTTGTGCAGTGGAATTGGTCGCTGGGCCGGCACAAACAGCAGCACTGGTGCATTGGCGCTGCTGCGTCTGTCAGGGGCGCCAGTTGAGCTCCAGCGTAGCTCTGCTGACACAGGGCAGTGCTGAAGGCATATCAGAGGCATTATGGGGTGGAAACCGGGGCAGATATGGGACACAGCCATTGGGCCATATCCTGACCTTTGTCCCTTGGCTGGGCAGCCCTGATTCATTTTGCAGATCCGAGCAGCCCCATAGGGCTGGCTGGGGCTTACCCCGGAGCAAGGGGGAAACACCCCCTTGCCCCGTACTGAGCCGCGTCTGCCTCTTAACAGGCTTAGGATGCAGCCCAGCTGCGCCGGCCTGGCTATTCCAGCGCAGGTTAGGATTGGGCTGTCAATTTCCTTTCCTTGGGATGCTCCTTTCCTTGGGAGAAGATCATGCCATTCTGTATTGGCTTTGCAAGATAAGGACGGTCTAGGCTATAAAGGGCCATGGCAGGGCTTCTTCTGACTGACTGGCTTTCCCAACAGGTCACTGAGTTAAAACGAAAATTGTAGAGAGAACTCCGTGTCATAATATAACAAAAATGAAAGTTGTAAATGTGCTGGGATTTGCTTACAGATGCGAAAAATTAAAGGCCAAGCAGTAAGTGGCCACTAATAATGGGTAACTGAGTGGAATCGGATTATCGCAGGACTGTAAAAAAAAAAAGGGTGAATGCACCAAGGTGATTTATTGCAGCACTTCAGATGGCACGGGCCTCATGGAGCAGAATGACTGAATGAAGAAAACGGTGGGGGATCTGCAGGTTGGGTGCAGCTGTCGGTTTTTGTGGGTTGCTAAAATGCACCGCCAATCAAATGCACACACCCGTGCAAAAATGCAGGAGCTGCCAGGCTCGACTTTTATATATGCCATCACTGGAACCCGGCAGACAACACCTGCAGTCTGAAGTGGCATCGGCCAGGGAAAGCTTGACCATCTGGCTCTGTGGATTGTGTAAACAGGACCTAGGCTTGAGTAGCCAATGTACGTGCCAAGGCTTCTTTTAAAGGTTCTAGCGTTCCCTGCACTAGGTAGGAGTGCTTGTGGGGGAGATAAAGGGAGAGGTGCATTATTATAAGAGGCGAATCCTTAGGCTCAGGAACGATGCTGGATTGAGTCCCTGGGCCTTCAGTTGTCTTATCAAGAGCCCATCAATCTTGTCTTTTGCATTCTCACTAGGTTCAGACTCTGCTTCAGCTGTGGCCTTGGGCAAGTCACCATTTCTCAGGCTAACCTGTTTGGTTTTATGAAAATAACCAAATAATTCCAAGTAACTATAGAGAGTCTGGGTGGGTGGGTGGGTAAGTCTTGAGCTGAGTATCCAGCACCTGACGCCTTACTACTTGTGCCATTGATCCACTTCTTTTGTGTATCTGAGCTATTGGTTGATTTGGGTCATGCTTTGAACCACCCTCCTAAACATGGCCAGCCCAACACTGAAACCACCTGATGCAGCTTGCAACAGAGTGGCTGGTGGAAGGAGTAGCGGATTCAGGGTGCCCTTCACGGTGAGGCTGCCACTGCCTCCTCACCCTACCCTCTGCAGATTAAAGCTGCATTGATCCCTTCCTCCACAAACTGCGCAATCCAAGACCCGATGCTGGCCCGACGCTAGCCGTTAACGGCAGCCCAACAGCAGCAGCACTCCCCCCCCCCCCATCTGATGCGCTGGGACCTAATTGCATAGAAAGTAGCCTGCCTGAACCACGCCTAAGTGCATGGTTTAAATAGTACTTTGAGATGGTAAAGTCATGTTTTAAGCTTTACTTTGAAGGAGAGTTTGTTCAAATGGTCCTCCATGTGATTAAGGTCCCGGTAGATGTGTAGAAACAAATATCTCCAATACAAGGGCAGTTTGGCATCTGCTTAGTGCAAGTGTACTTACCTTAGTTATAGTCAGGTATCGCCTTAGCTGTGGTACTTGTCAGTTGATGCTATGATCCAATAATGGTTCACAAAGGCCTATCAAGCTTTGGTCTCAGAGCTGTTCCATCAGTCTGAAGAACTTGTCACTACAAGGAGGAGCACAGTGTCCCACCCAGCACCACCAACTGATAGTTGGTCTCATCTGCTTGTTTTGGCCTTGACCCTGTTTTCACCATGCCCTGGTCTCCACACCTGTCAGTCAAGACTGGTCCCTTGCTAGGAAAGATAATGTGCTCAGCAACTTATAGTCTCTAACGATTCTGTTTAAAACCCATCTCTGCCCATGCGCTTTGTTGGCAGCCTCTATGTGTTGCGTGTGTGCATCAACTGGCACTGAATAGTTGTGAAACGTTTGTAAAGTTTCCCCCCCCCTTACCTCATGAAATCTCAGTCCCAGTAAAGGCATATTAACAGCAAAGACTGGCAGGTCTTGCAGTTTTGGCTGGCTTCCTTTCCCTTTTGTCCTCTTCCTCAGGCTGCACCCCTTCCTGGGACAGCAGGGGCTCCCCCTTCCTGGCACACTCCTGGACCCCAGGTGTCTCTAGTGAGCCTTGGGTGTCAATAGCTCCGTACTGCCAGCCAGCTGCCGACAGGCTATGGAGATCACTTGTGCATTGTGTGTTCTTGGCTTCTTGTCAGTGTTTGATTAAAGGACCGTAAGAGGGCCACTTGGGTTTATTTCTAGCTGGTGTTTCAGGAGAAGAAGTCAAAGTCACAGCAGGCAGAAGAGCGGTCTCTTACTATCCTTGATAGTATTTTGTGGGTACTTTTCTCTCCTAAATTGCTTGTGTTGAAGACGGAGAGTAGTGCAGAGAATTGTAGATGCACTTCAGAAAGGAGGATGGGCAAAACTTGTATAGGCCTGCAACGGCTGAGAACAAAACAGCTGAGAACAACCTTTGCACAGAAGGTTGTAAAGAAGTTAATATTGGTGCAACTGATAGCGTAATCCATAGGTTTCCCTCCACCGGTACAGCAGTGCCTGCACCAGCTAAGGGTGCACAAATGTGCCATAAATAGGGGAGGGGTTTTTTTTGGAGGTATTTTTCCCCAAAATTTCTTGATTAAAATAGCAAATTGTGGTGTTGCGCGTTTTTATCCAAATTTCTATTGCAAATCATATAAACAGCGCAATAAATAAGGGTGAATTGCCTTCAGCCCAAAATAACTTGCTCAGAAAGTCCCAAGCTGAACTCTGATTGCTGCTTGGAGCATCAAGAAACTGTTACTTACGATTTCTGCATTCCATTAAGGTCGCCCCAGCAAGCACCGTGAACTATGAACATGCGTGTTCATGCAACTTTAAGCAAGCTTCCTCCTGTTTCTGCCATTCCTCCTCCTGATCCCTTACTGAAAACTATTTGTGGATTCCTTAAAACTGTGTCAGAAATAAGCAAAAGTGGTTTTTTTTAATGTTTTGACCTAAATTTCTGTGTAGCGTTTTCAGTAGAAATTCTCATTATTTGGCGTTCTGCGTTGATCACCAAAAAAAAAATCATCCCTAGCCATAAAGCACATTTACAGCACCTGGAGAGTATGCTTTGCTAATGCTACATCCAGAAAAGTGGCCAATGGCAGAGGTGAGAGATGCGCCAGGTGGTGGAGGTGCGGTGGGAGGGTGGAACAGAGGTGGGGAGGGGGAGTTTCTAGGTAAAGGGGTGTGTAATGTGGAGGATCAGGCCCAGAAGGGGGATGGAATTGGCGCCGGCTTTACCAGTCCAGCACAATTTAGGGTTGCGCTCTGAGTTGTTCTGCATTGGGAAGTGCCCTAATCCAATTCTATGCCTTAATTAGCAGTATGGGAGGCAGAAATGTCAAAGGCGCACTACACTGCCCCTTTGTCTGAAAGAAAGTGGTACTTGTTGCATTTCTGACTGCCATGCCGCAGCGCATGGGCTGCTGATTTCCATTTCGGGAAAACAATGGCAAACCTCATTACATGCCTGCAATCTTGATGGACTTCAGTTCAAAGAAAGGTGGGATGGCACTCCAGTGCATCATCAATATTATGCAAATCATCCGTGGCTCATTATATATTTCTAGCATATTCTTGCTCTTTCGGTGCCCTCCCCCCTTGTTGTAAAGATACTCTGGGAAAGGCAGAGGATTAGCGGCTGTGCCTGTCTGCTACTTCATGAATTCCCTCTGCTAGAATTTTAAGTGGAATTCTGGGGTGTTTTTTTTTCCCCCTGTTCATCTTCAGCATTCAGCCTGCATCACTCCACATTTAAAAAACAATCGCAAGCGTAGTGATGGGTTATCTCTTTTTTTTCCCCTGAGGTGCAGCAGGCTTCCTCCTTGACGTTTCCAAGACCGGCTTTCCACGGTGCTTTGTGCACATGTGGTGCCCTGAGGATTTTAATCATTGTACTGTGCATGCATGTCTCATACCCCAAGTGGTCACAGCTCTTGCGCTTCCACAGTAGCAGCTGCACTGAGCAGAGCCTGCCAGGTTGCCTGTCAGACCAGAGGCGTCTTTTTCCTCCCCCCCCTCCACCTTCGGAGCAAAGTTGTCCAGGAAAGATCGCCGTTGGGATCTTGGTCTTAATCTTCCGGAATCCACGTAATGGAGCACACAGACTACATTGCGTTTCGTAACGGCCTGGATTGGCAAACTTCTTCAATACTTCTGCAGATTGCGTTGCAAATATATTATCCCTGGGGACGTGTGTGAGTTCAGGGTTGGCTTTGGGGAGAATTTCTGTTCCTTCTGCCAATAATGCAGAACAGTAGCAAATTTAATGGCAGACCTCGAAGTATATAAAAATCTAAGTCCAGAAAAAGGTAAGGATTTTTTTTAATATCAGAAGTATTTTGTGATGATGTGCACACTTATCAGTCTGTGAAAGAGGGCATATGTGCTTAAAACGATCTCCATCAAGTGTCTACTTTGTCATCTTAATTTACATTTATATTGCAAGTTACTGTCGTTGGACGTCGACGCCAGGCTGTGAAATTATGATCAATGCAATACTTGCACTTCGGAGACAGACTCTTTTCTTCATTCAAGAATATATATTTTTTGCTTAATTTGTATTGCTACAAGGTTGCATACCTTGTATTTTGCATTTCTGTGTGCAAGTGAAATGTTTTTGCAGTCTTACATCGAGGACACCAATTTTCATCCGTACTGTAATCCATTGGAAAGGTTTCCAAAATGATTGTTATTTTGTAAACTTTCTTTCTTTCTTTCTTTCTTTCTTTCTTTCTTTCTTTCTTTCTTTCTTTCTTTCTTTCTTTCTTTCTTTCTTTCTTTCTTTCTTTCTTTCTTTCTTTC
>JAJKFI010000002.1:48984553-48997324 GCA_029204185.1 Lerista edwardsae | reverse complement strand
TTCTTTCTTTCTTTCTTTCTTTCTTTCTTTCTTTCTTTCTTTCTTTCAGCTACGTAAGAACATTTCTATATTTGATTATGTGCAATGGTGAACGGAGAGCAATTGCTTGTGACCCAAAATATTTTAGTGAATTCATCAGCTATCTATTTCCTACATTTTCTACTAGAAAATGCTTAATTAGCTTCCAAGTGGGGTATAATGAGGAGTTGGTGTATGTAATGATTTCCCCGATTATACACAATATCATGAATTAGTGTTCATAAGCAGGGAGATGAGGCATTGAGCCTGGGTTTGTTAAAATCACCATTTCACTTTTAATTAGCTCAGTGAGAGAGCATCTCTTCATTGAAGGTGTTTAGATGTCCCATTGATTGCAATAGGGGCAGAGTTTTCCTCATAGTACCAGCATCAGCGGGCTTCGCTTGTTGCAAAACATTGGTTGGGTTGCCGGTGCCTCTTGCAAACCAAGCTTGTTGACTTTCCTGATCTTCCTCCGCCTCTCTCTTTTTGAAAACTATTTTAAAAAGTTGGATTACCAGGTGTTGCCTTCAGGGTGCAGATGTTTTATGTGCTTTCGGGAGATAGTTTGGCTTGTGTTTGCTCTGTAGTGTTGCCAAAGTCGGCACATAGCAGATTGTGGGGAGATCTGTGGGTCAGACTCCACACCCCACTGGTGCTGCTAATGAAAGTGATGCCCTGGAAGTGATGTCACAATAGGAGTGACATCACAGTTGCATTTTCATTTTCTTGGGGTTTTTTTTGTCATAACTTTTGATAAAATGAGGATATTACACTCTGATTTGTTTCATTGCATTCTTTATTAAATTCTGCATCAAATGGTATATAACATGATGGTATTATTCGTACTTACCAAGGTCTTCACAATTTTGGCCACCAGTGTCAAGCTCAGCTTGTTGCTCCCCTAAAGCTTGTTGCTCGGTGCAATTGCATCCCCTGCACTTAATTAGGTACACCCCTGTCACATTGTCTTAAGGAGCTGGGTGTGACTGTTTACCCAGCTAGCCCAGCCTGACTGCATAAGCCTTGGGGTTCTTGATTAGAAGTGGGAAGGCAGAGTAGAAATATTTTCAGTAAAATTATATACATAACCATTCAGTGAAGAAGAAAAGCTACTGCCTGTGTTTGTGGCACATGAAGTACATCCATGTGGCACATGGATGCCACATACAGCTCGGTGGAACAGCACATGAGTGCCAGGGTGATCCCCAGGCACCTGTAGCTGAAGGATCTTGGAAAGCAGGAAGACTATGTATGAATTGTGCTCCCTTAAAGTAGAGCAGCATTCTTAAACTGTGGGTTGTGACTTGATTTCTGGTGAGTCCCAATGAAAAAAAATAATCAAACAATCAAATAACTAATTGCTTCAAGCCCTGAAGCCATTAAAAAAAAAAAAAAGCAGATAGCTGCTAGCTGCCCTGCAAAGAGCTGAGCTCCTGCAGTTTGCAAGCTTGTGTAAATACAGTACAGTAATTATTTCACCGATTATAATACAGTAATGATTCCACCGATTATACACAATAATCCCTTATCTGGGTTGCTTGGGAAGGGAAGGTGGCTGATTTTGGATTTTTCTAGATTTTGGAATAATTGCATTGTTGTAATGAGAAATGCTTCCTCTTGCTCTTTTCATTGTTACCCATTTGGGTGTCTGCTGGTCTCTTGGACATTTTTGAACTATGTCTTTATAGGCGGGACATGCCACAGAGCCGATAATAGAAATTACAGCCTGTACGTGGGAATGAGCACAAGAGCTTCTAGTGTTCACACTACAGGAAGTTTAAAAAAAAAAAAGACAACAATGTCTGGATTTTGGAATAATCTGGATTTTGGATGCCTGGATAAGCAATCATCTACTTATATAGGGAGATAAATGTTTTGAGTGTCCTTTTTTCTGGTGTTTTTATGCTATTCATTAGGGCTGCCTCATTAAGAAAAATGGATCGAGGGTGTTTTGTTTTTTTGTAAAAAAGCAGGTCCCACTGCTAAAAGGTTTGGGAACCACTGAGTAGAGAAATACTAGGTGGAGTGGGCCAGCATTCTGGTTTACTATAAGGAAGGTTCCCTCCCATTCTCTGAAGATAAACCCATTTCACCCTGCCTCTTCTCAAATGATCTTTTCCTCCCTAGTGTGTTTTGTCTTTAATTTCCATTTCATTTTAGTTTATTAGATGGTAACCCTGTAGGCAGAGGTCCTGTGGTGCTCTTACATTTTGCCAGGAAGTTTAAGTTGCTGTTTAGAAGAGAAGCACACGCCCAGAGAACATGGCTTATCCGCCTTCCATGAGCTGTGTTCATATTTTTGGAGACCTCTTGTGTCCTGCATGCAGAGCCTGGGGATTAATTTCGTGCATATGCTAGCACAAACGAGGGCAACATGCCAGCCCATCTGTCATTTGCAGCATTTTATAAGGTAATGGAGATGAAAAGTCGAGGTTAATAATTGAGGATCAGCTTTGTAAAGGGGCAGCTTTGCTAAAGTCCCTGAAGTTGTGGAAGGAGGGAGACAGGGAACTGGAATTGCAGGATTTTCCATTTGCAGGTGAGGGTTTACTGGCTGAAAAATGTGTGCCTCTTGAAAAACACGTTTTGGATGGATACACTAAGTTGCAGGTGATTCAGGGCACGATCCTAACCTGGAGTTGGGCCGGCACTGTTAGGCCAGCAAAGTTTGGCTGGCACAAGGGTCACTGTAAAGTCGAGAGGGTTAATGCCTCCGTTTGCCTGAAGATAAGAGCTGAAGATCTGAAGGTCGCCAGTTTGGGACAGCCGGAAGTCTCTGTGAGCAGCAGACCTCGTTAATTGCGGCTGATTAACAGCTGAACTTCTGCTGCCTTGTGTGAGGGGGAGTTGTGCCAAAGTTCAGCCGCTTCTCTGATGGGAGCAGGGAAGCCGTTTATCAGCCAGCAAGAAGACAAACGGGTGGCCTGAAAGGAGGACTAAATCCAGAAAGATCCATCTGTATGTGTGTAGTTCTTGAAAGATAGAACATTTCTGTATAAATTGTAAAAACCTTCGGGTTTCTGAATAAAGTCTGCCCATGTAAACCGCCTTGAGTTATAGTCAGTAGAGAAATCTGGTGACCTAAGAAAGGCGGTATATAAATCCAAGTATTATTAAATCCAAGTATTAAAGTATGTTTGGGTCACTCTTGGAGTCAGAGAGGCCAGCGCACAGATGTGTGTCATCCTTCCTGACTCAGAGAGTGGTCCAAACAAGCTTTACGGTATTTGGTGCCAGCCAAACTTTGCCGGCCAAATTGTGCCGGCTTAACTCCAGGTTAGGACTGCTCCCTCAAAGGTAATTTTGTAGCCTTTTCCATTCAACTAAATATAACCTCAAGCCTGTCTGGCATATGTCCCTTGGGACACACACACACACACACACACACACACACACACACACACACACACACCTCTCTCTCTCTCTCTCTCTCTCTCTCTCTCTCTCTCTCTGTAACCAACATTGCCAACATTGCCATTGTTCATAAATGACCTGGAGACATGGATAAGCAGCGTGTGGCCAAGTTTTGGTGGCCAAGTTTGCGGATGACACAAAACTTTTCCGGGTGGTGAAGACCAGAAAGGATTGTGAAGAGCTCCAGAAGGATCTCTCCAAGTTGGGGGAATGGGCAGCCAAATGGCAGATGCGTTTCAACGTAGAGAAGTATAAAAAACGTAGAGATGCACATTGGGGCAAAAACCCAAAACTTTACCTATAGGCTAATGGGTTCTGAGCTGTCTGTGACAGCTCAGGAGAGAGATCTTGGGGTGCTGGTGGACAATTCAATGAAGGTGTCGACCCAGTGTGCGGCAGCAATTAAGAAAGCCAATTCCATGCTTGGGGTAAATAAAAAAGGGGTTGAGAATAAAACAGCCAATATTATCATGCCATTGTACAAATTGATGGTAAAGCCACATCTGGAATATTGCATACAGTTCTGGTTGCCACACCTCAAAAAGTACATAGTGGAGCTGGAAAAGGTGCAGAAGAGAGCGACAAAAATGATTATGGGGCTGGGGCACCTCCCTTATGAAGAAAGACTGCACCATTTGGGGCTCTTCAGTCTAGAAAAAAGGCGCCTGAGGGGGGGACATGATTGAGACATACAAAACAATGTACGGAAGGGATAGAGTCGATAGAGGGATGTTCTTTTCCCTCTCTCAAAACACCAGAACCAGGGGACATCTGCTAAAACTGTAGTTAATCTGTGGAACTCTTTGCCACAGGAGGTGGTGATGACATCTGGCCTAGATGCCTTTAAGAGGGGATTGGACAGATTTCTGGAAGAAAAGTCTATCGTGGGCTATAGGCCATGATGGATTGTGCAACCTCCTTACATTAGTAGTAGGCTATTTCAGAGTACTGGGTGCAGGCGAATGGCAACAGGATGCAAGCATCTTGTTGTCTCGTGCCTCCCTGGGGCATCTGGTGGGCTGCTGTGAGATGTGCGAGGCTGGACTAGGTGGGCCTTTGGCCTGATCCAGCAGGGCTCTTATGCTCTTATGCTCTTATGTACTTAACGCACGTAGTAGCCATGAGAAGGCATTTTCCCTTTTGCCAGGGGAAAGAGCAGGGCGTGCTTAGTTAGACCCCCATGTTCTGTCCAACTGCAGACCAGTCACCTGTGCTTTTCATTTATGCCACTCACGTAACTTGCGCTATAGTTTTAATGAGATGAGATGAACAATGTTCTCTGCTTGACTGCTTCTGTTTTACCACATAGACAGAGAATTTAGAAATCTGCCTAGTTCTTGATTGCCTCATAAATCATCAAGTTGTGGGTGACTGTCAAATGTGTGAAAATACCAGAGGCAGTTAATTCTCTTTTTTCACTTCGGATTTATTTTGAAATAAATCTTCTAGTCCTCATTGTTGAAGAGAAGTGTTGCAAAAAGAGGTTGCACAGGAATTGAAAATGGTCTGGCTGGGGCTTTTTCTGGCGTTTCTTTTCTGTGTGTAGATTGGTCCTTTTTTCCTTTCCTTTAGGCACCTGCAGCAGTTTACTGTTGCAGTCCTACACATTTTCCAGGGAGTAAGTTCCACTGAACACAGTTAGACCTAATTCTGAGTAGACATGCACAGGATTGCACAGTAATATACAGTACTAATGCTGCATGTTTATCCTCACAACTTCCCAATAGATAGATGTATTGCAACGTTTGTGTACTTCTTTTCAACCATAAGGAGAACCATTCTGCGACCAGTTCATAATAACGAGCTCAAATGGATATGTGGCTCTTACAGCCCGCACAATGATAAGTCTGGAATTCCTGGCGGTGTTGATGGTATCAGTGATGGTTTCATGTGACACATGGCTCTATTTCCTTGAATGGTGGTGTCGGCAAAGGGGGCAGATTTGTCCTGACCTGTTGCTGCTGATGCTCAGGGCAGATGGTATCAACAGCTCTCAGCCCTTAAAACCCTCATATCAGAGCAATGGCTCTTGGAGGTATTTGGGGGGTACAGTGATGAAGTCTTCTCCCTGGTCCTCTTGATGGTGCTGGTGGTGGCAAAAGGAGGTCCTGGGGGCAAATGCTAGCCTTCCCTTGTTTTAGAAGCTCACATGCTGGTAAAACTTCATTGTGTTTTGTGATTGGGACATTATGCAAATGCTTCCCTTGGGTACCAGATTTTTGAGTAGTGCTTGGTTAAAGCAATAATGCATCCTTTCAAATGCACATGCTTAGGAGGAGTGCAGGAATGTTAAGGATGCTAGCCCATTTGTATTGTGCTTTTCCACTAGGCAATTTGCTCTGGGATAACCAAGAGCACAATCCTAAACTGGAGTTAGGCCGGCATAAGCTAAGCCAGCAAAGTCTGGCCAGCACAAGGGCCAGCATAAAGCATGTTTGGACTAGTCTCAGAGTCAGGGAGGATGGCTCACACCTGTGTGCTTGCCTCTCTGACTCCAAGAGTGATCCAAACACATTTTATGCTGTCCCTTGTGCTGGCCAAGCGTTGCTGGCTTAGCTTGTGCTGGCCTAACTCAGTTTAGGATTGCACCCTTATTCTCATAACAACCATGTGAACTGGGTTAGGCTGTGTGTGAGTGTGTATGTGTGTGTGTGTGTGTGTGTGTGAGAGAGAGAGAGAGAGAGAGCGCAGTCTAGCCCAGTGGTTCCCAAACTGTGGGTTGGGACCCACCAGTGGGTCGTGAGCCAATTTCAGGTGGGTCAGAAAGAACCTAGAGCAGCCATATAGATGGGATGCTGGAAAGGGGGAGGGCTGTGTAATTGTTTTGCTTGTGTCAAGGTTGTAAATAGGCTGTTCCTTTCTGATTCACTTTGCTATTGGCTGAGAAATAATCCAATTTATTGCTGCGTTCTCAGGAAAGCAGCAGGCTCTGGCGTCACGACGACAGCACTTCTGGCCAGACATCACTTCCGGTGGATCCCAGATAGATTGTCATTCTAAAAAGTGGGTCCCGGTGCTAAAAAGTACCGCTAAAGAGAACCACGGGTCTAGCCAGTTTGCAAGACTTGGACAGAAGGACAATCAAACCAGAGAACATTCAGCTTTCTTGCACTGACACGAGCATTTCTTTTGCTTGGTTATGAAGTTCTAGGACTTATTGACAAAAATTCATTAGGTCTGGATGACATCTACTCCAGAGATCTTAGAGAACTCAAATGTGAAATTATTGATTTTCTAACAACAGTATGTAATTTTCCCCTTAAATACCATGCCAAAGGATTTGCACTGTATTCTTTTAGCATCGAGAATGTGATCATCAATTGTAGAATGGCTGGATTTTGCAATAAGTCCTCATTTTATAGGATATTTGAACATCTTTACAATGCCCTCGGTTATGAAATTCCCATCAGCTGCCTACTCTGCAGACGTGAATACCTTTCAGAAGCAGTTGAGATTCTCCCCTTTAGGGCTGTCTTGTGTGATTCAGGATTAAGCCAAGAAAGTGTGGAACATTTTCACTGAAATTATTCTACCATTTTTTTTGTATGATGTATGTGCTTTTGTTATCAGCCTCAGACCATTGAGATTGGGAATCTAAGCCATCAATCATAGCGTGCTCCTGGTAGTTGCTTCAATGAGGCTGATAGAAGTATAATTGATGAAACTGTTTTTGTCTCCTCCTACTGTCACTTCCATTCTGGGATTTTTTGTAATGTTCTCCCTCATTTCCCCCCCCCCCCGCGTTTGGGTTCATTCTTTGCTTCTGGTAGCCTTTTGCAGTGGCATTTCCTTGGGGGGGGGGAAATGCTAAGTTGTGCAGGAGCTCCTGTGTAACATGGTCCCTCCCCCCTTGCCTTCAGAGCCATTCGTGGCTTGGTGATCCAGCTTGGAGGCATTGTTCTCTGAGCCATGAATGGCTGTGAATACGAGGGGGAATGGGTCGCTTTACCCAAGAGTTCAGGCTCCTGCAAAATGTAGCATTTTGCCCCCCCCTAGGAATGCCACTGGCCTTATGCAGATGTTTGCTGTCCAACACCACCATGTGTCTGACCTTCAGATGTTCATCACAATGTGCTTATACGCTTGTGGATAAGAATTGTATGGAACTGTACACTAGAAAAAAATGGGTTGTTGTGCATACAGTATTAGGCGATTTCTGCCTATCAGTGTGGACTTGTTATCACCTACCTATGTAGATCAGGTATGGGTAATGGGGGGGGGGGAGAGGGCCAGCAGCACAGTTGCAATTTCTCTCCCCACCCCCAGAAAAGAATGTCATCTGGCTTGACTTCATCAGTGGGCTCATTGCTTTGTCAATGGAACACAATCTCTTTCCAAGCTTCCATACCATACTTGGTTTTCAGTGTCGAGATATAAACGCTGTAAAGGTCAGTGCTTTAAAGGGGGTGGTAATTGCCTGAGGGAGCCATCAGCTGCACTGTTATTTTCATTTCTGGTAACAGGAGAGTTCATAGCATTGTTATGTGTATAACATATATAAACGCAGGTTGTGCCAGAAATTGTGTTCCTGAACATGATCAAGGTTGAAAGTTCACTGTTCTAAAAATGATGGTTACAAATTACATCCGGCAAGCTCAGTCTGCTAATCTCATGAAGAGTCTTTTGTATCTGAACCCAAGGCCTACAGAAGGGACACTGCTGATTTCTTTAAAACGGTGGTACAACACACAAACGTGGTTTATGCAAGCCAGGTTCTCTCCAAATCACTTCAGAACCTGTTGCTAATCTTGGTTTAGCCCTATTATATGCCGTGATTTGCATTTGTAACCATGGTTTAAGAGATGGACATTGTTTCATCTGGGCCATGAAAGTAAATACTGGTAACTACAGCCTCCTGCATGTTCAGCATCAAGGTGAACCCATTTGTGTAAAGAGTAGAGTTTCTGATTTTTCCCCATTTCGCCATTGTTGTACATTTGGAGGGAAGTACACATATGAATAATCATCTGGTGTTGCATGAAAGAAAGCACACAGGTGTCTTTAACCTGCAATGAACACTTCATCTTGAGCTCACTTCATTTTAAGAACGCAGTGGGCCTCTGCGTATATGTGGAGTGCCTCTCCTTTTATTGTTGTTCAGTTGCTGTGTCTTGACTCTTCGCGACCCCATGGACCACAGCACGCCAGGCCTCCTTGTCCTCCACTAGCTTCCAGAGTTCACCCAAATTCATGTTCTCATTGCTTCGGTGACACTCTCTAACCATCTCATCCTCTGCCGCCCCCTTCTCCTTTTGCCTTTGATCTTTCCAAGCATGAGGGTCTTTTCTAAAGAGTCCTCTCTTCACATGAGGTGGCTAAAGTGTTTGAGCTTCAGCGAACTACAGTATTAAAATAATAATAATAATACATGTATTTATATACCGCCTTTCTTAAGATCACTAGACTTCTCTAATGATTGAACTCAAGGCGGTTTACATAGGCAGACTTTCTCACAAACCCGAAGGTTTTTACAATTTACAGAATGTTCTATCTTCCAAGAACAACACTCCTACAGATCTTTCTTTCTGGATTTAGCCTTCTTTCTTTAGCCACCCATCTGTCGTCTGCTGGCTGATGAGGCTTCCCTGCTGCCACCAGAGATGCAGCTGATTTCAGCACACTCCTCCTCCCACGAGGCAGCTGCAACTCAGCTTGTAATCAGCCGCAGTTTCCAAGGTCTGCTGCTCGCAGAGACTTCCGGCAGTCCCGAGCTCACGACCTTGAGATCTTCAGGTGTTATCTTCGGGCAAACGGAGGCATTAACCCTCTCGGCTAAAAGGCCTCTCCCTTGCCACTGAATAATCAAAACCAGTACATACATTGTTATCTAAGATGAAGAGACAGAAGCTCAGAGTCAGCGACTGTGATTTCTAGCAGAGGCGTACTTCTGGTGCTGCGAGGGGAGGCGGGCACAGCGGGCACTGGTTGCGGTGGGGCACCGAGCGGGGAAAAAATTGGCATGCATAAGAGGTTTTGCTGCAACATGGTAAAAAAAAGAGGTTTGATTAATGTTCCCCTATCTTTTTAATATGTGTCCTAGTATCCATAGTATCTGTGGATAACTGAAACTGTGGACACTGAATCAGTGGATACCAGGGCATGTGTGTACAGACACCCCCCCCCCCCCGTGGATCTGGCACCTGCAGACCTCCATGGGCCCCACACCCATTACCTTTGTTTTTCTTTACTACTGTGGAGGCACACATTGTCTTGCTTAACATAGGAACCGTCAGTGATGGGATCAGCTAACGACTCGGGGGAACGCTGGGCGGGCAGCAGGAAGGCTGGGCGGGACTTTTGGGTGATTGACAGCCCGTCAGTCCGGGTCCGCTGCCCGCCCACCTGCCGCACGGGCTGCCCCCAGGTGGCGCGCCCCGCTGCTGCATGCCCTGGCACCTGAAGGCCCCCCCGTCCCCCCCGGTGAGTGGGCGCCCCCTCCGAGGCCAGGGCAGCCCGTGCGGCGGGCGAGCAGGCAGCGGACCCAGACGGACGGGCTGTCAATCACCCAGAAGTCCCGCCCAGCCTTCCTGCTGCCCGCCCAGCATTCCCCCGAGTTGTTAGCTGATCCCATCACTGGGAACCATTTCTTGCTTAACACAGGAAAGCCACATGCAAGCAGGCAGCCTACGCCCTAGAGCAGTGATGGCAAACCTTTTGGGCTCGGCGTGTCAAAACTTTGGAAAATGCTTAACTTGAGTCTGCTGGTGGGTCAACCCCTGCTCCCAAACAAAAGAGAAAATTCTTTATAATCATTTATTTAAAGAAGAAATAGAGTCCAATCATGTGCCCAATCCTCCCCTTCCTTTATGTATTACATAAAGAAACTTCAAATAATTACAAACATGAAAAATGAGTTAAACAAACTCAGTTTTTGTTAGGTGTTGGTGAACGCTGGTGTGTCACCCCAAATATTGTGGTGTGTCACCTTTGACACGCGTGTCATAGGTTTGCCATCACTGCCCTAGAGGGACCCTGCCAGAACACTAACAGGAAGCAGGAACTGTCCTGCTCCCTGTTACCTTTTGATTAGTCTCCTCCTTCTAGCATGCAGGCTTCTAGCATGCCTGCAGGCCGCGATCCTGTGTTAAGCAAGAAACTGTTCCTGTGTTAAGAAAATGCATGCTTCTACAGCTAGTGAAACAAACAAACAAACAAACAAACAAACAAACAAACAAACAAACAAACAAACATGAAGGTAATGGTCCCAGAGTGTGTGTATGTGGAGTATTGCACTGTACTTTATATAGGGGTCCTCGATAACTGCAGTTTCCGTATCTGTAGGGGCCCACCTGGGACGGAACCCCTGCAGATACTGGGGGTGGAACATTCCTGTGCTTGCAAAAATACAGGAACAGTTTGCTCTTTGGTTGGCATGTCTCTTGAACTTCCAGCTTCTGTTGATGTAACGAACCCTCATCCCCCTTCCATTCAACTAGGATTGCACCTAAAAAGCCTCCTTGGAGGCTATTATTGGCACCTCTTTATGTATCAGTACATTTGAGAACCTTTGGAAAAATAGGTTTGTGCATTCTTTCCATGGGGGCTTCTGTCAAAGACAGTATGTTTGGACCTATAACTCAGCATTTTTCCTTTTAAGAGAATGTCTGCTTCATGAGTAGTAGGGCTAGAGGTTCTGCATTGGGCTCCTTTAGTAGCTAAGAATATTATTTCTTCCTTTACCACCTGGGTCCTCATTGAGATGTAATGAATATTCTAGTGCCAAGAACTTAGGGAAGCCCTGAGCAGTGGAAGCTTAGGGAGGAAGCAGACCCCAGTATTTGAAGGAAATACTGAAATAGACCCTGCACATCCTTAAGAATTACTGTCAAATAGCCTTTATTTAACTGACTGTAAGAAGTATTTTGGGCATGCTAAAAGTGCATGTAAATATTCCCATAAAAATACGATTAAACAAAAACGATGTAAAATGTAATGCAAGGCAAATATGATTTTGTGTGTCTTGCAAGTTTGTCACAGGCGAACAACAAGTAGAGTGCATTCCTAACCTGGAGTTAGGCCAGCAAAGTTAGGCCAGGCACAAGGGCCACCGTAAAGTGCGTTTGGACCAATCTCGGAGTCAGGGAGGATGGTGCACATCTTTGTGCTGGCCTCTGACTCCGAGAGTGGTCCAAACATACTTTACAATGGCTTTTGTGGGAGCCAAACTTTGCTGGCCTAACTCCAGGTTAGGATTGTGCCCATATTTGCTCTCATCTCCGCTATTCATGCTGGTGTCTAGTCTGGTTGCCTGACAGGCTGTTTTGTCTTTGCCCTTCAGGGCAAGATGGGTCTTTAGTAGTAGTGGTGGTGGTTGGGGCGAGGAAGAAGCCCAGGGGGCTGAATCTACCAAGTGGGAGCTGGACGGTGGCAAGTTTCACCAGTTTGTTCTGTCTTTTCTTCCTCCCTGGGGGCAAGAAGGGTTTGAACTGTTCTGTGGTTTTCATTTGCCAGTTCTGTAAATAGCATGCTAGGAAAAGATGCACCTGTTGAATTACTGTCCGATTAAGTCCCAAGATTTATTTCAGAAAAAAAGTGGCAACCCTCTCTGTAAGAGGTCTAAATGTGTGTCTTAAAATCTAGATCTTTATGCAGTAGACGTGGAACTTCATTTCTATGAAATAGCTTTGATTTATTGTTTTCCTTCCTTGCCAATTTCCCAAAAGTCTAAAGTGGATATTGCAGGCAACGATAAAAGCAGATGGAGGCCACACAGCTTGTTTTCTTGCTGACTAATGCCATGCACTGGCTGGCAGTACATTGGACAGATAAGAAGAGAATTGTTACATGACATTATTGTATATTATTGTTTTTTAAATTGCGTTATTAGCTGCTTTGAGCCTTTTTGAATGAGGCAGGGTATATATGAGTCAGTCAGTAAATTGATAGAAATCAGATGTTAAATGTGAGTGAGTTTATCCTAAAATGACTGTGGAAGGCTCTAAAAAAAAAATCTATTCGCCACTTTTTTTGCGCACTTGTTCCATGGCACGTGTGTTCCTGTTTAGTTTAATTTATACTTCCTGCTGAGCACTTTTGGAAACAGAAGCATGTCAAGAGGTTATCTTCGCTTTACGGTATGTTTAAGCAATGACCACATCAGTGTTTTATGGTACACCTCTCACTTTTTCAAAATGTTTCAGCTGTGTTCTTTAGTATTGATTCATTCCAATATTGAGTTTGAGGGTGTTTTTTATTTTTTTTGGTGGCATTGGCAGAGTAAAAACTTTTTAAAACTGCAGCAATCCTCAGATTCACCATTGTAATAAATTCTTCATCGAACCCAATCAATCAATCAATCAATCAATCAATCAATCAATCAATCAATCAATCAATCAA
>JAJKFI010000002.1:48957810-48975715 GCA_029204185.1 Lerista edwardsae | reverse complement strand
ATACAATATAAAAGTTAACATTAAAAAGCAATTTAAAAACAATATTAAAACAATACAATAAAACAAAATTAAAACAAAAACAATATAATTTAAAAACAACAAGCCTAGTGGATCATAAAATAAAATATAAAAATGTAACAAACCAGCCAGCCAGCCAGCCTGTCAACAGTTAAAAGCTTTTTGGAATAAAAAGGTCTTCAGCCCCCGCTGAAATGTTAACAAAGAGGGAGCAGTTCTCAATTCTAAGGGGAGGGTGTTCCAGAGTTGGGGGGCCACCACCGAGAAGGCCCTCTTCCTGGCTGCCGCTCCTCTCACTTCTCCTGGTGGCGGCACAGTCAAAAGGGCCCCCCCCAGATGATCTAAGAGTACGGGTAGGATTATAAGGAAGGAGGCGGTCCCTCAAATACCCTGGACCCGAGCCATAAAGGGCTTTAAAAGTCAAAACTAGCACCTTGAATTGGGCCCGGAACAGAACCGGCAGCCAGTGTAGTCGCCGAAGCAACGGCTCAGCAGAGTCAAACCGACGTGCCCCAGCAACCACCCAAGCCGCCGCGTTCTGTACTAGTTGTAATTTCCGGACCGTCTTCAAAGGCAGCCCCACGTAGAGCGCATTGCAATAATCTAATCTAGATGTCACTAGGGCATGGGTCACTGTGGCCAGGTCCGCACAGCTCAGGTACGGCCGCAGCTGGCGAATCAGCCGAAGCTGAGCAAAGGCTCCCCTGGCCACCGCCGCCACCTGGGACTCCAGGTGTAGCTGTGAATCCAGGAGAACCCCCAAGCTGCGAACCTGCTCCTTCAGAGGAAGTGCGACCCCATTCAGAGCAGGACGATAGTCCAATACCCGAGCTGTGGATTTCCGAACCAAAAGCACCTCTGTCTTATCCGGATTTAATTTCAGCTTGTTCGCCCGCATCCAGCCCCCAACCGCCTCCAGACAACGATCCAGGACCTCAACCGCCTCCTCAGAATCAGGGGGAAAGGAGAGATAGAGTTGGGTGTCATCAGCATATTGATGGCACCCCACTCCAAACCCCCGGATGACTTCTCCCAGCGGTTTCATGTAGATGTTAAACAGCATGGGGGATAAGATGGAACCTTGCGGCACCCCAAACTTAAGAGGTCGGGGTGCCGAACAAACATCCCCCAGCACCACCTTCTGGGATCTGTCAGCCAGGAAGGAGAGGAACCACTTCAAGACAGTGCCTCCAAGCCCCAACCCGGCCAGCCGACCCAGAAGGACACCATGGTCGATGGTGTCGAAAGCCGCCGAGAGGTCCAGCAGGACTAACAGGGTCGCACTTCCCCCGTCCATCCCCCGGCGAAGGTCATCCACCAAGGCGACCAAGGCAGTCTCCGTCCCGAACCCCGGCCTGAAGCCAGATTGGAATGGGTCCAGATAATCCGTTTCCTCCAGTACCCTCTGAAGCTGGGACGCCACCTCCAGGGACTTCTGGCCTACCAACCCTCGAGCTGCCAAAAGACTACAGCAAGCCCAACCTTGCAAAGGCGAGGCTTGCAGAGCTCTCCAAGAACCATGTGGGGCAAGCTCTGCCTCCAGGAATTGAGATGGGCTGCATATGGAGGCTGCACTGCTGGGGAGCTTCCATGAAAGCCGGGGTCCATTTGTGAGGAGAAGCCTGTCTGCAGCTGGATTGCCTAAGGTTGGGGGTTGGCTGCAAGATGGGCTTGTGTGTGTTGTACCAAAGCAATCGATGGGGAGAAGTGATGCATTGACTGAGCTTCAGAGACCTTATTTGTAAAGGGGGGAGGAGAACCTTGCCCACCTGCCTGTCCACCAGGGGCTTCCATTTATTATGGCAAGAGCTTTTGGAGGGGCCCAAAATACCTGAAAGCCTAGGGGCCCGGCCGTGGCTTAATATGGCCCTGGAATCAGAAGCCACAAACTAGAACAAAACTTGGTAAAATGTGGTGTTGTGAGCTCATCTGTGACCTTTGGTTGTGTTGTGAAGACCATTGTCTCCCACCTTCAGAGCCCTCAAACGAATGGAACTGTTAAGTTTTGTACTTGCTTCTCTTAGTAGCAAAGTCAGAGGCAGAAACGCTTCCCATTGAAAAGTGTTTCCCTTGTGATAGTGGTGATTAAGCTGTGTACACTCATTAGCCGTGTTTGTTTAATAAAGTTACACTGTGTGCTTGGTGTAATAAAGTGGCTGGGTACAGACAACGGTTTTTGGCAGTTGGCCACATTTTCGAATTAAGCAGTCGTGTCTCCTTCCGCTACTGATGCAGCTTTGAATAAACATTCTTTCAGATTTCATCGCTCGTGGTTCAGAAGAATGTCACGGCATAAGAATATAATGTGGGAAGGTCCCCGTTTAAATTTTGTGTCAACCAGAAGTTCAGTTGGTGGCCTTAGGCAAGACGCTATCTCTGGGCCTCAGCTTCTCATCTGCAGTCAAGGGATAAGAAAGATGGCGTACCTGACGGGAGGCTGTTGCAAAGATTACTTGCGTAATGTGTCTGAAGCGCTTTGAACATCTGAAGTGTGCCGTAGAAATAGGAAGGATTAAAATCATCATCATTTCCGTGTCGGGCAACTGCCGTGAAAAGGGACCTGGAGCTAGAAGATGGCAAATGTGTTGCATGTTGTTGCACTTGGCTGTTGCCTACTGTAACTGAGAGTGCAATCCTAACCTGGAGTTAGGCCGGCACAGTTAGGCCAGGAAAGTTTGGCTGGCACAAGGGACACCGTTGTTTGGCTGGCTAACTATTTTGCAGTTAAACTGACCGGATTCAACATATGCAAAGAGATATTCCGTCTCTTTTCCCACCCTCCCCACCCCATGCATTCCGGCTCTTCTAGCAGTAGTAATGCTTAGACTGAAAGATGCTGATTTGCCTAAACTCCCCCAGTAATGGACTGGGCTAAGCAGAGATTTGAACCTGGACCTTTTCACTGAGGCTATCTAGCCACAATATCACATGCCCAGTGATGGGATCTACAAATGAACAAAGGGAATGCTGGGCGGGACGTAGGCGGGACTTCCACTTGAGTGGCAGCCCGTCCGTAGCATTCCGCAGCTGCCCTGGCCTCGGGGGGGGGGAGGGCTCTTGCTCGCTGTGGGGGACAGGTGAGGTTCACGCCGGTGCCTGGGTGAGCAGCGGGGTGTGTGTGCGCTAACCGCCAGGACAGGACAGCTGCGGAACGCTACGGATGGGCAGCCAATGACACGGAAGCCCCGCGTAAGTCCTGCTCAGCGTTCCCCTTGTTGATTTGTAGAGCCCATTGCTGCACACGCCCATATATTAAGGAAATAGCTTGCCGGCAGTAGCGGACCTGAGGGGGGGGGTAAGGGGCCCCGGGCCCTGGTCTGGGAGAGGCAGCGACCCCGGCAGCCTTCCTGCCCATCTTTGCTACTGAAGTAGGTGCGTGAAGCCACTCTGGAAGGCGGCTTTCACGGCTCATTCTAGCCATAGAAGCCCCGGAGCAACTTGGCACGGCTCTGAAGGGCCACCCACCCCTCCGAGAAGGGGCAGGTGGCGCTTTGTAGTCCTGTTGCTTGGGAAGCGGCTTCTGCTGCAGAAGCCACTTCCCGGAATGACTCCGAAGGGGCACCCCGCCTCTTTGAGGAGTACATAAGAACATAAGAAGAGCCCTGCTGGATCAGGCCAAAGGCCCATCGAGTCCAGTTTCCTGTATCTCACAGTGGCCCACCAGGTGCCCTAGGGAGGCATGAGACAACAAGATGCTGTCATCCTGTTGCCACTCCATTGCACCTAGTACTCTGAAGTAGCCTACTCCAAATGTAAGAAGGTTGCACAATCCATCATGGCCTATAGCCCACGATGGACTTTTCTTACAGAAATCCGTCCAAACCCCTCTTAAATGCATCTAGACCAGATGCCATCACTACCTCCTGTGGCAAAGAGTTCCACAGATTAACTACCCGCTGGGTAAAAAAAAGTACTTCCTTTTATCTGTTTTAACTATCCCAACCCTCAGTTTTAGCGGATGCCCCCTGGTTCTGGTGTTTTGAGAGAGGGAAAAGAACATCCCTTTATCGACTCTATCCCTTCCGTGCATAATTTTGTATGTTTCGATCATGTCCCTCCCCAGGCGCCTTTTTTCTAGGCTGAAGAGCCCCAGGGCTGCTCCTTCTCGGAGGGGTGGGTGGCCCTTTGAAGTCGTGCAAGGCTGTGGGGCAGGTGGGGGCAGGGGCAGCAGCTGCTGGGGGATGCACCCCTGGAGATGTGTCCCCAGCCACTGACACCCCCCCCCCAAGGATCGCCCCTGCATGCCTGTGCTTTTCTTTGGTTGGATCTTGTGCTGCACCAATAACATTTGAATTTTGGAACCATCTGGGAGAATGAGGCAAGCAAACATGTCAGTGCTGCAGCCCCCCCCCCCAAGGATAAGTGGGGCTGATGACCATTGGATTACATTTTCTGATTTTATTTTGTATCACAGTTGTTGAATTTTCCAGTTTTTGCTTCTCTTGCCTTTTGTGGATGTTCATATCATTTTAGGTATGTAATTTAGCAGAACAGTTTTATCTTCCCGTGTTATAATTATACTTTCGCTCTTGAATAGTGCTCTGTGAGTTATCTAATCTTCCCTTCAATCAACTGATTGTAACGTTAATAATTCCATAAAAGCCACTGACTGTAAACCTCCATTTCCTTCTTGGATTGCAATTTATAAAGGTTCTTTTATTTTAAATGCATTAGGCCATTAATGGAAAAGCATTTATATCAGCTTGTGAAATCAAATTTTATTTCTCCTAAACTTATTTGTTGTATAACAGCAGAGTATTTCTTCCTTGTATCTGCTCTACTAGTGATGTACGCATTCACAACATTTCCAATGTACTATATATGCCCCTCTTATTTGCCATTCTTGAAAAATTCTTTCTCATGCAGTGATTTCTGATGAATAAAAGGTTTGTAGAGATGCACCCTGTGCAGACAATTGTGTCTCACTGCAGCACCCAAAAACTACATTTTCTGAAAGGCAGGACTGTCATTTCTGAAGATTTTAAAAGTCATGCAAACAGTATAATATAGTGAATAGGGTATTGCACTTAGGGTGCAATCCTAACCTGAAGTTAGGCTGGCACATAGGCCAGCATAGTTAGGACGGCACAGTTAGGTCAGCACAAGGGTAAACACTGTAAAGCGTGTTTGGACCACTTTTAGAGTCAGATACGCCAGCACACAGATGTGCACTATCCTCCCCGATTCTGAGAGTGGTCCAAATGTGCTTTATGGTGGCTCTTGTGCTGGCCAAACTTGGCTGGCCTAACTGTGCTGGCCTGACTCCAGGTTAGGATTGCTTTCTCACACTTAACAGCCTTAAAAATTCCAACTAAGCCTTGAAACGTGCTGGGTAATCTAGGGCCAGTCACGGTCTGACACCCATATCTCACTGATAGGGTCATAAGGATAAAATGGAATAGCCACTATTCAGGCTTGTCTTGAGTAACTGAATGAATGAATGAATGAATGAATGAATGATCCCTCCCCTTCCAGAAATCGACTGGGTTAAGATATGGCGGTAAGCCAAACTATAGGAATGAGCTAGGAGCAGTGGTGTCATCCTACCGGTACGCTGGGCGGGACTGGAATAGCCACTAAGAACATATAAACATAAGAAGAGCCCTGCTGGATCAGGCCAAAGGCCCATCTAGTCCAGCTTCCTGTATCTCACAGCGGCCCACCAGGTGCCCCAGGGAGGCATGAGACAACAAGATGCTTGCATCCTGTTGCCACTCCCTTGCACCCGGTACTCTGAAGTAGCCTACTCCAAATGTAAGAAGGTTGCACAATCCATCATGGCCTATAGCCCACGATGGACTTCTCTTCCAGAAATCCATCCAATCCCCTCTTAAAGGCATCTAGACCAGATGCCATCACCACCTCCTGTGGCAAAGAGTTCCACAGATTAACTACCCGCTGGGTAAAAAAGAACTTCCTTTTATCTGTAAAAGATAAAACTATTCAGGCTTATCTTGAGTAACTGGAAGGATGAATGAATGAATGAATGAATGAATGAATATCCCTCCCCTTCCAGAAATTGACTGGGTTCAGACATGGCGGTAAGCCAAACTATAGGAATGAGCTAGGAGTGTTGTGGTCTCATGAACTCCCCTTTCTTCTCTCTGTAAAGCAAGAGAAAGAGATAAAATTCACTTTTGATTTGAAATAAACCGCAGTTCCATGTTATCTGTAAACTATAGGTGGCGTAAAACATGCCAAGAACTGAAACCCAGCATGGAAGTGGCATGATCTGAAGTTCCTAGAAGTCAGCCTAAGTAGGCTTTTCCTTGTTGATGCTCCTGGGCTGCGATCACACAAGCTTATATTGAAATGACCCGGAGAGCAGAGTTCTGTAAAATGAGAAATCCGCTAAGAAGAGAATACCAGACAGCCCTGTATGCCTGTTTGTTTTACTTTAATAAATGGTTTGCTGTCCTTCAGTATACGCACAGTGCCCTGTATTTGTATGGTGGCTTTTAGAATGAAGAACAGGGAAAGATGTCTGTCTGTTGGGAACAGCAATAAAACAGCAAATAGCATCCAAATGCAAACACAGTTGAAATGCCAGGGCGGGAAGGCCTTAGTGAAAGGACGTCAAATTAACCAGGCTTGTGTCCCAGGGGAAAATTGCTCATGGAGAAACATCATCTCGCGTCATCACAGGCCTTGCCACAAATGGGGAGAATGTCCAAAGATGTCCTCAGTGTAGAGAATAGCAGCAGTGTCCATTTTTCCTCATTTTGTACTTAACGGTGGATCTCAACTAGAGCTTGGAAAGCACAAAAGTCGGCAGTCGGGATGGTGACTGAACTATGAAGGGAAGCACCTGGGGAAATGGGGTTTCTATGAGATTGTCTCATGGAATAAAATCGTATTTATTATTTATTTGACGAATATATACCCCGCCTTTCCCATGCCAAAGCAAATGCCCAAGGCAGCTTACGTGGGCACGTTAGTCTACACCACCATTTTTCAATTGTTTTTTTTTTTTTTTTTACAAATATACAGTATTCTGTGATTCGCCAAATCCTCAGTCCCAGATGTAGCCTTCACAGTGTGGTTCTCCTCTCCAGCTGTCTGCCATCAAGCTTCAGCAGGCAGTTGTAAGTCCAGCCTGGACAGTCCCTCAAGGTCGTACTCCGTTCTTTTGCCGGCTGGCCTTCTCACACATTCCCACACTGTCTAATCAGCTCCACGGTGACTCCTTTCTGCCACAACAGGCACTGCAACTGGCTTTCTGTCTCCCATCCACAAACAGACCATGAATTCTCCTTCTTAGTTTCAGGCAGTTCCAGCAGCTCAACCATCAGTCCAAACCTCCTTAGGTGTTCTGTGTTATGCAGCCATTGAAAAAGTGTACTTTCCCCATTTAAATCCGTTGCGTTAAAAAAAAAAAGTGGTAGAGATTTTGTTATGCATTTATTTATTTGAAGCAAATGTTTCAAGCATTGTTTGAGGCACGCTGCCAAACATTCTCCCGAGAGCAGCACTTCGCCTGCCCCATCATGATGCACGGCTAATAAAGTGCAAGTGTGCCTATTTTTATATGCTGCGGGCGATGCAATATTCAAAGCGATGCATAAACTGCTTAGAAATGGGGCTTACACGGGGAACGGCTGCAAGAGGGGTCAGTGTGACAGCCGTGCTATATCCGGGCGATTCTGTAATGCCGAGTGTCTGTAGCAAGGCAATCACGGGATGTTCAAAGACCTCATTTTACATGGGGATAACCGACAAATGGAAGGTGGTTTTGGCTGCTACGCCTGGGCAGATTAAGGGTGCTTTTTTGATCACAAGGCCATGTGTGGGTTACTATTCGGACTTGCAGCTTAGTGGGTTCCAGTCCAGCAGTTTTTGATGTCCTCGGAGCTGGGAAGTATCGCTTTGTCAGGTGGAATAAATATCGCCTGCCTGCCATAAAGTTTCTGGGCAACATCTGGATCCATCGTGCTCCAATGGCTTCTATTCTAGCATCGGAGATGTACCATGTGGTGGGAAGTGTTGCAACTTCACAGCAGTGCCACCTGGCCCAAATGGGTTTGTACCTGTCATTTTTGAATTTCAGACCCCCAAAACTGTCCTGGTGAATAGGGGGCAGAAGACGAGGGGCGCGTTGGCTGTGATATGACTTAGTTATTTTAGCAGATGTAGCTGGTGCTCTGATCTGCTTTGTTTCAAGCGATTACTTGAAAGCAGCGGAATAATGGTCTGTGATTAGTTCAGGCATGATGGGCAAATGGATATATCATTTTAATAACAAGCATTAATTGTTCCAGCAGCTGCTTTTGCAGAATTCGTTATTAAATAGCTAGACTTTAAAGTTCAGCTGCCGTTCAAAACAGCATTTGTGATGGCAAAACATGCCTGGCAGCCTGACGCTATGTTTGAGAATCCCATTCAACTCGGTGAGACTTGCTCTGAAGCAGTTCTGCCAAGGATTCTAGCCATGCAGTCCAATCTTATGACATGTAGGTCCAATTTGCTGAGTTCAGTAAGGCTTACTACTTCAGTGGACATGTAAGTAAGTAAGCAAGCCTTATTCTTTAAACAAGCAAGCAAGAAGGAGAATTCTGTGAACTGGTATTAAGGTGAGGCTGCACATCCACAGAAAAGGTTTTCTGGGGACATGGCTTTGTTTTGAAAAATAAAAATGTAGCAACATAGGTTGCTGGGTGAGAAATGTTTGATAAGGCAATTGCAGTGTGGAAGTGCAGGTTGACCTAGAGGTGGGCTTCCCAAAACGGATAGACTTGCTTACCTCTGATCTGGGAATATTTGCAGTCACAGTAGGAACATTTGAATTGCTGTTGATGAGGCTTGACAGGCACCTGCTGGAGATGCTCTAGGAGGATGCTCTGCTACAGGCAGGGGGTTGGACTAGGTGACCTTGTAGGTTCCTTCCAACTCTATGATACTGTGATTCTATGAATAAAGTCCTTTTGTTGTTTTGCTGATCCCAAGTGGAAAGTGGTTGCTTTGGGTTCTCCTTTAAAAATCACCTGTCATTTCCTATTAGCAGAATAAAGAGAAGCTTAGTTCTATGTGTTGTAATTTAAAAGGGTTCCCCCCCCCTTTTTGGAATCATGAAGATACAGTCATAAACTACTCAATATCATATCTGCATTGGTTTAAGTGCATCTGCAATTGTGTCATTATGGAGTATTCGGAGCAATAGTGTGCAGACATAGATATTCTGTACAGAAGCTCTGCTTTGGTGCAAACATTTGGTGCAAAAGGTTGTGCCTGTTATATTGTGCCTGTACATGTTTTTTGAATCAACGACTGTGCATGAGTCCGTTTACAAAGTGAATCCAGAGACCAGATCCTCAAAAGTAAGGTCCAGATTGCGCATACCACTGAATGAACGTTGACCATAAGGTGCATAACTGTTCATGCTTACAATGTAATGTTTGGGTTGTTTTAGAGCCGTGTTTCTCAAACCGAGTCAGGACCTCATCAAAAGATAAAACAAATCTGCAACTGAACCTACCAATTTGTTTAGCCGCTAAAATGGAGCACATGACTCCTTTATTTAAAATGTTTACATCGGAAATATTACTGTGAGAAGTTTCTCTATTATGACAGGACACCAGTTTAATGAATATCTACGTCTGAGTCAGTTTTAGAATTATACTTGTATATTATAGTGAGCTGTCTGGCATTGCAACCTTAGGCATGTTTACTCAGACGGTAAGTCCCACTGTATTCAGTGATGCTTACTCCTAGGAAAGTGTGCACAGGATTGCAGCCCAAGTCAGTGTCCAGTGAATTATGAGACACATTTCCTGTGTTTTCGGTGACGCTATGTATAGTCTTGGCCTAGAATGTATTGCTATTTTGTAGACCAAAATGTTGGTCTACAAAATAAAATAAAATAAAATAAAATAAATAAATAAATAAATAAATAAATAAATAAATGTTGGTCTATAAATAAAATAGCGTGTAGAATAAAATAGTATTTATACTAGCTAAAACCTGCCAACGCATTTATTCCAATAGTATAATACATTTAATTTTAATGTTGTAAAGGTTTTACTGTAGAAACATTAATGTACTGATGCCCCAAGTTTCTTTCGCATAAGATCAACACTGAAAAAGATTATCTACTAATTACTTTGTAGACTGCTCCTGCAGCAGGGTCCCTTGTGAAATGGAGCAGAGTAAAATGGAGCCTCTAGTTCAATGTAGTGTTATCTCCCTTTTCAGTTGAAAGATGTATGAGTGTAATGCAGTCTGGGACTCAGATGGTTAAGCTGAAACATGGAGCCAAAGGTCTGCTGCGTCTCTTTTACCTTGACGAACACAGGACTTGCATCCGATGGAGACCATCCAGGAAAAGCGAAAAGGCAAAAAGTAAGTGGTTTCTAGATCTTCGTTAACTCATGTGGTTTTGGAGTCTCTCTTCGGATGTGCATGTTGATGGGGGTGTGTGATTCCACAACCCCTTGGTGAACTTGGGAGGTGCCAGCCCCGTCTGCAATCCTAAACTGCGCTGGAATGGCGAGGCTGGCTGGCCTGCACCATATTCAGCACACCTTAGGTGCCCTGGGGAGCCCTCCCGAAGCAAGGGTATGTTCATGCCCTTGCCCTAGGGGAGCCTCCACCCTCTCCATAGGGTTAAATAGCAGGCAAAGAGCCGCATCTTTGCCTGAATTGGGGCCACGCGGCCAGGGATGGAGCCTTGGATGCAGCCTATTGGCCGCATCCCAGCCCCGTCTCCTCCCTGGGCCAGCACACCTCCCGGCCTGCCCACCTCCCAAGCTGGCCTCATGCTAGTGCTAGTGTCTTACCCCTAGTATAACCCTATCTTCGATCTACCAGTGGCTCAAACTTATTCGTTCACAAGAGGGCCTTACCCCGCTAATTTTGCGGGGAAATTTTCAATCCAAGTGGGTTAAGATGGTTCATTCCAAGTTGTGCTGCTTGGGGCTCTCATCTGAGGCTGTGTCATTAATGGGTTTAGACCAAGCCAAGGAAATTGTCAAGCAGAGAATTTATGATATTGAGAGGCAAAATGACTTAAGTCAATGTCCTAACTTTCTCTCCATTGAGGATGCATATCTAAACCCTCACCCTACTTGACTCTATTAGAAATTCCACAACACAGGAGGGCTTTCTTTCTTGCGAGATGGGGGCTTCTTCCATCAGCAGTCCTGGAGGGCAAATTCAAAAGAACTGCCCTAGCCGAAAGGCTTTGTCCCTGCGGCTAGTGCTAGTGTCAGCCCAAGAGCCGTAGTGCTGAAGTGGGGGTGCTGGTCGGCACCCCCGCACTGGCGTTAGATGGGCCGACACAAGCACGTTGTGTCGGCCAAACAGAGGGCGCTGGATTGCGCCCTAAAAGTAATTCTACACCCCAAATCAGATGCGCTTCATTTTCTGCCTGAAGGCCTTCCTTCATGGCCCCAGTCCGCTCACACCTTTCGAAGTGTGTAACTTCATGTGACATCCGATAAGAAGCCTTTGGAAGCCTTTTAAAACCGAGAAGGTGTTGCAGCCTTTCCCGTCTAGAGAATTCATGTGCGTGAAACTGATTCACGGACAAGAGAATAGCACAAAGAAAGGTGTTTGATGCCCTTTCATTCCCACCCCCCAATGTCCCTTTTCTCTTCTGTAGTCATAATAGACTCCATCTACAAAGTCACCGAAGGCCGACAGTCGGAAATATTCCATCGCCGTGCTGAGGGCAACTTTGATCCAAGCTGTTGCTTTACCATTTACCATGGGAACCATATGGAGTCGCTGGATCTGATCACCTCCAACCCAGAGGAAGCTCGCACCTGGATCACCGGGCTGAAATACCTAATGGCTGGGATCAGTGATGAAGACTCTCTTGCTAAAAGGCAGAGAACACATGATCAATATCCTTTCAAGAACTTTTACTGTGGTTCTCAAGTGACCATGCTTGATCTATCACTGAGGGCACAATCCTAACCTGGAGTTAGGCCAGCACAGTTAGGCCAGCAAAGTTTGGCTGGCAGAAGGGACACCATAAAGTATGTTTGGACCACTCTCAGAGTCAAAGAGGCCAGCACACAGACGTACATCATCCTTCCTGACTCAGAGTGGTCCAAACGTGCTTTACTGTGGCCCTGGTGCTGGCCAAACTTTGCTGGCCTAACTGCGCCGGCCTAACTCCAGGTTAGGATTGTGCTCTGAGGGAGGCTTCAAGGGCTCTGCCTTGGCTTTCCCTCCAGTCTGTTTCAGAAACTACAATTTTAAACTTATGCCTTAAGTTAAATGTTTTCACTTACAGCAATGCTTCTCAAACTGTGAGTCAGGACCCACTGGGTGGGTTGTGAGCCAATTTCAGGTGGGTCGCAAAGCACCTAATGCAGCCATCATTGAAAATATGGGAAGATGGGACACTGGAAAGGGGGAGGGCTCTGTGGTTATTTTGCCTGTGTCAGGGATCTAAATGGGCTTTTGTTTTCTTTCTGATTCACTTGGCTATTGGAAGATGGCTGAGGAATAACATAATTTATTGCTGCATTCGCAGGAAAGCAGCAGGTTCTGGCGTCATAATGACGTCATTTCCAGTCATGACACCACTTCCGGTGTTCCCGCACAGATTGTCATTCTAAAAAGCAAGTCCTAGTGTGCGAACGTTTGAGAAACAGTATTGATGAATGCTTCTGCAGGCCACCATTAATTCCATCCCTTCATAGTTTCTTTACCCAGTATAGCCTCTTCACCGTAATGTCCTTGTTGTTGCTCTTTGCTAGAGTTTCAGTGACATGAATATTGTGTCCTGGACAACTGTGTCCCTGCCAAATGCATTCTGGTCAAGGACGTTCCTTGACATTTGTGCCGTGTTTTTTTTTTTCAATCCCAGACGTTTGTGTCTCAATCTATGTATATTTATATTAGATGTACTTTTTTAATTTTTAAAATGCAGAGTTAGGGCTGGGATAAGAGCATATATAACATGTTGGTTGCCCAATTATAGTTGGTTTGTTTGTTGCTCAGTTATAGTGGGATGCACACAAAAACCAGATACAAATATCTAGGGAAACCCAACAACCAGGACACAAATACAGTCTTGGTGTTTTTTCTGCATCTTTTTATAGCATGAGGACTTTTGCTCAAGGGAAGCTTTTACTTTGTTATATAAACCACCTCGTGAACTATTTTTGTGTGTGGAAAAGCATTCCACTTTTTACTGTTTATTGCTGTATTATGTTGGCACATTCCACCCCATTCATTTTTTGTTTCTGCCCACTCTCAGGGCATGGAAAGGCAGTTTTACCGGCTCAATTTTGATTTCCTTTTGTTCATCCCATGAAGACTCAAAACAATTTCTAAATCGAAACTTGATGAAAAGGGAAGAGGCATCCTTCCTTAGCAGAGGCATTCCTACAGATTGGGGGGCAAAATGCTAAGAGTTGCAGGAGCCTGAACTCCTGTGTAACGCAGCCTCTCCCCCTTGCTTCCGGAGCCATTCGTGGCTTGGAAAGCAAAGCCTCTGAGCCAGGATTCCAAGCCGCGAATGACTCTGGAGGCAAGGGGCAGGGGCCGCATTACACAGGAGCTCAGGCTCTTGCAAAATGTAGTGTTTTGCTCCCCCACACCTAGGAACACCACTTATTACTTCTCTGCAGTGAAAGTTTGGATTTCAACTCCCCCTACATTTGAGCAAAGGATGGCATCTATTTCTCATGACAGAACTGGGAATCATTACAGAAACCTGAGTGTTCGTTATTGTTAGGTTAATTCCAGGGCATTTTGGATCATTGTCTGAAGTTTGCATGCACAGATGTACGCACACCTGTATTGTGACAGACCTTAGCCGCCTTTCTAACAAAGGAACATAAATCAGTTTTCAACCAGGACTCTTTGAACGAGGTTACAAACAGCAAAATTATACTTGGAGACAAAACAGTGGGAAAAATCTTGACCGTGTGGAAACAACTGTCATGATGAAGCCTTTTGCTGTTTTCAATTCTTTTTTTTATAAGGTTTTATGGACCTTTCGTAGGCTAGGGAATCTAATGAGGCACACTATACAGAAGAGCAGAAAAATAATTCCTTAAAAAAAACACCCCGAAGAGTTAATTCTCTTTGGCGTAGTTTGATACAGTGAAAATTAAGTTCTCCCTGTGATATGTTAGATCATGGCTGGTTTGGATGGACTCATGTTGCCAGGATGGGGAGAAAACAGTGGACGTCGTCTCACACCTAATAACTCTGGTTTCCCAAATTCAGCTCCAGCTGTCAGAAGATGGAGAAGCACTTGCCAATTTTTTTTTTCCAAATTACAAGCTCCATAAACTCCTTCTGCACTTTCTATATTTATCCCTGACTTTGGGAGGTTGCATGTTGTGGCCATGTGTTTGGTTGCGCCTGAAACATTACATTACTTCGAGGCTTGCTTGCGTTATCAGTTCTGGCAGATGGGAGACTGCAGGGTGAAATGACCCCTCTAACAATTCCAGCGGAAGTGAGAACATAACAGAAGCCACCAGGGGATGCAGATTCAGGGGAGGACTGTTTCTACAGCAAAAAAAGACCTAGATGCAAATCATCAAGAAGGGAGGGGACCAATCAGAGACAGTTCCATGACATTAAATAATAATAAACAAGGGACAGGATATGGGAGAGCTGGAGAATAATCAGATCATGGGGTTGGAACATGGTTCCTTTAGCCTTGCGAACGAGATTGAGCTTTTTGGATTAGGAGAAAAAAAAAGAACATTGGACTTGGAGGAACATGATTAAAGTGTACAAGATTTGGGACAGTGTAAAGAGACGCTTCTTTTCCTTCTCTTACAGACTTCTGGAATTTAGGGTCGACCGCTGAATTTGATTTGGAATAGACTCAGGACCGACAAAAAAGAAGCATTTCTTCTTGTATGATCACACTGTGTAGTTCACTGGGGTGACACGCGGCGGCAGTCTCTTAGTTGGTTTAAAAAAAGAGTAGAAAAATGCAGAGTTGTTAGCAATGACAAATGTCACCTTCTTGTTATCAAGGGCTGTTTTACACATGCCATTTTTTTTTCACTTGGAGTGGAACCTGTGTACTGTCCCTAGTAGGAAAACAACTATTCATGAAGTGACCTTCTAGGCCAGTGGTCTTAAGCCTTTTTTGTGCCTTGACCCCAATGAATGAATGAATGAATGAATGAATGAATGAATGAACGAGACTGGGGACCCATCACCAATCTCACCAGGACCTGATTTACCCTTTCCCTTCCCCTTCCTTTCCCATTTTCCCCTACCTCTTGGGTCTTCACAACAATCCCATGAGGCAGCAGCCCAAACAGGCCAGTCCTTGGGAGCTGCAGGGCAAGATAGTGAGGCGAGGCTGTGCAGGATTATATCAAGAACTCAATTTTGATAAGAAAATACCATTATTGGACTGGATCCAAGCACTCTCTTGTGCAGGCTTTGAATGGTTGCTTCGACCCTAAAAATGAGGCTTCACAACCCCATTGGGGCCCCGACCCACAGATTGAAGAACACTGTTCCATGTTCTATGCCATGTTCTAAGGTCAACCTGTGCCTGATGTATATAAAACGTGGCTTTTAAAATCTCACAGCCTTAGTGTTGCTCTGAGCAGTTTACCCTTTCCTTAATCCATCTGCACTTGGGTGAAGCAGACCTTTCAGGAAGCCGACAAGAGTGGTGATGGTTTGCTGAATATTGACGAGATCCACCAGTTGATGCATAAACTGAACGTCAGTCTGCCCCGGAGGAAAGTAAGACAGATGTTTCAGGTGAGTAGCGTCTTTGTACAGAAGCGTTAGCCTCTCCGAAGAGGAACCCGAGGCCGTGGGCAAAGATGGATGAGCCGACAGCTCAGTGTAATTAATTGCTCAGAGAGAGGAGGCAACTGGGATAGGCTAATCATGCAACGTCATGTCAGCATCTGGCTGGGCTGTTGACATCTGGCAGGAACTCTCCCGCATGGAATTATAACACTTAATTAAATGCAGACTGGTCACCGAGATTTTTATACACTTCGCAATGAGGCCAGTGATTAATCGCGGTCAGGCCTAATTTCGTCAAGCCTTGTTTGCGTTTATAAATGTGTTTGTGTCCAGCGTTGCCTTTACACCAGCATTTTTCACTGCATGTAAGGGGTCTCTTTATAGCATCGTGCAACCAGAAGAAAGTAGTACCCCTCCAACAATACTGGAGCCAGCCCATTAAATGGGAATCCCATCAGGTTATGGTGGAAATTCCATCAACTTCCATAAACAAATCAAATGATTTTGATCTTCTCTTCTTTGTGGAAGATGACCTTTGAAAAAGTAAACACATTCTATTTACTAGTGTCACTGCGAGTGTGAATTGGATCGATTGGGCCTCTGTATACCCCTGTAAGCCACCTTGGACATTTGCTTTGGCATGAGAAAGGCGGGGTATAAATTCTTCAAAGAAATAATAAACTCAATATTATTCCATGAGACAATCTCATAGAAACCCAATTTCCAAGGTGCTTCCCTTCGTAGTTCGGCCATCATCCCGACTGCCAACTTTTGTGGTTTCCAAGCTCTCACAGGCTGCTGTGAACCACACTTCAGACCAGCTTCTCAACAATGTTACCCATTTTTTTTTGGCCAGCTGTCTCCTCCACACTCCACTTCTCCTTTCAGACAGTGGTCTCTGTCTCCCATCCAAGCAGCCAACCTTGCTTAGTTTTTTCAGTCAAGATGACATCTCAACCTCTGGACCACAACTTGTGTTTCATGGTTCCAGTCATCATGGGTACCATACCACACAAACGATCCCTGTGCCCTTAGGAGATGCAAAGCTTGACTTCTTCAGCAGACACAGAGCGTACTCCTAACCTGGAGTTAGGTTGGCACAGTTAGGCCAGCAAAGTTTGGCCAGCATAAGGGACACCCTAAAGCGCATTTGGACCACTCTCGGAGTCAGGGAGGATGACACACGTCTGCGTGCTGGCCTTTCTGGCTCCGAGAATGGTCCAAACAAACTTTACAGTGTCCCTTGTACCGGCCAAATTTTACTGGCCTAACTGTGCTGGCCTAACTCCAGGTTAGGATTGTGCCCACAGCTTTGTACAAACACAGATTGATTGAGAAAACGTGATGAGTCAGGTACATGGTGACAGGGGTTTTGTGAAGAGTCTGGTTGTAGAGAACAGAAGAAAAAAATTGACCCCTTTCCTCAAACCTTGCTACAGGGAGTAATATTTCCTTTTCCAGAGCATGATGTGAAACTGCTTTCACTTTTCCTCCTTCACTGTCTTAACCAGTTGCCTAAAATACAGCAAAGAAAGCCGACTCTTTTGTTCTTATTGAGACTTAACCTCCACACAAGAGAACGCGTTTTGGAAGAATCTGCTGTGCAATGCTTTCTAAATCCCAAGCAAATCCTCCTAAGCAGATGCGCCAGAGTTGTTGAGGTTGTTGTTGTTTTTTAAGCTGTAATCACATAAACTAAGTACTTTTTTCTTACCCCAAGATGGGCTCAAACTGCAATCAAGCCTGGGTTTAGGGTTTGGATTTCGTTTTCTCCTGCCTGGAATCCTGCTGTTGCTGCAGTCTTGTCATGTTCTTGAACCACATTTTGGCAGTGGAAGTGAAATGGTTGAGACTTTTCTTTCCCTCCATTTTGGTTCACCATTCAGGAGTGCAGCTTTGCGCTGATGTCAAAGCGTATTCAAAGGAATACTGCCTCTGCATCTGGAGGTTTCTCTCTAATCCTCTTGTACGTTCCCATTGAATTGTGTGTATTATTGTCAACTAATTTACAGCCCAATCCAGAACTGCCTGAGTGCCTGGGAATGTAGCGGTAGCCAGGTGGCTACTGCTGCATCCAGCGGTGGCATTCAGCCGGTAGGCTGGGCGGGACTTACCTTTGAGCGGCAGTCCGCCCGTTGCGTCATGCTGCGTTCCGCCGCTTTCCCGCCCGCCGGGGCGTGCGGGAAAGCGGCAG
>JAJKFI010000002.1:48940363-48957410 GCA_029204185.1 Lerista edwardsae | reverse complement strand
TACATTTATTTATATACCGCCTTTCTTAATATCACTAGATTTCTCTATTGATTGAACTCAAGGCGGTTTACATAGGCAGACTTTCTCACAAACCCGAAAGTTTTTACAATTTACAGAATGTTCTATCTTCCAAGAACAACACTCCTACAGATCTTTCTTTCTGGATTTAGCCTTCTTTCTTTAGCCACCCGTCTGTTGTCTGCTGGCTGATGAGGCTTCCCTGCTGCCACCAGAGATGCAGCTGATTTCAGCACACTCCTCCTCCCACGAGGCAGCTGAAACTCAGCTTGTAATCAGCCGCAGTTTCCAAGGTCTGCTGCTCGCAGAGACTTCCGGCAGTCCCGAGCTCACGACCTTGAGATCTTCAGGTGTTATCTTCGGGCAAATGGAGGCATTAACCCTCTCGGCTAAATCTTCTGCTTGTGGAGAGAAATCATTCGAAGCAAATAAGCAGCTCTAAACCATGGTTTACCGGTTATACATGTGGAAGGCCAAATCATGGTTTGTTTGAGGTGTAGCACAAACCATGGTTTGACGTAGCTCTGAACGGAGCCAATATGCATTCAAGATTATCTTTTCCTACTGTGAAAATTCTGTCTTCTGATTCATTTACCGAGCATGTGCATTGGTTATGCTTGTTCTTCAGGAGGCCGACACTGATGAGAACCAAGGAACCTTGACCTTCGAAGAGTTCTCTGTGTTTTACAAGATGATGTCATTGAGACGTGACCTCTACTTGCTGCTGTTGAGCTACAGTGACAAGAAAGATCACCTCACAGTGGAGGAGTTTGCTCAGTTTCTGAAGGTAGAACAAAAGGTAGGGAAACGCAAATGAATATACATTGGTTTTGTGTCAGTGCACAGCAGAAATGTCGTTTGTGCTGTTCAGCCAGAAAAAGCTATTGGAGGCTGAAGTGTAGAAGGTAAAGTTGACTGTATAGGCCTATCAATAATTTTATCTTGAAAATATTTATCAAAACATTCCTATAGTATTTGGACCTTAGAAAAATGTTGACATTTGTGTTTTACAAACTGAAAGTAGAATATAATGAATATGAGCTGCTATTTATTTCTATAGCCGGTATTTCTTTATAGCCGATTCTTTTTTGTGCTTTAGTTCTTGTTTAATAATCTTTCGTATTCTTATTCATTATCTAGAAACACATGTTCAGCTATAACATCAACAGGAATTTAAGATGGCCCCTTTTGTCAGACTTGGCTCTTTGTAGCCTGTGATTGTGCTTGAAATCCCTTCTATTTTTAAAGGTTTTCCAAGCCTATATTCCTGGGACGTGGTGGTGCAGCGAGTTAATCCGCTGTTGCTGGGCTTTCAACCGCAAGGTTGGGAGTTCGAGACTGCGTAACGGAGTGAGCTCCTGTTGCTTGTCCCAGCTCCTGCCAACCTAGCAGTTCAAAAGCACCTAAAAAATGCAAGTAGATAAATAGGGACCACTTCAGTGGGAAGGTAACGGCGTTCCGTGCGCTATGGCGTAGAGTCATGCTGGCCACATGATCGGACAAAAACGCCGGCTCTACAGGCTTTGAAACGGAGATGAGCACCGCCCCCTACAGTCGGTCACGACTAGACCATTCGGTCGTGGGGAAACCTTTACCTTTTTAAGCCTATATTCATCAAGGTTGCAGAATCCTGTTCATGTGCCTAATCCTATAGCCATCAGGTTTTCAGCACCCTGGAACTCATCCTATAACTATTTCAGGCACTTGAGTCTGTGTGCTTGCAAATCCCTCTCTATGAATGTGAAAGCACAGAGGGATAGGTAATCTGGCAGCCTCACTATGTAACAATGTACCCAGACAGAGGTCTGTGATCTGTGAACAAGATCCAAAACTCTAAGACACATCTTCCAAGTTTTGGGACATGCAGCACAGCAGGGCTGGCTCTAGGAGCGGCGGGGAGCATTCCCCTAGGGCCCCCCCTCTCCCTACGGGGCCCCCACTCACCAAGAAAAGTGTTTGTGGTGCTGCAGGTGGCCCCTGGAAATAGTTGGTGGTGACATGATGGTGTCACTGCCAACTGCTTCCAGGAAGCCCATTTTGGGACATTGGGAGGAAGGGGCAGGTGGGAGGGCCCAAGGTAAAGCTGCTCTGCTCACCCCACTGGCTCACAGTTCATAGAAATACAGGCTGCTGCAGCAATCTGTTCACTGTGCTGGTGCGGAGCCCAATGTGATGACATTGGTCACATTGGCTTAAGGCTGGCCCTGCAGCACAGGATTGGCTTGCTGGGATCACCTGATCCACATGACCAGGAGGTTTTTGTGCTGGGATGCTTGTGTCCCAGGAAAAACCACCTGCAGGGGCTACAATGATGCAGGGGCTGCAAAGATGCATAGGAAATCTGTGCCTGGCTCATAGTGCTCCTGGTGTAAGCTCCACAACTCCAGACTTAGCATTGGTGGAGATGCCCTTTTTTTCTAGAGCATTAGATTGCTTCATTACAGCAATCTTGAGGGACGCAGATAAAGAGTGATATCAAAGCAACTTGCAGAAAAACAAATGCAACAACCCAATTTAACTTGTAAGTTGCCTTTATTGGCACAAAAATTAAAAAACATATATGCCAACTACTTCCACAAGGGAGGTGTTACAAACTTGCAAACACACACAAACAGGCAGGTATTAAACATTGTCGTCAACTATGCATTGTCTGGGGAGGAACTTCTGCTCTACAACCAATGGGAACATTGCTAGTTTCCCCATCGTTTCCAAGGAGTCTCCATTAAGGAGAAAGATCAATTTCATGGGGTCAGGGAGTTCCGATCTGTTTTTTAAAAACCGGATCCAGATAGAGAGATTGGGCTGCTGCATGGATTGCGCAGTGGAGAAGAATGTGAGGCAGTGTCTCCACCACACCCAAGGCACAGTGGCAGCAGTGATTGGGGAAAGTAACCTTGCGGTACCTTCCCAAAGAGGCTTGGGAAAGGGTGATGTTAAATCTGGTGCAAGATACCGCCCCGTTAGAAAGGACTGGTAAGGTGAAGATCGTCCAAAGGATAATGGGATATGGAAGTGCAAGGGGGAACGGACTGGAGGTAGCGGCATGGAGGGCTTGAAAGTCGGTGTCAAGGATTAACTTGTGCTTTCGTCTTATAATCAAACCTATTTCCATAACACAGGGCCAGGTCACTGACGACATGGCCTAAAGGCCCCTTGTCAAGTCTGGCCCCATATAAGCACTCCCTACACCTTCTTGTAGCCCCTTCCAGCCCACTGCTGACAGAAGCACTTTGGTTGTGCTCTGATCCAGCGGTGTTATTCTGCCGGGACGCTGGGCGGGACATCCGGGTAATCGACAGCCCGCCCGTTGCGTTCCGCAGGGTTACGCCGTTTGCGTAACGTACGCAAGCGGTGTAATTGGTTAAGCAAACGGCGGAACGCTGCGGAACGCGACGGGCGGGCTGTCGATCACCCGGATGTCCCGCCCAGTGTTCCGGCAGAATAACACCGCTGCTCTGATCCCATTCTGGCTTGCTCAAAGTGAGCAAGCAGACGATTTGGGCAGCAGCAGCCCCTTTCTTCCTCCAGGGGCTCTCCAGGAGCCCTTTCCCTTACCAGCAGCTACAGCTGTCCTGCTGACAGTCTCCCTTCTGTGCCTGGTGTGAAATGACCCAGACGAGCAAAGCATGTCCTGCTCCCAGCATGCTCCCACTGTTCCCAGGAAACAGAACCCAGGGAGACACTGCACTCGGGGCAGCTGAAGCTGGAGATAAGGGGAGGCGGAGGGCTCTGTGGCTCGGCTCCCATGCCCCCAGCACCCCGTGGGCAGTGGTGTCATCCAAATGATTTAGGAACAGGTACTCACTTTTGATTGGCATTTGTCGGGGTCCGCCCACCGGAAGTGGCATCATAAGCCGGAAGTGATGTTGTGGCAGGGAGTGAGGTCATAGCCAGAAGTGATTTCATGATGCCGCCACCACGACGCTACCTGCCTGCCTGCCTGCCTCCTCAGAAAGTGCAGGCAATGGCTGCAGGCGTGCAGTACGCATGCGCAGCTGCTGAGCCAACCAGCTGACGGGGCCAACTTTGAGTGGGCGGGGCCAGCTCAACTTCTAGGAACCGGTACTCATGTTGTGGTGCGTAGTGGGTGCATGACATCACTGCCCGTGGGGAAGGAGGAGACTCACATGCACCAATGCACATGCAAAGTATTTTAATTTAGGGGTTGTGTGTGTTGGGGGGGTGCGGAGTAAGACTGCATTTTTTTTTTTGGCTGGCTCAAATGACGTGTGAGCATCTGCTGTAACAAGACAAGAGAGAGAAACTTTGAGGGATCCAGTATGACAAGCTACATAAATACATCTCCGGGCCACAGGCTCTGAGCACTGCCCACACCTGTTATGAATAATTGGTATTTTGTTTCACTATTTGTCCAGTGTCAGCTTGTCATCTGCTGTTCATTACCAAGGCATTTGTCAGCTGTCAGAGGTCCAGGCTCCCTTCCCCGCCTCGCCATACTGTAGGTGCTTTTTGAGTGTGCTCATGGACGGCAGCTATATTGTGTCCATTAATTCACCCTGGATCAGTGGCTTTGAGAAACACCTGCTCTCCATTCGGAGGCTTGTCTGCATGCTCAGCATTAGGGCCTCCCTTCTGGAGACAAGAATGGGTTCCAGGGGACTGGGCAGCTCACTGAGCCTTGCCGTTCTGCCAGCAAGTAACAGGAGCTCAATGAGAAACACAGAGAAGAGAGAAGAAAGGGAGCACTTCAGTAATAAGGAGTCACTGGAGCCTGAAGCCTGACGCTCACTCACCTGCAGAGTCCAGAAAGGCTGGGAGGCAGAGGTGGGCAGCCGTCGGGGTTGGCTGCTCTCATTCCAGTTGCGCAGAGGTAGCTGAAGGACAGAGCCTAGAGGCTTAGGGTGTACCCACAACAAACTTTGCAGCAATGTAGGTGTGCTTACAGGGCTTCCCGCACTTGCTATCATGCTAGAAGAATCCAGACTACAACTGCACAAGTGCAAAGGAAGAGCCAAAAGCACATGCAGATCGGGTGACTTCAGCAGACAGTGGCGTACCTGCCCTGGGGCACAACATGGCAAGTGTCCTGGGTGCCACTGGAGGGGGGGCACCAGCGCATTCACTCCAATTGTTTCCCCAGTCGGGGAGCAGTTGGAACGCATGCGCCGTCTCATGCGCTGCTTGGGGAAGCAATTGGAGTCCATGCATCCTCAGCAGCCAGTCGGGCAAAATCATCCAGCTGGTTTATTTTGCAGGTGCTCCATTGCTTCCCATCTGGGGAAACAACTGGAGCATGTAAGCCCTCAGCAGTCAGTCGGGCACAATCACCCAGTTAGCTGCTGAGGTTGCATGCAGAACCCCATCATCTGACATCATGACATTGCTTCCCTGGGCGCCAAAAGCTGTGGGAACGCCACTGCCAGTAAATGAGCTCAGCTTAGGCATCCAGTCACATGTAGAACAGACATGCGGGAATGGACTGGATTCACATTTTCAATCCAGACAAACAGTCTGCTGTTGTTATGCTGATTTCAAGGCACCTTGATGCAAAGTGTGCTTCATTACATAGCTTGTATTGCACAAAGGCTTTTCCTAGGAATAATGTTACAATTCAACTGAAACCTTCTCTTCAGTTTAGATGAATGCCATTTTTTTGCCAATCCTAATGAAGAGCTCTTATTTCTCTGATCCTGTGTGATGAGACTAACAACTTTCTTGTCTTGATTTAAGACCAATTTTAGAAATGCCCCAACCTGCAAACGAAACCTCCTGTTCTGTACTTTTGCTTGAATTCCTAAACTTACCGCAATTCTTCTTCAGGAAGAATCATCGCAGTATTTATTGATGCAACGTTTGAAATACAGCTGCTCTGCAAATGTGCACAATGAGCAATCTTGCCAAGTGATAACGTTTCCCATTTGTATGGTGCAAAGAACCTCACATGTGTTAGACTGAGTGCGCAATCCTAAACTGAGTTAGGCCGGCATAAACTAAGCCGGCAATATTTGGCCAGCACAAGGGACACCGTAAAGTATGCTTGGACCACTCTCGGAGGCAGAGAGGCCAGCACACAGACATGCCCCATCCTCCCTGACTCCAAGGGTGGTCCAAACGGGCTTTACGGTGTCCCTTGTGCTGGCCAAACTTTGCTGGCTTAGCTTATGTCGGCCTAACGCCAGTTTAGGATTGCGCTCTGAGGTTGCTCTTCCAACAACTCTGTCAGGAAAGCAATTATTATTATCCTCATATTTCAACTGCGGCTGAGAGGGTGTGACTGAGGGTGCAAGCCTACGTAGAATGTAGCACCGACGCAACGTTGTTGCATTGGAGCTACATCCTTAGCGCCAACGTGGGGGCACCAACTGGCACCCGTGTTGGTGCAATGGCTCCCATGCCGATGCAAGCTGTTGCGCCCGCATGGGAGCACAGCTGGGGAGCCGTCCTTTTTCCAGCCAAACTCAGCTGACACAGAGGCTGGTCTGGGTGGGGGGAAGGGCGGAAATGGGTGGGGGATGGGGGGGCTGTCATGAAGTCCGGTCTGGGGAAGCGGGGTGGGCTTGAGATGTGGCCACAGGCTGCATCCAAGGCCCCGTCTCCTGGCTGCTCAGCACTGACTCTGGCTGCACAGCCACCTTCGAGCATAATCCTACATAGAGTCGGTTTGACTCTGTCGAGCCGTTGCTCCGGCGACTACACTGGCTGCCGGTTCTGTTCCGGGCCCAATTCAAGGTGCTGGTTTTGACTTTTAAAGCCCTTTACGGCTCGGGTCCGGGGTATTTGAGGGACCGCCTTCTTCCATATAATCCAACCCGTACTCTTAGATCTTCTGGAGGGGCCCTTTTGACTGTGCCGCCACCAGGAGAAGTGAGAGGGGTGGCGGCCAGGAAGAGGGCCTTCTCGGTGGTGGCCCCCCAACTTTGGAATACCCTCCCCTTAGAATTGAGAACTGCTCCCTCTCTGTTAACATTTCGGCGGGGGCTGAAGACCTTTTTATTTAAAAAAGCTTTTAATTGTTGACAGGTTGACTGGCTGGGGTGTTATACTTTTATGATCCACTGGGTTTGGTTTTTTAAACTTTATTGTTATGTTTTTAATTTTGTTTGAATATGTTGTTTTAATGTTCTTTTATAGTGTTTTTTAATGTTAAATTTTATAGTTTTATGTAATGCCGCCTTGAGTGCCTTTGGGCATAAAGGCGGGGTAAAAATCTTTTAAATATATAAATAAAAAATAAAATAGCACGTAGCTATGTAGATCCAAGGAGCACATCAAGGGGGCTGGTGCCTCCCCTGGTGCGAGTGCACAAATATGCCCCTGCACCGGGAAGGCTCCTCAGGCCTCCCACGTTGCGCTGGATACAGCGCAGGTCCGCTGGCCTGCCTGCTCCAGCGCAACATAGGATTGGATTGTTACTCACCTGAGGCCACCTGGAACGTTCATTGGCGAAGGGAGATTTGAACCTGGGAAGTCAAATTCACCGCTCAGTCCAATCCTATATAAATTCCCTGCTATGCTGTAACCGGTGGGGAATTTTGGCTGCTGGAGGTGTCTTGGGGGTAAAGTGAGATGTGTCCCCTTGCCCTGGAGTAAACCCCAGCAGCTGCAGTGGGCCAGATCAGATTTATGTCACTGGTTAGCAACTCTGTGCTGAACCATGTCAGCATATCAGGTCTAGGAAAGGGGATAGGATATGGTGCATACTGGTGCCACTGATACTGCCCCCCCCACTCACCCCATTGCTGCCTTCCCCCACCCTATTCCACACGCTCTGTGCCCTCCCCTGCTCTGTGCCAGTCTTATCTGCTCAGATGGGCATTGCTCTGGCCACTGATACACATGGGAGGGCTTTGGCATCACAGCTTTTGCGCCATCGCAAAGTGCTTTACGGCACTTTTGTGACATCACGGCCCAGCACGTCGGCAGAGCACACGTTCTGCTGGCGCGCTGTTTGCATAGGATCGGGTCTCAGTCTTCTGTAGGAGGGAGCCACTGAATTGCTTTGCACAGTGCTGGTTGTGATTCTTTGTTGCTGGGTATTGAATCATTTTTAAGGGTTGATTTAAACTGTTTCTTCATTGTTATTGCTGCACCATCTATGTGCATCTCACTCTAGGCAGTGCGAGAAGACATTCCCTGTCTCTAAGGGCTCATAATTGAAAAAAGGCACAAGGGAGACAACAGAGAGGAAGCAGGAAAAGGCGGAGGAAGAATATACACGATTTAGTGAGAGCACATGCAGTACTTGGTTTCAGTGGAAGGACAGGAAGGTGCCCTTGGGGCTGGGCCAAAGGCGTCAGGGAAAAGGTAGACTTGGAGAGAGAATGAACATAACAGGAGAATCTGTAAGTCACTCTGAGAGTTCTTCAGCTGAGCAGCTTATATACATTTGAAAACAAATAAATCACCAGTGCATTAAAGTTTGGGTATAGAGTTTTTGAAAAGTTGATAGTGTGATGATTGTAGTTGGACTGGGAAAACCATGTTTCAGGGCACAATCCTGGCCCTGACATAGCGCTGAAGTATGTTTTAAGGGACGTGGTGGTGCTGTGGGTTAAACTGCTGAGCTGTTGACTGGAAGGTTGGCAGTTCGAGACCATGAAACCGAGTGAGCTCCGGTTGCTTGTCCCAGCTCCTGCCAACCTAGCAGTTCGAAAGCACCTAAAAACATGAGTAGATAAATAGGTACCATTTTGGTGGGAAAGTAACAGTGTTCTGTGCGCTACGGCGTATAGTCATGCCGGCCACATGACCACAGACGCTTGTCCTAGGACAAATACCGGCTCTTCAGCTTAGAAACAGTGATGAGCACTGCCCCCTACTGTCAGTCACGACTAGACCATTTGGTCGAGGGGAAACCTTTACCTTTTTATGTTTTATTGGTATCCTGGGGAAAAAGGAAAAATGCAGCCAAAAAGGTCCCCCTTGGTGGAGAGGGAAATTAGCTCCCACGAGATGAGGGTAACTACTGAGGCACGAGGCTCTCCAAGTGGCAGAAACCTCACAAAAACAGAGTGGAAGTCTCTAGTGGAGGAAGAGACCACCCAAATGGACAGTATGGACTGCCTTCAGTGAGGAAGAAAATGCCCAAAATCTTGCTCGCAGAGTAGGACAAAGAATACCAAAACATTCCTGGGTGAGCAGAGGTATCTGGAACATTTCCTGCATGTGCAGCCAGGAGTTTCCTGGGCTTAAGGTGTGTCCTACCAGGAGACACCCCAATTATAACTCCTGTATCTATTCTCTTGCTTATGGGGCTTATTTTCATTTGGCTTAGGAGCTGCTCTTCTGTGCTTCTACTGAGGTTTTTTTTTCTCTGTGCTGGGTCGGATTTGCTTTTGTTGAAACTGGCTATTTTATTTTGTGGTTGAATTGCTTTTAGTTGCCTTAGGCGCCTGTCTGTAGGAGAGGAAAAGCGAGGGAGGGGGGAAATGACATATTTTTAAATAAACAGATATTATTGCAACTATTTTAATTGCCGTAACCCCCTTTTCTGCCAACCAGACAAATGCAGTCTTAGTTGCGATTGCTCGTTCTTTGGTGTTCATCATAAATGGATAAGGACAGGATGCTGCCCCTGCCACAAAATCCCCACCTCTCACAAAGGTCATTGGTGAATACTGCTCCTGACAGTTGTATTCATGGCAGGCTGCATGCTGGGTGTGACCCTAGGAGTTTTCCACTTGACGCCGGGGCCTGATTAGTGTTGTCTTTTGTGTAGATGAATAATGTGACGACAGAGTATTGTCTGGACATCATAAGGAAATTTGAAGTTTCAGAAGAAAACAAGACTCAAAATGTCCTGGGCATAGAAGGTAACACCTTTCAGGTTTTCAGTTTATTTAGACAATAATATGTTATACAGTAAAAAGTTGCAGTAGCCTGTTCTTCGGCAGGGTAGAATGTACAAAAGTGAACATAAGGACATAAGAAGAGCCCCGCTAGATCAGGCAATCTAGTCCAGCTTCCTGTATTGCATAGTGGCCCACCAGATGCCTCAGAGAGCACACGAGACAACAATATGCCTACTTCCTGTTGCCACTCCCCTGCAACTGTTCACTGTGCCACTCCCCTGTTCAGTTGCGAACAAAAGAACTGAAAGATGAAGATGACCAACTAGTAATGTAGGCATTTTGACTGATGGAGAAATCATAGGGGAGAATATACAGTTGGAGCCTCTTTATCCATGGGTTCGGCACTTGTGGATTTGACTCGGTGCAGGTGGCAGACCCACACTGGAAGGCCTCCCTTGACCTCCCAGATGTGACCGAAAGGCGGTTCTGCAGGTCCTCTGATGCCTCCCACCTGCAGATTCCATTATCCGCAAGGGGTTTGGGAATGAATCCCCCATGGATACAAAGGGTGAACCTGTACAGATATGCCCCGATATCTGTGGGGGGTAGGTTTCTGGGGGCCCCCCGTGGATACCTGAAACCACAGATAAGAGGGAACTCTATGTTAAGTATAGGGTTCTCCTCTGCCCCCACCCTGAGCAAGAAGACTTTTTAGTGATCCAAAGTAAGAATAAAGGAAGGCAAAGGGACCCCTCAATCCACTGAAATTGTGGATATGAGATCTGTGGATAGGGGGCCCACTTGTAGTTGAAAACAGAAAAGACTCTTGCAGCAAAATCCTCGCGTGCCCCTTGTGTCAACGCACTGTCGTTGCATCACTGCAAGGGGTGGAGCACCAGCGCGCGGGCGCCAAGCAGCACCCCCGTGTTGGTGCTCCAACTCTGACGCTGATGCTACTCGCAGCGCCAGCTTCAGAGCGCCAACCGAGAGCCTCCCTTGTGCCGACTGAAGACGGTCGACGCAAGGGATTCTCTGTTCTGTTTCAGGATGGGGATTAGTGGGAGGGGGGGAAGGCGGGAGGCAGGACTTGGGTGGACTTGGGAGGTGGCTGTATGGCCACATCCTAAGCCTGTCAGTGAGGCCTGCGCTGGGTATGGCGCTGGCCCGTCGGAATGATTCCTCTACCTATTTCAACAGCCTAGGTAACATAAATGAAGCTCAGCAAAAAATCTTGCCTGTTAACTCTTCAAGAGAGTAGCAGGGATGGGAGGAAGCTAGATTTTGTCCTTAACCCCTGTTCCCACTAAACAGCTGATTAGCCATGCTTATTTATTTTATTTCAGGATTTTTATTCCACCCTTTTATCCCAAGGAATTCTCAAACTGGTTTAGAATCCATAAAATAAACCAACAGGAAAAAAAATTGCATATTGCATTTTTGAATAAACAAAAACAGAGCCACACTTTAATATTGCTACAGAACGTTGGGAAGAAGCTATGCTTGCCCAAACAAATATGTCTTGAAATGGTGCTGGAAGACCATCAATGATGGAGCAAGACAATTTCACTGAGTAGGAATGCTAGGATTTTTTTAAAAAAGGGCTTCCCACCATTCACACAGCCTTGACACACATGTCCAAGAGCGCAGTCCTAACCTGGAGTTAGACCGGCACAGTTAGGCCGGCACAAGGGACACCGTAAAGCACATTTGGACCACTCTTGGAGTCAGGGAGGATGGCACACGTCTGTATGCTGGCTTCTCTGACTTCGAGAGTGGTCCAAACATACTTTATGGTGTCCCTTGTGCTGGCCAAACTTTGCTGGCCTAACTGTGCCGGCCTAACTGCAGGTTAGGATTGCGACCCAAGTGTGGTCCCAGTTCCAAAACTGCATGGTTGTATAAGGAGGAAGAGAAACAATTTCCAAATGCAGATACAAAAGATGGAACCTAATTTTTCCGGATGGTTGTGGAGTAAATTCTGACGGTGAGGATGACAATGTGCATCGCTGTGTTTGCTAGCGGAATGATTTTGTTGATGAAACCACAGTAGACAACATGAGCAGTCTCGCCCGAATGTGTGCATCGGAATTGCACTCTCCAGGGCCTGAGAGAATTTTTTATCACAGATGTCCTCTCCGAGAGCCTGAAGAACACAGGCAGGCTGCAAACAAGCTGAATAAACAGACTTTGGGGTTCTGGGATCTTTGTAGCCTTATGCTGCTGCTTTTTAAACATTATTTTCTTGAATTTGTTTGCTTGGATATCTCATGCTTCTGTGGTTTCTTTTTGCAAAAATCGTTCATAAGACTCCAGTTGCCTGGGGCCTACTGTATCTATTCATGTTAATGCCAAGATACAATCACTCTCAGCAGCAAGTGGCAGATGAGCACATGAGTACATAAGAAGAACATAAGAAGAGCCCTACTGGATCAGGCCAAAGGCCCATCTAGTCCAGCTTCCTGTACCTCACAGTGGCCCACCAGGTGCCTCAGGGAGCACATGAGACAAGATGCCTGCATCCTGTTGCCACTCCTTTGCACCTGGCATTATGAAGTAGCTTACTTCTAACATAAGGAGGCTGCACCAACCATCATGGCCTATAGCCCATGATGGACATTTCCTCCAGAAATCTGTCCCAATCCCCTTTTAAAGGCCCCTAGGCCAGATGCCATCACCACCTCCTGTGGCAAGGAGTTCCACAGATTAATTTCCCGCTGGGTAAAAAGGTGTTTCCATTCTAACTCTTCCAACACTCAGTTTTAGTGGATGTCCCCTGGTTCGTGTGTTGTGAGAGAGGGATAAAAACATCCCTCTATCCAACACAGGAATGAATGGGAAAGACTTGAGAAAGGGGTTTGGTCATGTCTCATCTTCTTTTGATCTTCAGCACTCATCCTTGTGTTCTAATGGAAGTTACGATCTTTAGGATCGAGAACCATCTCCCAAGCCCATCAATTCCATGGGGCTGGGGACTCTGATGGAAACATGCAGCTTTCTTGCATCCAGAGGCTTCACTGTGCATTTCACCAGAGGGAACATGCATTTGAGCCTGTGCATAGGATCACCCCACCCATTTCAGTAAGTGCTGCAGCCTATGCACCCAGCAGCTCTGCACAGCAACGCAATTGGATGTGGTTGCAATTTATGCCAGTGTATAGGGTTGCACTTGAGTCTTCCTAGATTGCCCGACTCCAAATCTAAGCTCAGCTTTGGATAAATTTGATCACATTAAGGCCAGCATAGCCTTAGCATAAGCTAAGCCAGCAAAGTTTGGCTGGCGCAAGGGACACCGTAAAGTATGTTTGGACCACTCTAGGAGTCAGAGAGGCCAGCACACAGACGTGAGCCATCCTCCCTGACTGAGAGTAGTCCAAAAATGCTTTACGGTGGCCCTTGTGCTGGCCAAACTTTGCTGGTTTAGCTTATGCCGGCCTAATTCCAGTTTAGGATTGCGCTCTAATTGTCCTCCCAGCCCTCAGCTCAAAATTGGAGTAAGTGTACCCTTTCGGTAGCAAGGCAATGGTCAATGATAGAGGAGAACCAGTATCATTTTTTTTTACAGAATAAACAAGTTGCTTGCTTGTCATTTGTAATACAGATAGATTATCCCTTATCCAGATGTCCAAAATCCAGACATGTTTGCCCAAGACTTCTTTGAAACTTTTTTTATAGAAAGAAGATCTTGTGCTCATTCCCACGTACAGGCTGTAAGTTCTATTCTCTGCTCTGTGATGTGTGCCTATATAGACGTTGTTGAAAAATGTCAAAGAGGCCAGCAAGACACCCAAATGGGTAACCGTGAAAAGAGCAAGAGGAAGCATTTCTCATTAAATGTATGCAATTACTGCAAAATCCAGAAAAATCCAAAATCCGGACACCTTCTTGTCCCAAGCAGTCCGGATATGGGATAATCAACCCGTATTTTCTAATTATGTATCAAGAACTTACATTAGTGCTAATGGTACTGAAGCCTCTCTGTTTCTCCTTTGTGAAAGGCTTTACCAACTTCATGCGCAGCCCCGCCTGCGATGTGTTCAACCCACTGCACAGCGAGGTGCACCAGGATATGGATCAACCCCTTTGCAATTATTACATTGCGTCATCTCACAACACCTACCTAACTGGAGACCAGCTTCTTTCTCAGTCGAAAGTCGAGATGTATGCCAGAGTTCTACAAGATGGCTGCCGATGTCTTGAAGGTCTTGACTGTCTAACCAGTATCTATCTGGGTTCATTTGGTGTGGGATATTGTTGGGAGTTTGGAACTGAATGTCCAAGTCAATTTCTCCCATACAGTGGAGTCTCGGATCACATATTGGCTCTGGGGTCCATTTGTATGCATATGTTTAAACTCTACCAGCCCTTGAACGGATTGACCATTTAATATCCAGTTGTCAAAGTACCTGAAAGTTCTGCTCACACAACAGTTTTAATATTCCTGTTGATAAGAATAAAAAAAATCAATGGTATATTTTAAAACGTCATACCAGAAGTTTGCTTTCTGTCAAGGGGGATATTTTGTAAAAATTATTGGCCGTCCATTGGGTAAACTGCAATGGACTGAGGGGGATCCAGAATTGAGAAGCATTCATAGAGTGGTTGGATGGATAGTAAGACTGTTTTAATTGGGGGAAAGCACTTAAGGTCACTGGAGGTTTTCCCCCTCCTTATTATCCCAATGTTAGAACATGTTTAAATGATTCAGATCTCTTTGGGTTGGTCTGTGATATGACTGTACCAGACCTAAGGGGTGGAGCACATACTTTTCCTGCAGAAGGTCCTAGGGTCAGCCCCAGATCTCTCCTGGCATGGCTTCCAGTTTTGTACTGCATGTTATCTTCAGCAAATGAAGGTCAAATTAACTGGCAAATGATCAAATCTGAATTGGAGATGCCTACAACCCAAAGTCATCTCCAGATGTGGAAAATCAATAAATCACTAATATTTATATACCGCTTTTCAACACAAAGTTCACAAAGCGGTTTACAGGCAAATAATAACATTAAAGTTAAACGGCTTCCTGTCCCAAAAGGACTCACAATCTAAAAAAGTGCAGAACACCACCAGCAACAGCCACTAGAAAAGGCACTGTGCAGGGGTGAAGGGGGACAATTGCTCTCCCCCTGCTACTTGAAAAAAGTGCCTCTTGCCCAGTTAGCAGGGGTCACTTTGGCCATCTTACCAGTTTTCCTGGCAGATATTCCTCAAGCTAATTACTGTATACCTAATGATAAGAAGAATCCGACAGTCCAGTGGACTCATTTGCTAGCATGATTATAGAATTCTGTAGATCAGTGCTTCTCAAAGTGCTGGAAGACTAGCACTTTTTTTGGTCCAATGTATTAGGGCTGGCAAAATAAAGTCTCAGCTCCCATTATTTCAGAACCTTGGCATATTTCCAAGTTCTGCAGCAAGCCTAGGGAGACTAAACAGCTCCTCTCTCACACAAAGACACAGGGCATCTGTGTGCTGGCCTCTCTGACTCTGAGAGTGTCCAAACATACTTTACGGTGTCCCTTGTGCTGGCCAAGAATTGCTGTCCTAACTGTGCCGGCCTAACTCCAGGTTAGGATGGCACTCACAAGCTGCACAAGAGCTACGCAGCCAATGGGGAGCACAGTTTGAGAAGCACCACAGTAGATTATAGAAAACAAAACTTGATACAAAGGTCACAGAATGTCCATTTGCTGAGGGCAGGATTTGGACTTTGATGTGTCCTTTCTCACCAGCAAAAAATGGTAGTTTGTTCCTCTAAAAATATTTCTTTCATGTCTCCTTTTCCTGTCTTGATAGTTGACTGCTGGGATGGCCCTGATGGAGAGCCAGTCGTGCACCATGGCTATACCCTAACTTCAAAAATACTCTTTAAAGATGTAGTCGAAGTGATCAACAAGAACGCCTTTGTCAAAAACGAGTATGTACAAAAGGAACCTTGCACCTACATAGCAGTGATGTGTCTTCTTTGGTTTCCTAATCTCCTGAGGATATGTGGAATCTGGTGAAATCCTTTGTCCACAGCTGTATGGACATTCATGGGCATGTCCCAGTACCCACTGATTCGGTATCCATGGTTTCAGTTATCCATGGATACTGGGACATCTATTAAAAAGATAGGGGAACATTAAGCAAATCTCTTTTCTTAACCTTGTTGCAGCAAAACCACTGATTTGTCCCTATCTTTAAAAGGGGGGCCCCAGGATTCACAGTTTCAGGCCTAATGGCCGCATCCTGGCTCTACCCTCTTCCCTGGGCTGGCATGCCTCCCGGCCCTCCCCGAAACCCCATCTCTCTCCCCCTGCCCGGAAGCGCTCTTGTGCCAGCCGAACGTGGCTGTTGGCCATCATGAGCTTCTTTTCATAGGATACAACCCATATACAGTAATAGGTCTCATTGTACGTTGTGCCAGCTGCGGACCCAGCCAATGGGCTGCCCAGGGTCAGAGGAGGAGGTGGTCCGTCCAGCGGCATCATGCAGCTGGAACACTGGGCAGGAGGAACGGGTGGGCTGCTGCTCACCCATTCCTCCCGCCCAGCGTTCCGGCTGCTTGATGCCGCTGGGTCCGTCCCCTCTGCTGTTTCCCTGCTGCTGTGCACCACCCTGCTGTGCCCCCACGCCACACCAGGCCTCATTTCAGACCCGTATGATGGCGGGGGCCTCCAAAACCACTCGTCTCTCCTGGAAGTGAGCCACGTAGTCACCGCCCTTCTCCTGCTCCAGAAGTGCAGCTCCTGGGGCGTTTTTCCCCCTCCCACATAATGGCAGGTCCGCAACTGAGTTGCTCAAGGCATTAGAGGTTCTTTTTCTCCCCCTTTTAGGTTTCCAATTATATTGTCGATTGAAAACCACTGCAGTATTCAACAGCAAAAGAAAATTGCTCAGTACCTCAAGGAGATTTTCAGTGACAAGCTGGACTTGACGTCAGTGAGCGGAGGGGATTCCAAACAGCTCCCAAGTCCTCAAAGTTTGAAAGGCAAAATCCTAGTCAAGGTAAATGACTACGGAGTGCGACTCTTGCTAGTTGCTGAACTGCTGGTTTTGGGCTCACCCCTTTCTCTTTTCTCATGTTCCTTTTGAAAGATGAGATTTTTTTTCCTCCTTCCAGACTTGTGCTGTGGTGTACAAATGAAAGAAAATGTAATGTAACAACAGATATGTGGTTTGGTCCCAGAGATGGTTGGAATCAGCGGCGTCATGCAGCCGGAACACTGGGCGGGAGGAACGGGTGAGCGGCAGCCCGCCCGTTGCGTACCGCTCCGTTTCGCCGTCTTCCCCGGGTG
>JAJKFI010000002.1:48912436-48935363 GCA_029204185.1 Lerista edwardsae | reverse complement strand
GAAGGGCGTGTTGGCGGAGGGGTGGCCATCTATATCAAAGAAGGGATAGAATCCAGCAGAGTAGAAACTGAAGGTGGGCCAGACTCCACCATGGAGTCACTGTGGGTTAAACTGCCGGGCCGTAAGAGCAATGTAATAGTGGGGGTGTGCTATCGTCCTCCCGATCAAAAACTTGAAGGTGACCTTGAAATGAGGAAACAAATCAGAGCAGTGACCAAGAGAGGCAGGATTGTAATCATGGGGGACTTCAATTATCCTCATATTGACTGGGTCAACTGCTGCTCTGGTCAAGAAAGAGAGACCGGATTCCTTGACGAGCTGAATGACTGTGCCTTAGAGCAACTAGTCATGGAGCCGACCAGAGGACAGGCGACTCTGGATTTAATATTGTGTGGTACTCGGGACCTAGTTAGGGATGTAAGTGTTACTGAGCCATTGGGGAACAGTGACCATGCTGCGATTGGTTTTGCCATGCATGTCCAGGATAGAGTGCAGAGCAAATCTGACACAAGAACCCTTGACTTTCGAAGGGCAGATTTCCCTCAGATGAGGAGACTAGTTAGACAGAAATTGAAAGGGAAGGTAAAAAGAGTCCAATCCTCCAGGCTGCATGGAGGCTGTTTAAAAAAACAGTAGTAGAGGCCCAGCGGAAGTGTATACCGCAAAGAAAGAAGGGTTCGACAAGGTCCAGGAGGGTGCCTGCATGGCTGACAAACAAAGTTAGAGAAGCTGTAAAGAGCAAAGAAGCTTCTTTCCGTAAATGGAAGTCTTGCCCCAGTGAGGAGAATAAAAAGGAACATAAACTCTGGCAAAAGACAAGTAAGAAGGTGATACGGGAGGCCAAGAAAGCGTTTGAGGAACGCATGGCTAGCAACATAAAAGGGAATAATAAAAGCTTCTTCAAATATGTTAGAAGCAGAAAACCTACCAGAGAGGCGGTTGGCCCACTGGATGGTGAGGGAGGGAAAGATGAGATAAAAGGGGACTTGGAGATTGCAGAGAAATTGAATGAATTCTTTGCATCTGTCTTCACAGCAGAAGAACTTGGGCAGATACCACAGCCCGAACAGCCCTTCCTAATGAAGGAATTAAATCAGATACTGGTTAATAAAGAAGATGTTTTAGATCAAATTGATAAACTACATTTAAATAAGTCACCAGGCCCAGATGGTATACACCCAAGAGTAATTAAGGAACTAAAGAATGAAGTTGCTGACCTCTTAACTAGAGTATGCAACTTGTCCCTTCAAACGGCCACGGTGCCAGAGGATTGGAGGATAGCCAATGTCACGCCAATCTTTAAAAAAGGGAGAAGGGGGGACCCTGGAAACTACAGGCCGGTCAGCCTAACGTCTGTTCCGGGTAAGATGGTGGAAAGCCTCATCAAAGATAAAATCCTAAAACACGTAGAGGAACAAGTACTGCTAAAGGAAAGTCAGCATGGCTTCTGTAAGGGTAGGTCTTGCCTCACAAACCTTTTGGAATTCTTTGAAAAGGTCAACAGGCACGTGGATGTGGGTGAACCTGTGGATATCATATACCTAGATTTTCAGAAGGCATTTGACAAGGTCCCCCACCAAAGACTGCTAAAGAAACTTCACAGTCAGGGAATAAGAGGGCAGGTCCTCTTATGGATCCAGAATTGGTTGAGGGCCAGGAAACAGAGAGTGGGGGTCAATGGGCAATTTTCAGAATGGAGAGAGGTGAAAAGCGGAGTGCCCCAGGGATCTGTCTTGGGGCCCGTGCTTTTCAACTTATTCATAAATGACCTGGAGACAGGGATAAGCAGTGAGGTGGCCAAGTTTGCGGATGACACAAAACTTTTCCGGGTGGTAAAAACCAGAAAGGATTGTGAAGAGCTCCAGAAGGATCTCTCCCAGTTGGGGGACTGGGCAGCCAAATGGCAGATGCGTTTCAACATAGACAAATGTAAAGTGATGCACGTTGGGGCAAAAAACCAAAACTTTACCTATAGGCTAATGGGTTCTGAGCTGTCTGTGACAGCTCAGGAGAGAGATCTTGGGGTGCTGGTGGACAATTCAATGAAGGTATCGACCCAGTGTGCGTCAGCAATTAAGAAGGCCAATTCCATGCTTGGGGTCATTAAAAAAGGGGTTGAGAATAAAACAGCCAATATTATCATGCCATTGTACAAATCGATGGTAAGGCCACACCTGGAATATTGTGTCCAGTTCTGGTCGCCGCATCTTAAAAAGGACATAGTGGAGTTGGAAAAGGTGCAGAAGAGAGCGACAAAAATGATTACGGGGCTGGGGCACCTCCCTTATGAAGAAAGACTGCAGCGTTTGGGGCTCTTCAGTCTAGAAAAAAGGCGCCTGAGGGGGGACATGATTGAGACATACAAAATTATGCATGGAAGGGATAGAGTCGATAGAGGGATGTTCTTTTCCCTCTCTCAAAACACCAGAACCAGGGGGCATCCACTAAAACTGAGGGTTGGGAGAGTTAAAACAGATAAAAGGAAGTACTTTTTTACCCAGCGGGTAGTTAATCTGTGGAACTCCTTGCCACAGGAGGTGGTGATGGCATCTGGTCTTGATGCCTTCAAGAGGGGATTGGACAGATATCTGGAGGAAAGGTCCATCGTGGGCTATAGGCAATGATGGATTGTGCAACCTCCTTATATAGGTGATGGGCTACTGGTACCAGGTGCAAGGGAGTGGCAACAGGATGCAAGCATCTTGTAGTCTCATGCCTCCCTGTGGCACCTGGTGGGCCGCTGTGAGATACAGGAAGCTGGACTAGATGGGCCTTTGGCCTGATCCAGCAGGGCTCTTCTTATGTTCTTATGTAATGCCGTTACCTTCCCACCGAAGTGGTACCTACCTATTCGCATTTTTACATGCTTTTGAACTGCTCGGTTGGCAGGAGCTGGGACGAGCAGCGGGAGCTCACTCCATTGCATGGTCTTGAACTGCCAACCTTACGGTCAGCAAGTTCAGCAACAGCGGTTTAACCCACAGCACCACCATATCCCAATCACTACTCACTACTATAAAGATAAAAAAAGGGCAACACTCCTCCCTCCTCCATTCAGTCAGAACAGGCCCAAGTCCCTTCCTGTGCCCAATCTGTTTCTGATTTCCCCCCTTCCAGCCTGGTTCACCCACCCCTTGCCCCATCTCTTCCCTGTTTGCCGCAATAGCTCTGATGTTTTGATGCAACACCTAACTATGATTAGTAAGAAATCCAAATGTATTGAAGCATTATGTCTGGAGAAGGCCAGGACTGGTAAAATTGAACTTCTTCAACCTTGGTCAATGGAACGGAAAGGATGCAGACACAGTGAAGTAATGTAAAATGTAGCGAGGGACTGGCAGACTATTTGTCATTGTTATGTGATAATAACAAGCTGGTATCAAAGTACTCCCAAAGCATGTACTGTATTATATAAAACTATCTCACAGTACTCTAAGCAGAACCAGCACGTTGCTCCGTTTTTGTGCTTTCAGGCTTGCTCTGACCCATTAGTGTCAAAAAGATTTAAGATATTCATTTGCAGGCATGTCAGCCATCCTTAGCGTACATCTGTCAGAAGCAGGAAGTTAAGCAAACCTTGCTAATTTTGTGTCGCTCAGCAGATCTCAGAGGGAATCTTCATGTTTAAATAGTATGAAATAGTCGTATTAGTATGACTGTTACGCTCCCAATGTTATAGTTCAAAATAAATTTTTAAAAGCCATTGCAGACAAATTATCCTCACATTCAGACTATAACAATTTCACGCACTGGCACCGGACTAGAAAAATGGATCCAGCAGGGTTATTTTTAGACATAATTGCAGAATCTGGCACAGTCCCAAGCGTGCCATTATGGGTAGCCCAATCCTGAGCTGCTTGGTGCCCCGAGAAGCAGCGGTACCAAAGAGGCTACCACAGCATCCTTCACTGCTTCCCTCGGAAAGCTGTTGACCTGCAATGGATCTATTCGAGTCTCTGCTGGCTATTTTGCCAGCACAGACTCAAGGACCCTTGTGTGGGATGTCCAGGTTTAGGATGTGGCGGTGGAGCTCTGCCGCCAGTCACACCCCCATCCCGGAGCTACTCCTCCCCTCCCCTGCTCAATTCTGTCCTCCATCTGCTTTCCCCACTCCCTACCCCACCATGAAAAGCTGCTCTACTGGCTCGCAGTTGCACGTACCGTGGTGAGTGTTACTGCAGCCCCTCCTTGGCGCAGAGGCTCAGCACCACTGGTGTGGGCCCAATGCCGGCGCTGACTCCTTCGGTAGTGCCGCGGAGTTCTTTACATGACATTTTTAACTGGTGATAGAAAGTATAGCCAGCATCGTGGGCTTCAAGATGGGGCCCCTGCTCAATTGAAAGCCTCAACTGCATGCATGGCAAATATATTGATGATGTAAAATTGGAAGGGATTGTAAACCATGTGAAAGGTAGTTTTTGGATTTGTCAGCTTTTTGGTAAACTGGAGAGTGGGACAGGTAGTGACAAAACTGACTGAGCACAGAGCATTGTGTATAGTAAAGAAGGGTAGGTAGGTAGGTAGGTAGGTAGGTAGGTAGGTAGAATGAATGAATGAATGAATGAATGAATGAATGAATGAATGAATTTTTATTGGCCATACATGGAATTTCACCATACATGGAATTTTACTCCGGCCCAAAAGCTCTCTCATATACCTTAAACTAATAAGTAATCATACAACAAAATATACCATCACAATAACAATACCCCACTAACTCTAAATTTATCCAAATCAGATCATCAACATACTTTCAATACCACATATAATCAATACCACACAACCAGCTATTCAGTAACCCAATAGCACGAGGGAAAAAAACTGCTCTTGTGCCTGGTTGTTCTAATATACAATGTCCTATAACGACATTTTTTGAATTATGGTGTTGGAGAAGACTCTTGAGATCCCCTGGACTGCAAGGAGATCCAATCGGTCAATCCTCCAGGAAGTCAAGCCTGATTGCTCCCTGGAAGGACAAATCCTGAAGCTGAAGCTCAAGTACTTTGGCCACTTCATGAGAAGAGAGGACTCTTTAGAAAAGACCCTCATGCTGGGAAAAATTGAAGGCAAAAGTAGAAGGGGGCGGCAGAGTATGAGATGGTTAGATAGTGTCACCGAAGCAATGAACATGAAATTGGGTGAACACCGGAAGCTAGTGGAGGACAGGGAGGCCTGACGTGCTGTGGTCCATGGGGTTGCAAAGAGTCGGACACGACTTAGCGACTGAACAACAACAACATAACGACATTGCACTGTAATGCATTGCATTGCATTAATTGCATGCTTAGGCAACTTTGTGTTGAGGTCTGGTACTAGCTTGAGAGCACCTCATGCCCTGGGAGTGCAATCCTAACCTGGAGTTAGGCCAGCAAAGTTTGGCCTGCACCAGGGCCACCATGAAGTACTTTTGGACCACTCTCAGAGTCAGGGGGGATGGTGCATGTCTGTGTGCTGGCCTCTCTGACTCCTAGAGTAGTCCAAACATACTTTTATGGCGAATGGTCCAAACATACTCCTTTGTTCCAGCCAAACTGTGTGGGCCTAATTGTGCCGGGTTAACTGTCACTCCAGGTTAGGGTTGTGCGCTGAGGCAATAAAGTTTGGCAGTCTTGCCATCATCTCCTCCTCCTAGGAGTGAACAATCAAGTGGCATGGTGCCATGTGGTCCTCTTTCCACCCTGGTCTTTTTGTAGTTACAGTAATATTTCCAATAACATGGGGGTGGTGCATTCCTGGAAGTGTTAGGTGAAGCCGTGCTATAGGTGATATCATTAAGACAGGAAATTGGCACTGATTGGCCATTGCTCATGTTGGTTGCGGTAGCTGTCAATCAACCCCTGGACGAAGAGCACTGTGACGAGACAGCTTTAAAAGAAAAGCAGCATTATCGGAGATATTATTGTACAGTACTCTGTTTCACACATTTCTAAGGATGACCCACTACCAGTATATTTTTTTCTAAATCAGATGAGGAAAACCTGGTGGATCTGTCTAACCTAGGAGCGTGTTGACAAGTTTTTTTTTTTTCAAATTTAAAGGATGTTGAAATGAAAGGAGGAATTATTTGTTCTGTCATGCCCTCCTTCTGGGCTATTCATCAACGTGACTGAACATTACATTATAATCTTTCATTTCATTTACATTTACATTTCAGGGTAAAAAGCTCCCCTACAGTCTTGGTGTGGATGCTGAAGAGGGGGAAGTCTCTGATGAAGACAGTGCTGACGAAATTGAGGATGACTGCAAGTTAAAACTCTCTTATGTGAGTCTGTATAATTATTTTCTCCCCCAACAGCAGTGTAATCCCGCATGCCAGATGTAGGTGATACTTGCCTATTGGATTTTCAGATACAGTATCCTAAATTATAACACAATGGCCTAATTTCCATGTTCTGGGAAGCATGGAAATTGCTTCCCTGAGATGAGATTTGGCACTGCAGCAGCAAGTTTCTGAAGACAAGAGTCACATTGTAGGGGCCAATCACGTGGCCAATCATTTCTACCCGATCGTCATCTTCTCAGATTCCGTACGGTGCTTTCCTCATTGATGTTGGTACATATACGCTGTAAGCTCTTTGTGGTTAGCCCAACCATGGCTGCCTCATGAAGTCACATGATACAGCCTGCATTAGAACAGCTGGTGAAAGGAGCAGGGGCTTCGAGGTGCCCTTCATCCCAAGTCTGCCACTGCCACCCTCCAGCTTACTGCAGATGCAATCTGCAGTGATCCACTCCCCACTTGCTAATTGTGAGTGAGAATCAGATCATCCACTTCCCTCCCTGCTCTCTGTTCTCACATGTGTCCCTTTAAATGTCGCATGGGTAAGAACGCTTTGGTACCTCCCCTTGCTCCACTCCAGTGGCATAGCGTGGGTTGCTAGTGCCCCGGGGCAAGGCAGCTAATGCATCTCTGAAGCCAGCAGCACCCCATCCCCAAGGAGAATGCTGACGTTCTCCTCCATGGCCGGGCTTCAGCGCACCTCTCCCCAGCTCCAGGTGAATCCAGGAACGAAGTGCGCCAAAGAAGAAGGAAGAAGGGACAAATATGTTCTCATCTGCCTTTGACTGTAGAACTAGGTCTGATGGGGAAAAACTGCAAGAGAGGTTCCGGCTGGACATCAGGAAGAATTTCTTGATGATAAGTGCAGTTCGACAGTGGAACAGATTGCCAAGGGAGGTAGTGGATTCTCCCTCCCTGGAGACCTTCAAGCAGAGGCTTGGCAGGCACCTGCTGGAGATGCTCTAGGAGGATTTCCTGCTACAGGCAGGGGGTTGACTGGATGAGCTTGTAGGTCCCTTCCAACTCTGCGATTCTATGAAGCTGGCAGCATCCCACCTCTGAGAACCCCGGGCGCCCCCAAGAATTTTGAACCTGGGGCAACTGCCCCTGTTCCCCTTACAAGCTATGCCTCTGCTCCATACTCATGGGGCATTTAAAGGACATGAACTCTGTGCAGTGCAGAGAGTGGCATGCAGAGAGACAGTAAAGAGCTTTGGCTGCTCTTCTCTTTCCAGAGCTGCTGGAGGGAGGAAGACTTCTGCACTCCAGGTCTCCTCTCTCCACCTAGTTGGTGCTTACGAAGTGCCTACGAAGCAGGGAGACACAATTTGGAGTCTGTCCCCCTTCCATTTAGTCCCCTTTCCCCAGAGCATGGCCTGTAGCCTGCCTGGTCCATGCCACTTAGGTTTGATATGAGCAGATGCAGTGAAGGCTCGGAACCCAGCGTGGACCATGCGGCCTGCAGAGCGCACTCCTGCTAATATAAGTAAAGGGGGGGCTATGCGCATGCGCTAAAGCAACACTGTGGAGGAATGAGGCAGTGCAGGGGCATGCACCAGGAAATCTTGGTCTGTTTTGCTTTGTAACTGTGCAAAAGTAGCAGTTCCTTAAGGATTTCCCTTATTTCTCCCACTAAGAGTACAATCCTAAAGCCAGCACAATTAGGCCAGCAAAGTTTGGCTGGCGCAAGGGACACCATGAAGTATGTTTGGACCACCCTTTGAGTCAAGAGAGGCCAGCACACAGACATGCACCATCCTCCCTGACTCCGAGAGTGGTCCAAACGTGCTTTACGGTGGCCCTTGTGCCGGCCAAACTTTGCTGGCCTAACGGTGCCGACCCAACTCCAGGTTAGGATTGCATCCTCTGCAAGATTTACACGTCTGAAAAATGACTCTAGACGTGCCTGTACCTGTCTTTGCTTTTAATATTTTTTTTTTGCTCTTATGTATTTTCTTCTCTTCCTGTTCCGTTCGTTTTTTTCACACTGTCTTCCAGTAATGGGTTTTTAATTTCTAACCGTCAGTGGCAATGCAGTCTGGCTGTTCCATCAGCAAAACAGATGTTGTGTTCCAGGCGAGGGGAAGTCAGACTTGAATGGTTCAAAATTTCCCACAATACTTAAAAGTATTTTTTTAAGCGATTCTTCTGGTAGGAAGCTGACCGTTTTGAGAGTTGGCACGAGCAGATGCAACATAGTGGCCGTAGGTCACAATGTGACCAAATGAATTTTTTCTGCTTCGTTTTGATCAGTTTGGAGCGTTTGTGTGGTGCAAAGTACATCTGCAAAATGAGCTCTTTGTTTTCCTGCATCTTCATTTGCATCAGCTACTGGGACATAAACATTTTGTGGGGACATTTGGGAATCGCTTTGTTGCTTTAGATACTGCAGGGTCCCATCGGATTTGGCTTAGAGAGAGCAGATGCTGGCAGCACGTCCTCCTCCTTTACTTTTGAAAGACTTTTCCTCTCGCAGGGCAACTGACTGTTCCCTTGCCAAAATCAAAGGTACCCGCAACAGAAATGAAGCCATCTCGACCCATTCCTGTTTGGAAAAATCTGCATTCTGTGCTCCCCCCCAATTACTGTGAGGATCAGAACATTGCAAGAGCTGGTTCAGTCCTTGCACACGGTCAGGATGGCTCATGCAGAAGGATGATTTGGATTTGGGTGCTCAGAGCACAAGGCAGAACAGTGTGGGTGCAGTGACCCAAGCCGTTACATCCCCTGGGTGCTCCGACTGCCTTTTCTTTTCTGTAGCGAAAACCAAAAAAAAAAAAAAAAAAACCACTGTGAAAAGCAGGAAAACTCTGCTTAGGCAGTAGCCACTTAAGTGCTGATGGAAGGATGTGGGGTCTGCTCAGACTTCGCAGCTCATCTCCATAAGTGAGAAAAGGAATGGAGGGTTCTGATCAGGGGGCTGAATAGGGTTTTAAATTGCCCTCCCTTCCAGCAGCACTGAATCTTGCTGATTGTACCTTGCTGGTACAGGCATGCCCCTGTATCCATCGGGGTTTCATTCTGGACCCTACCATGGATACCTGAAACCGTGGATACTGGGGACGCCTTTTTAAAGATAGGGGAACATCAGTGGTTTTGCTGCAACATGGTAAAAAAAGGAGATTTAATGTTCTTCTGTCTTTTTAATAGGTGTCCTAGTATTCAGGGTATCCATGCTTAGCTGAAACCATGGATACCGGACTCAGTAGACCCCGGGGCATGCCTGTATTGTTTCAGGTTAGCATGATGATTCCCCAGGTGGAAATGACATCATCTGGGGTGGCCTTGTGTGGAAGCGAGCCCTCCCACCTGTTGCCCACTCTTCCTCCCGCCCCCAAGTCAGGTTTTTGCTTGGGGAAGGTCAAGGATGGGGACTGATAGGTTGGAATGGAGAGCAGTGGGTGCAAAGTGTTACACCGGAAGGCAGCCGGACCCAATTCAGGAAAAGGGCAGACAAGTGTGTGTGTGGTGTTTCATTTTTTCCAGCTTCCTGGGCAAAGCCTGTCCATCTGCCCTTCTGACTGTTTTTGTGCATGTTGTTGTGCATGAGTGATTGTGCATGTGGTTCAGAGTGTGTGCCGGTGGGCCTGAGCCGTATCCAGCACGGCTTTGAAGCACTCAGGAGCATCCCCGGGGCAAGGGCACATTTGCAAGGGCACATTCGCTGGAGGCTCCAGCGTCCCCTATTGGTTCCTTGGAGCGGTACCTGCTGTATAGCAGGCGCAGAGCCGAGGATGCTGTGCAGCCCGAATTGGGGCTGCACAGCTTGGGGACAGAGGCTTGGCTGCATCTCAGCGCCACCCTCCTCCCCAGAACGGCCTGCCCCCCCTGGCCCGCAGAACCCCTTCCCACTTCCTCCTTCCTGCCCACTCTCCCCCTGCCCAGAATCACTCTTGTGCCAGCTGAATTCAGCTGTCGCATGAGTGGCGTGGCGCGGCCTTGGGCCGATGCTGCTGCCTGTGTCGGCCCAACAGCACCAGCACGTGTAGGATTGTGCCCTCACTCTAGATTCAATTCCCAACTTGCCATGCCGCTGTTCAACCCACGTTTGGCAGCTTTGCAGTGGAAAATGTGTGTAGGGTGGCAGATTGTGTATATATATGTGTCTGCATACGTTGGGAAGCCAACATATTACCATTTCGCCACACCTTGGGTAACCCAATCTTAACTAGTGCCAGTGCAACTGGGCCACATGACCTCCGCTATACCCAGCGCTGGTTAGGAGCAGGCTGGAGGTGTCCTCATGGAAAGGGGATTTTTCCCCCCTTACTCCGAGTAATGCCACAGCCTGCACTATGGGGCTACTCGGATCTGTGCCTGCTAAATAGCAGATGCATGTCCAAAGAGCCCCACGTAGGGCTCAAGAGGGAGGATAGGATAAACAGAGGCCTGCTCTTACTATTCTGCCTCCCCCCCTGGACCAAATCCGCTCCCTGTTCCACCTTCCCCCTGCCCAGACCCACTTCCTCTCTACCGCTATCCCACCGTCCCATTGCCTCTCTGCCACCCAGCATGACGCTTACCTCCAGGGATGGCCATCCTTCTGTATGCAGCATCAGTGGAGTAGAGTTCAGGCCTTCCTATCTGCGCAGTGCCAGCACAGGGGCTGCTGCCTTGGCGGACGATCGGAATCGATGGTGCTCTGATACACCTGTTCGCTTGTGCTATATAGGTGGCAGGGCCGGCTCTAGCAGCAGCGGGGCCCAATGTGGGGCATTCCTGTGGGGGGCCCCCACCCCTTCAGGGGCCCCCACTCATCAAACATAGCGCTGTTGATGCCACGCGCAAAGCATGGCCCATGGAAATAGTTGGTGGTGATATAACTGCTTCCAGGTAGCCCATTTGGGGCTGCTCAGAGACAGGGGCAGGTGGGAGGGCCCAAGGGAAAGCCGCTCTGCTCGCCCCACTGACTTACAGCCCACAGAGATCCCGGCTGCAGCAGCAGGCAATATGCTCTTCCTGCTGATGTGGGGCCCCCTGAAGTGTGGGGCCCAATGTGATGGCATTGGTCCCATTGCCTTAAGGCCGGCCCTGGGTGTGTGAGGTGGCCTTTGATGTTCTTTGTTTCTGAAACTCACTCAACATTTTCCACTGGCACCTGTGAACCTCTTTCAGAATAATGGCACCACTGAACACCAGCTGGAATCTTTTCTGAGGAAGAAACTTGAATCCTTGTTGAAGGAATCTCAGATCAGGGACAAGGAAGACCCTGACAGCTTCACTGTGAAGGCACTCTTGAAAGCAACCCACGAGGGCTTAAATGTAAACTTCAAACAGGTATGAGGGGTGTTTTTTTTTTTCCAGGGCATTTCAAATCCAAGATTATTGAAATGGAATAAAATGCACTCCAGATCGGCTATCCAAAAGAAAAAAAATCAGACCAGTATTGTACTGTATATACAGCAAGTCCTCAATGGGTTCTTGGAAACTGCAACTTTAAGTGAAATGACTTATAATGAAACCAATTTTACCATAGCCTAATTCAGTTGTTCCCAAACTGTGGGTTGGGACCCACCAGTGGGTCACGAGCCAATTTCAGGCGGGTCGCGAAGCACCTAAGGCGGCAATATTGAAAATATGAGAAGACGGGACACCGGAAGGCGGGAGGGCTGTGTAGTTGTTTTGCTTGTGTCAAGGTTATAAATAGGCCTTTTTATTTCTGATTCACTTTGCTATTGGAACATGACCGAGAAATAACCCAACTTATTGCTGCATTATTACCCCAGCTAACTGGGCAAGAGGCACTTGAAAAAGTGGCGGTGTTCTTATTTTTAGCAGGGGGAGAGTAATTGTCCCTCTTCACCCCTGCGCAGTGTCTTCTCTAGTGGCTGTTGCTGGTGGTGGTCTGCATTTTTTCAAGATTGTGAGCCCTTTTGGGACAGATTGTACGGAAAAAATAGTATAAATTGTTCTTATATATATTTGATTTTTTCCTTTCAAATCCCTAACTAAAACGAGGTTATTCTTACAGAAGGCTTTGCTACTGTCCTTCTCCAGAAGGTCGGTTATCTTATCCTGTCATATTGGCATCTGCTGAGCCCCAGGACTTGCTCACTCCCACCCAGAGGCAGATCTACAGGGAGGGCAAAGCTCTAAGTGTTGCAAGAAGCCTTACCCTGTCATGTAAAGGGAGAGCAAGCCTCCTCTCCCTTGCTGCTGTAGCCAGTAAGCAACACCAGGATGTCGCTTTTCCCTGTGAGGATTGGCTAAAACGGTGCAGGAGAGGAGTGATTTCCATTGCAAGGTAAGGCTTCTTGCAAAACTTAGGGCTTTGCCTTCCCTTAGATCTGCCTCTGCTCTCACCCACTGTGAGGGTTTCAAGCCTCTCTTGCCATTTCCAAAGATATTCCCCAATGTAACAGACGTGGTGTCTGCTGGGGATACCAGGATATCCCCTCATGGATACCTGAAACTGTGGATACTGGGGACACCTTTTTAAAGATAGGGGGACATCAGTGGTTCTGCTGCAACAAGCGTAAAAAAAGAGATTTGTTTAATGTTTCCCTTTCTTTTCAATGTATGGCTGTGAGAGCTGGACCATGCGAAAGGCAGAGAGCCGAAGAATAGATGCTTTTGAATTATGGTGTTGGAGAAGACTCTTGAGAGTCCCCTGGACTGCAAGGAGATCCAATCGGTCAATCCTCCAGGAAGTCAAGCCTGATTGCTCCCTGGAAGGACAAATCCTGAAGCTGAAGCTCCAATACTTTGGCCACCTCATGAGAAGAGAGGACTCTTTAGAAAAGACCCTGATGCTGGGAAAGGTTGAAGGCAAAAGGAGAAGGGGGCGGCAGAGGATGAGATGGTTAGAGAGTGTCACCGAAGTGATGAACATGAAATTGGGCGAACTCCGGAAGCTAGTGGAGGACCAGGAGGCCTGGCATGCTGTGGTCCATGGGGTCGCGAAGAGTCGAGCACGACTTAGCGACTGAACAACAACATCTTTTCAATAGGCGTCCCAGTATCCATGGTATCTGTGGATAACTGAAACTGTGGATACCAGGACACGCCTGTATAACCTGCTTTCCAAACTGGAAATAAATACTTGAAAATGTTGGCTAGAGCTTGAATAAATGGGGAAGAAAAAAATCCTCTCTTGTTCTTCACACAAAAAAAATAAAAAATGCTGGAAAATATGTTTCAGCCACGGGCTACTTTTTGCATACCTGCACGGTCTTGCACTGCAAATAGCTGAGGGAATATATTTTTTTCAGCTCTTCTGAGAGATGGAGGGATGTGAAGTTCTGACAGCAACACTATACCCTGCCACAGATCATCAAACTGGTGACTCAGGGGATTGCTCCTACAGTGGATCTCTGGTGGCTTAACGAACAGCACATCTGTCTCTGTGATGTTGGGCTTTCTATTCCCCATTTATCTAAGACTTTCAGAAGCGTGAGGTTGATACCTTCGTCCAGTTGGATAGCATTGCTTTTGATTTCAACTCAACATCCTGAGGCCATTTTCTGTTTTATCTCCTTTTTCTTATTTGGGCATCAGACTCCTGCTGCTGTTTCATTTGTGTTTGCATCTAGCACTGTGGTTCTCAAACTTTTTAGCCCTGGCGCCCACTTTTTGGAGTGACAATCTGTCCAGGGCCCACTGTCAGAACCTGCTGCTCTCCTGAGAATGCAGCAATCAGTTGGGTTATTTCTCAGCCATTTCCCAATAGCACAGTGAATCAGAAAGGAAAAAAAAAAACTATTTACAACCTCGACACAAGCAAAACAACCACACAGCCCTCCCGCTTTCCAGCAGCCCATCTTCCCATATTTTCAATATTGCTGCTCTAGGTGCTTTGCGACCCACCTGAAAGTGGTTTGTGATCCACTGGTGGGTCCTGACTCCTGACGTGTCACCCGCGCTTGCCGCCCACACTTCTAGACCGGTGCTAGAGCTAGCAGTCGTAGCGCCGACACGAGGGTGCTGCTCGGCGCCTCACGTCGGCGCTAATGATGGAGTCCTGACGCAATGATATCGTGTCAGCACTGCTCAATCCCTTGGATTGCGCTGTAATTATAGTTGCAATCTTATGCCCAGTTATTTATTTTTAAAAAACGATGCACAATCAAAACTGTAACATCTAAAATTGTGTGCCTTGGAGAAAGTGAGCAGCCTTGGAGAAAATACCTTAAAAGTTGGGACATCACCTTTTCCCTGGTTGACACCCAGCTAACTTCCAAACTTAGTCCAGTGGGAAGTCCTCCTCCACTGGGAGGAGGAGGTTTGGACAACAGTCTTCTCAGCTGGGCAGGATTGCATTGGAAGCAGAGCACCCGTTGGGGTTGCCTAATAAATGCTTTATTAATTGCCTAATAAATTATTTATTAGGCAATAAATAATTACCTAATAAATGCTAAAGAACCTAATCGCAAAGTACATTTGTTGCTCCTTTTATGTCTACAGAATTCCGACATTAAAGATACCGGCAAGAAATCTCACAGTAGATTAATAAGCAACTTTGGAAAACATAAGGTAAGCAGAGCTAAACCTTTAAACAGAGATTTATTTTTGTTTAGATTTATACCCTGCTTTTCAATCTGAAAGGTTCCCAATGGCAGTTTACAGTGTAAATTGTACAATACAATACCAGCTGTGTGGCTCAGACAGCTAAGAGAGAAGTTGGGAGGACCTCCTGCTTAAGACTTCCACTAAAATTGTGTGTTGGGAGAGTGAGGACCGATAAAAGGAAATACTTTTGTACCCAGGGGGTAATCAATCTGTGGAACTCCTTGCCACAGGAGTTGGTGATGGCATCTGGCCTTTAAAAGGGGACTGGACAGATTTCTGGAGGAAAAGTCCATCACAGGCTACAGGCCATGATGGTTAGTGCAACCTCCTTACTTTAGAGATAGGCTGCCTTGGAGTGCCAGATGCAGGGGAGTGGCAATGAGATGCACGTATCTTGTTGTCTTGTGTATTCTCTGAGGCATCTGGTGGGCTGCTGCGAGATGCAGGAAGCTGGACTAGATGGGCCTTTGGCCTGATCCAGTGGGGCTCTTCTTATGTTCTTCTCACCCGTGATGTTCTCTGTTCTCTGATGTTACTGCTGCTTCTGCTGCCTGTTATCCTAAGGAGCATGTAGCAAGCGAGCCCAGGGGGAATGCCTCTCTAAGAGTGCAGTCCTAATCTGGAGTTAGGCTGGCACAGTTAGGCCAGCAAAGTTTGGCCAGCACGGGCTACCGTAAAGCATGTTTGGACCACGTTTGGAGTCAGGGAGTATGGCACACGTCTGTGTGCTGGCCTCTCTGACTCCGAGAGTGGTCCAAGCAGATTTTATGGTGTCCCTTGTGCCAGCCAAACTTTGCTGGCCTAACTCCAGGTTAGGATTGCGTTCTAAGAGTGTGCTACCAAGCAACACCTGATGCAAAACTGGTTTCACCATTTTAATGTATAGCCAATTAAAGCAGAGAAAAACTGCAGAAAAGCTGCATCTTCAAATGGGCCAATTGTTCAGACTTCGATCCATGGTCTTAGAAATGAACATGCTGAACTACTGGCATTCCTTTTTAGATTGTGAGCCCTTTGGGACAGGGATCCATTTAATGTTATTAATACTATTTGCCTGTAAACCGCTTTGTGAACCTTGTGTTGAAAAGTGGTATATAAATATAATTGATTGATTGATTGATTGATTGATTGATTGATTCCTCTATATCCGCGGTAGATAGGCTCCTGCTGCTACAGTGGATACCGGAAATTGCGGATAGCAACGAATTGTACAAGAAGCAGTTCACAACTTCCCCCATTGTGCAAATGACTTATTTTGTCTGATTGCAGCCCTCCCGTCGCTGTCTCTGTGCTGCTGCAAAAATTCAGGAAGCAGGAAGCACCAACAGGAAGTGGGTTGGAGGACTGAAAATAGCACAACGCTTAGCATTGTATTGTTTTCAGCCCTCCAACCAGCTTCCTATTAATTCTTTCTGCTTCCTGTTAGCATTTGCAGCACCTCAGAGAGACAGAAACAAGAGGGCTACAATCAGACAAAGATATAATTTGTGCAATTTGTGAACTATGAATAAGTGAGACCATGGATACAGGGGGACGCCTATGAGTTAAGAAGTCAGGTTCTCAAGTTTTACATTCTAATGCCCTATAAATAGTTTTTTCCAGTATACCTGTTAGGAATTCTTATTTTTGACTCTGTGTTTTTCCTAGCCTTTTAAACTGCTCTTGATTGTTTTATCAGCTTATGGTTCTTATTTGCTGTTTGCTTGCTTACTTATTTTATTTTATTTTATTGTAGTTGCTTGATTTTATGTTGCCTTTATTGCTTTGTATTTTGACTATTGCATGTTGTGAGCTGCCCTGACAACTCTTGTGTGAAATAGCAGGGTATAGATGTGATAAATAAATTTTTAAAAATTAGCACATTCCCAGGATTCTCAAAAATAGGGCTTGTAGAATGGAGCTTTATGTTCAAGCGTAGGGTTTTTTTGTTTTTTATTTTGCATTTTGTAAGACCAGCTTAAGACACATTTTCTTTTTTTTAATTCCAGCTACAACATGCATACATCCTCCTTCACACTCATATATGTAAAATTCTCCAGCTTTTTAAGAACTAAAAAGGAAAATTAATGAGTTCTATTTTCAATTCACAGATGAGTTCCACAAATATTGCTCAGATTTGCTAATGGGCACTATTAACAATTGAAATTCCCAGCACATTGAAAAGAGAATAAATGCCATACAGTAAAATGCCTATTAGAGAAATCAACCTCTGAAGAACGAAGTCACAGACGACTTTGAAGACTGCAAAATATTTCAATAATGTAATCATTTCAGCTAATTAGCCTAATTAGATCTGCCCCATTTCCATCATATCTGTATAAAAAGTAGACTGAATATTTTCCTTAATTACTCTTTTTGAAAACTACTGATGACACTTTATGACGACCTAAACTTTAAAATACTTTGATTTAGCAAACCTCTGGCTATAGAGCAATGGGTTGCCCAATCCTGACTAACAGCGCAATCCAACTGTCGACGTAGCATTGACGCAATGGTGTTGCGTCAGTGCTATATCGTTAGCACCCATGCGGGGGCGCTGAGCAACACCCTTGCTTCAGCGCTATGACTCCCAGACTGGCACTGCTTGCAGAAATTGGCTGGTGCTGAGGTGTTCCAGGTAGGGCAGGAGTGGGTGGCAGGTGGGCGGGCCAGCAGGCGTGCCGGCCTGGGGAGGGGGGCGGACTTGGGATGCTATTGTTTGGCTGAATCCTACGCCTCATCTCGAGGCTGCACGGCCCCGATTCTACCCACGTGGTCTCCTCAGATCTGCACTTGCTGCAGCGGCGGCATTCAGCCGGTACGCTGGGCGGGAGGAACGGGTGAGCAGCAGCTCGCCCGTAGCCTACCGCTCCATTTTGCCATCTTCCCTGCCCCTGTGGGGGCCGGGAAGACGACGAAACGGACCGGGACGCAATGGGCGAGCTGCCGCTCACCTGTTCCTCCCGCCCAGCGTACCGGCTGAATGCCGCCGCTGACCTGCTGTTTAGTGGTGGTGGTGAAAATACTGTGAGTTAAGTCCACCAAACATCATCACTGTACAGCAGCCCAGCTTCTGTGAGGAGCTCATGATGGAGTTCACAGTGAGGAGGAGCCATTGGTTAACATCACACTCCATTGCTTGCAGAAGGTTTTCGGTCTAGTCCTGTCTTCTCCAGGGAAAAAGCTTCAAGACAGGCTGGTTGAGAAAGCGCTTTCACCTCAGAAAGTCTCTGCTATCAGAGCGTGCCATACCAGGCCTGATGGGCCAATAAGCTTTTCATGTGGTTAGAAGTTCACAAAACTGACAAGGCCACCTTGATTTCTCAAACAGAAAGCAGCAAAACCAAGGCCCAAGAGTCACAGCACATCTGATGAAGAGGATTCCCAACAAAATTCCTCTGGAAAGGAACCTGGACAACTGTACAGGCTAGTAATTGTCAGTTTTTCCAGCCACCTCGCAGCTCGATCAAGCATGCTGCTGAAGTTCATTTTTCATGAAACGGAGAAGTTCATTTTTCAATTACGCTTAGAATGAACCACAGTAATGTTGAAATGCGCTCCAGGTAGAGGAAGAGGATGCATTCAATCCTGGATGAAAGCAAGCTAAATAAATATTATTACACGGCTGTCTCCCCTCGTTATGGTAGCAAATATGCTAAATGAGACATACGTTTCTTGTAGATACCAAACACCTGCCCGATGGTCTTTCAAAGCTGTCATGTGCAGCTTGCCTTCAATTAATAACATAACTGGTTTATGTCCTGACTCTGTTCTCTTTATAAGTGGAGAGAGTGTATGAAGGAGATTAGAAAAAAAAATGCAGAGTTCAAATGAGTTGGAGTTCTAGAAATTGTTTCGTCTCCCAATCAACCTTGTCATGTTTTTCCCCCTTGTTTCTTGTCTAGTCAAGCAGTAGCTGCTATTGTTTTGGAGAAAACCTGTGTACTTCATCAGTGATTTGTTCTTGTTTCAGTGGCAGAAAACAGCATGTGATACCGAAACAGGGTGTGATAGACTGTTGTCTACTTCTATGAAACAATCCGTATTTTAATTACTGTATTATCCAGCAGGTTGGGTCGGCGGCGAAAAACCATGAAGCTGTGCCGTGAGCTTTCTGATTTAGTGGTGTATACAAATTCGGTGTCAGCTCAAGACATAGTTGATGATGGTAAGGTCATTGCAGGTGAATACTTAACATACCTGTTCCTGTTGAGGGACAACAGTAGCTCCTTTACTAATGACTATGTTATATTGGAATTTCTGAACACCACTGAGGGCGCAATCCTAACCTGGTGTCAGGCCAGCATAGTTAGGCCAGCAACGTTTGGCCACCGTAAAGCCCTTTTGGACCACTCTCAGAGTCAGGGAGGATAGTGCACATCCGTGTTCTGGCCTCTCTGACTCCGGGAGTGGTCCAAACATACTTTACGGTGGCCCTTGTGCCGATCAAACTTTGCTGGCCTAATTGTGCCAGCCTAACTCCAGGTTAGGATTGCGCTCTGAAATGACTGCACGTTGTATGAGAGCGTAGTAATACTTTTACACAATGTTCATTACTTCTTTCCAATTTGGCTTGAGCAAGGGGATATGGTCCCCTTTCCCTGGGGTAAGCCCCAGCCAATCCTATGCAGCTGCTCGGATCTGCACATGCAAAATAGCAGGTGCACGTCCATGCAGCTCGGAGGGGCCCGAATTGGGGCCGCCCAGCCCAGGGACGGGAGTTAGGATATGGCCCAACAGCCATATCCCATCTTTGCCCCCCTCTCTACCCATGGCGCCACCCCGTTACACCCCCCACCTGTCTCTGGCATGCCCTTGGCACAGCCTTGCACTGGCAGAACTAAGCTGGCCAGTGTAGCTGTTGGGCGCAGCAGTTCACATGCGCTGGTGCTGCTGCTTGCCCTGGCCCAGCAACCGAATCCGCGGCAAAGATGCGCCTTACAGCATGTGACAGTGCTGGTCTGGCACAAGGGTGCTGCGCCGGCTCAATGCCAGGTTAGGATTGTACCCTCAGTAAAATAGTGCCCTAGGTAAACTACATCATGATAAAGAGCCCTAGCTGTTGGCATGTAGGTAAATAGCTTTACTGAAGTCTACAGATAAGGCCTACTGTGCCATGTACCAGCCAAAACATATAATCCACCATCAAATAATAGCCTCCTTGTTTAAAGTGCTTTTTAATTGTCTTAGCATTACAAATACATGAATGCTGATCCCTAGCTGCAGATCTGTAAGGCAAGGCTGCAACTTTATTAACAAATGGAGTTAGCAGAACACAGCTATGAAGAAGAGCTGCAGCTTCTAAAAATGGGCTAATGGTCATTACACACTTTGAGCCTAAAAGACAAAGTGCCTAAGAAACGGATCCCATTAGGCTGCAGGGGATAGAAAGGCAAAAGGAAGTGTGGCCCACTGGGCTTTTCAGCTGAGTAATGAACTCAGCGCACTACTTTTAAGCTGCTGAACTCTGGGAATAATTTGTTCTGCCTCAGTGAACTGTGTCGGACTGGATGATTTCTAGAAACATTCTAGCTCTCCACTTTTGATTTCTTGCCATGTGTCATCTCCCACTTGCTCTCCTTACATCTGTTACAAACACCAATTCTGGCAGATTAGGGGAAGAGAAAAGCAAAGCCCCCCTGAGGAGCACAGAGTTATCCTAAAAACCAACACATAGGTGACAAGCAGATATGTGGTTATACAGCATCTTCCCTCGACACCCTCTTCTTCTAAGCAAGCGTCCGATAACTCGCTCATCCTTTCATCCCACAATCCCTCTTTTACAAAGTTTTATTTCTTTGACCCGCCTTTGACTCTAGTCTCTTCCAACTTAAATCCCTTCCCTTAAATCCTTCGGCCCACCTGATTTGTCCTAACTCACTGTCCCTCTGGACCGTTGTTCCCATCCTCTTGATGAATCAAACACATACTTAATTCTCTGCAACTGAAACTAATGGGACACAAGTGCAGGATTGGAACCTGTGTTTCTAGTCCTCATGGTTACAAGCTTGAAATGGTGTTTGCTGTTCCTAATTGTGGTATGAGTCTCTTGATTCCACAATCAGGGCTGTGTATGATTCTTCCCAGCTGCATCACAAGCAGTTCATCTTCTTCTAGTCTGAGAATTAAAGGTGCAACAAGTGGTCCTACTGGGTGGATTTCAGCCAGTGATGTCATCTACTCTCGTGGAGACGGAACGCTGGGCGGGACTTACGTTTGATTGGCTGCCTGCCCGTTCGCTTCCGCCGCCTTCCTACTCGCCCAGGCACCTGGCGCGCCCCCCACCCGTCCCCCCCACGTCCATCACGGAGCTGGGCGAGCAGCAGTGGGGCACGGCGACCGAGGGCAGCCTACGTGGCGGGGAGAAGGCGGCGGAACCGCACTGACTGGGCTGCCAATCAAATGTAAGTCCCGCCCAGCGTTCCGTCTCCGCGGGAGTAGATGACACCACTGGTTTCAGCATGTAAAAGTGACCCATTTCCATTGAGCAGCTTTCAGCATGCAAAGTGACAATTTGGGGATTGTCTTTAATGAGAGTACCTGTCTCCGCAGAGGAGTGAATAAAGTTATTGTTTGAAGGACAGTTCTGCTGTAGCAATATTATGCAAAGTTGCAGGTCTGGATTCAAGGCTGTTTCTGACAAGGTTGGGAATCCTTACAGCAGATGGTGCTGGAATCATATGGGCCAAAAACATTTTTTTTTTCTTGATAAGCATCTTTGGAGCAGCCGTCAAAACAAGCCACCCTATCAGCTTCATCTAGTGCAGTGCTATTTAATTCAAACTTTTTAGACCAGGACCCGCTTTTTAGAATGGCACTCGTGTTGAGACCCACCAGAAGTGATGTCATTAACCTGGAAGTGATGTTGTGGCAGGAAGTGACATCATCAAACAGGAAGGGCTGTCATTGTAACATAATAAAATGACACTTCTGAAATGTAAATTGGATTGCAGCAATTGCACAACTATGGAACTAAACATCCTTGGCAGAAAGCAAGATTAGGACAAAGTATCATGGAAAAGCAACGAACTAAAAACAATTTTTTTTTAAAAAAAACCCTCTCACTTGAAAATTCAAACTGTTAACACTTACAAAGGGAATATAACAAGAGTAAGGTCTGCCATTTCCAAGATGGCTGCTTCCAGCTTTCCGCGACCCACCTGACATCAGGTCACGGCCCACAGTTTGAATAACGCTGATCTGGCACACTGCCACAGTGTAGCAAAAGAGGGAAAGGTTATGACAGCCTGAAAGGGGGAGGTTATGTGTGCGGCTGTCATGGTTGTGTCAAGTTTGTGAATAGGCTTTTTTCTTTCTGATTCACTTTGCTATTGGAAAATGATTGAGAATTAACCCAACCTTTTGCTGCATTCTCAGGAAAGCAGCAGGTTCTGGTCTCACAATGACGACACTTCAGGCCATGACTTCACTTCTGGCAGGTCCTGGACAGATTGTCATTCTAAAAAGTGGGCCCTGGTGCTAAAACATATTTGAGAACTACTGCCCTAAAATATGATTGGCTGCATGGCAGTGTGAGGTCGTCACATTCAGAATATGACTTCTGGCTGGCTGAGACCATGTTGTGGAGACGCCCTGCCAAGTTGATAATGGCACCAACTCAGCAACAAGACAGAAGAAAGAGTAGCTATGAAAAGAGCCTACACTTTCACACCACTGTAGATTTCCCCTTTTTGAAACCAAGAAAAAGCTATTTGTTTCATTTACTTAGGATTTCTTTCTCGATGCAACATGATCCTAGGGACTCAGGACTCATGGCTATATTTGTAGCGATGGCACAACCCATTCAAGAACGGTATGTAAAATTATAGCACGTACAGTATGCATATCCCTTTTCTTAGCAAGCATTTTCCCTTGAACTCACAGGATCTGTGGGGAATGTGTTATCCTTCAGCGAGACAAGAGCTCACCAGGTGGTGCAGCAGAAGGCAGAGCAATTTATGCTTTATAACCAGAAGCAGCTCACCAGGATCTATCCATCTGCGTATCGGATTGACTCCAGCAACTTCAACCCTGTGCCCTACTGGAATGTTGGCTGCCAGCTGGGTGAGTGCTAGTTGGGGCGTGCGTGCGTGCATGCATGCATGAGAGAGAGAGAGAGAGAGAGAGAGAGAGAGAGAGAGAGAGAGAGAGAGAGAGAGA